>JARFJB010002032.1:0-342500 GCA_036346205.1 Vesta saturnalis
CAAACTTACAAGAGTGGAATATAAAAATAGTTGATGTAGGCAGGAATTAATATAAATTAAATGATATAATAGATATAATAGTAAATACATTATAATATTTATAAATTACCTTTTAATGTACATACAATGAAGGAGTGAAGGATTGTCTGTAAAACGTTCCACATTGGGTAAACTAACACTTACATTTATCAACAAAGCTATTTGTTTGTTAGATTTGACTGTATCCTGAATTGATTTCAAGTTTACATTTGTGAATGCTTTTATCAATTTCGAATTAATGTTTTTTTTTAAATTTACACTTACGTCATGATTTGATTAAATTTTGTTAAACTTGCTCTTCGATTATGACGTTTTTCACTGTTAGCCTTCGAACGTTAGAGGGTATTCTGATTTGTCATCTGCAAGGCAGTTGAACAATATTTAATTTATTAAGGATCTAGTTATTCTTTACTAAAACTGTATTCCATAATTGACTGTATACGTTTATCAAACCGTTATAATAATAGTAATTATGTTGTAAAGATCCAGCGTCCTTTACGTATGCTTTTTAGAATAAATTATTCGCGGACCACCCTATATCTCAAATTTCAAAAGTTTACGCGATATTGCACCACAAATAATTCATTAATCACCGCTGACGTGTATTTCTAAAAACCAGTAAGTTTTTGCACGTCAGAACAATTTAAACCAATCCCATAACGGCATCCCCCGCACGGTAGCCGCGAAGCCGCCCACAGATGCACCTTTATAAACCCGCGACGCGCTGCTCTCCGGGACCTAGAGTCGAAAAGAAGAGTCGAGTCGCTGCTCAAGAATAGAGAAGTAATCACCACCTGCCCGACCGTGACCGACACCGCCACGCCGTTCCCGATATCCAGTAGCCGCCAACACCGATTGCTTCGTGTAAGCACCGACCTGCTAATCGCTGCCGAGGAGTCCATCGCGACCGTGTGATAACGCGCACCACCTCGCGCCGGGCGACCTACAGTTTGTTACCGAACTGCCATTAAAAGACACGTAAGTTGTATAGTAATATAATCTAACAATTTACAAACAAAACACTACAGTACGTAAATAACGACGGGCTTAGTCTCCAGGAGTTATAACGTTATCATTACACAAACACCTACATAAAGGGCGTAACGAAGGGGAAACCCCGCGTCGCCTGACTCAGTACACATACAGAAAGGGTGCCACGCAGGGTAGATCCCGACGTCACTCGCAAACACTTGAGGGTAAAGGTTTGATACAGGGCTGTAAAGACCTACGACCTTTTTCTTAGTTAAACAGGTTAGACAGGCTGCTGCCTTCCGTTTACTGTGGGCACTAAGACCCCCGCTTAATACACCTACATACAAACAAACATAATAACCACACACGGTGTCTTTAATCGCAGAAGAGTACGCAAGAAATCTGTTACATAAATTTGTATTAAGAATAAACGTCGCGAAATACCTAGTGCGACCGTTCTTAAATAAATTAGAATACTACCGGAAATTAAAACATTAGATAATCTAATCTAATATTAACCTGTAATAATACTAGAAAGCCGACCGCGTGTATATTATGATTTACCTTAATAAAAGTAAATTCGTTTTATTGTAACATTTTAGTATAGCGAGTATTTCGTTTACTTTATAATTTGTACATAATTAAATTTAGTTACGCCGTTAGGACGTAATCCAGTTATTTAAATAATCTAAACGTGTTCTCAAACCGGTTCTAATCAAATAATTATAGTATAGAGATCTCGCATTTGGATACGCGAATCTCTCGCGTGTATTGCTTCATTGGAGTACGACATAACAGCTTCAGCGCTCCAGAGTTACTGAAGAATAATAAATATGCCATTCGCATAAGCAGAGAACGGTATTGATTTTAGTCTCCGAAACGACTCGAGTTCGTTGCGCTAGCGCTTCCGATCAAAACTGTATTGAGGCTACCACACCCGCTTCTGTAAAACAGGACCATAATATAAATTTTAAATACCAGGTAAGGAGTAGATTAAGACACTAAATATACTTGTTCACAGAAACGACTACGCACCCAGTAAGAGACTTCCCCAGGAAAGCGGGAGTAAAGAGCGCTAAGGACACAGGATACTTAATTTTACTTTGTTATTAATATCTTTTTGTTTGTTAAATTACTAGATAGTATACGTTTTAAACCGCTTAAGTATAATTATTTAAGGTGACGGTGAAGCCCACTAAATAATACGAACCACACCCCGTTTAATAAGAATTTATAAACACGACTGAGTCGAGGCAAAATAAAACCGCGCTGGGTTACCATCAAAGGAGGGTCTTACAATGTTTTCGTTTTCATTGTTCATATTTTAAAAATTAAGAAACTCAAGAAGCTATTTTAAAAATGTACAATTTCTTAAATGTCCAAAAACAAATTCTCTTCCGAAGGAAAGTGATAAGCAATTTTACTTACTTAAAAATTCAATAATAAATGTGATTAATTGGTTGAAACTTGCAAATTCAATAATCTTAAACTTTAATTTTAACTATTCTACTTATCACTTGACAAACATAAAGTCCGCAAATTGTACAGTGCACAATGAAAAAAGCAATAATAATACACAATAGCGTGAAGAGCACAAAAGGCAGAGTGAACGCTCTTCGATATCCATTAACCTGAATAGCATCTATACAATAGTATATAACAAAAGAAAACATGTTCATCTGCGTATTTAAAAACAATTCTACAATTTTTAATAAACTCATAAAAAAAATAAAATAAATGTAATTACCCTAACTTGGCACAGCTCTAACTTTGAATAATAAAAAATCTACTTTTAAATTAATGGTTAAGGAAAACCCTCAAGTATTTTATATTATCTTTATAAACAAAACGTACAAAGGTGAATGTAGTATAAATACATGTAAGAAACAAAAATACACTCTCGTGTCAACTTTCCAAGGAGTTCTTTCACACCATCACTAACTGCTTTAAATGTATCAACATGTTTTAAACCTTTTAAAAACGTTAATGATTTAGAATCAGGGACAGAACAGATATTAAATTTGCACATATCAACAAAGTAGGATGAAAGGGTGGTGGAGCTTTTTTAAATGTGTACTTCCTGAGCGTTACGATAAGTTTTTCAAGTCTAAGGGCTATCGTATACAGCAATTTAATGAGGGATTGTAAAAGTAGAAATGTTTTAATGCGTTCTTTAGGACCAGTAGGCAAAACAACCAACTTAATATTCGTTCAGAAAAACAGTTTTATTATAATTACTACGTTGTGTAATGATAAAATTGAGTGAATAAATAAAACCGTTTTTGTTTTGTGGTAGTAGTTTCAAGCTGTTAATTCATCAACAACACGTAGCTTAGGCCCTGCTGGCAAGGGAGCTAACTTAATATTTGTTTAAGCGTTTAGTAAGGTTCAAACTATTAACTTATTCACTCATTTGTAAATCTAAATCTTATATTAAAAATTACTATTAATTTTATTAAATATATAAATAAAAAGTTTACCTCGAGTATGATTCGAACCTACGACCTGTACTTTGCTAGAGTACCTCGCTAACCATCTGCGCCATCGAGATTCAAGCCGCAATCGATGCAAATTTTGTCTTTATGTATGTAGAACTGATGTACATTCTAAATATAATAAGATTACAATCAAATTACTAATATTAATGGAATGTCAGCCTGCAATATCGCAAGGATTCACACATACCAAAGCAACTTGAGTAATATTAAATTATTATAAGTTTTGTTATGAACGAATAAGTTCAAAGGTAAATATGTAATTAAAAATTATTATTAATTTTATTAAATACATAAATAAAAAGTTTACCTCGAGTAGGATTCGAACCTACGACCTGTACTTTGCTAGAGTACCGCGCTAACCATCTGCGCCATCGAGATTCAAGCCCCAATTGATGCAAATTTTGTCTTTATGTTATGTAGAATTGATGTAGTTTGAACTTATTCGTTCGTAACAAAACTTGTAATAAATTAAATCTTATATTGTTTCACGTATAATAAACGATTAAAACCTTTTAGCTTTTTCATTTCTGATATATCAAAGACGGAAAACCAGAAAGGGTTCTAGAAAAGGCAACTGAAAGAAAGCACACAAATGAACAAACAGGACTTGGGCTGAGACTCAGGGCCTAGTTGCGACACCCTAGTGTAGTCGGAATGCTATTTCCAACTTTAAGTTTTCCCGCCTTCCGATAATTTTAAAACGTAACCACGACCAGATGGCGCTGTTCTCCTCCTTCCATTACTTTTAAAACTTTCCAGTAGATGGAACCGCGATCGGACCCTATTACATAAATCTGCAATTCGCTTCATCAAGCATACACAACTAGATGGAACACAAACAAACAAACACACAAGGGGGCAACTGCAGTGGGCCTAAGACTCTGTGAAAAGTGTAAGAGTCCTAACAGTGTCTTATGAGACAGTATGTGGGCGCCATTATTAGAATACTATTTCAAATTCCACGCCATAATAGTAAAATATACTACTAGCTGGGCCACGATCAACCTCTATTACACAAAACATTCATTAGTTTAAAAATACACTACTAGAAGATGTTACAAATAACCAGGGGGCCCGAGAAGAGACAAAGACCCGAAAACCATTTCAAGAAGCCTGATGAGATCGTATGTGGGCCCCATTTTTGAAACACTATTTTAAATTTCTACTTTTCCTGCCATAATAAACAAGGGGACCGACAAGTGGTGAAGACCCGAGAACAAGTTCCGGAGCGCTATAGCTGTCTCACAAGATGGAATCGGGGCCCCCAGTATTAGAACACTATTTTAAATTTCATGTTTTCCTGCCATAACAATTAAAGAGACCTACATCTACTTTTGAAAATATACCACTACGTGGGGCCTCAAACAAACAAAACCAACCAATCAGAATACAGCGTTTTAGGCCTCCAAGCAGAGCACAGGAAGGAAGAAAATGTTATTATTATTAATATTATTATGTATTGCTTCTTTTCTGGGTAGTCATTCTTGTATATACGGTCTTGTTAAGACAAGTAAATACAATATATGTATATAGGTGGAAATGCAAACCTAATTAATTACTTAATTTAGTTTTGATATTTATTCCTCTGTTTTGATCTGTATGTTGAGTACTTTTCTTATTAAGTTGCATGTGCCAAGTAATGCGGCCTTTTGCATCTTTGTGTACGAATTTTTTATTATGCCCAAGATTTCTGTCTGTTTGTGTAGACCGTATTGTATTTCCCCAAATGCGCCAATTATTATAGGTGTAACCCCTACTTTATTTTGCTCCCAAAGCTTGTGAATTTCCGCAGATAGTGGTAAGTATTTACGTATTTTCGTAGTATATTGCTCCTCTATGTTTTCTGGGTTTGGGATTGCTACATCAATCAGGTAAGTCAGTTTGTGTTTGTGTATGGCCTGTTAATATGGTCCTGTCCCAATAGATTCTTACTTCATCATTTTCGACTATAAATGCTGGGTCGTAATTGTATGAGTAGTACTTACCAACTTGTATGTTGTGTTTGCGGCAGATTTCGCAATGAACGATTTTTGTTACGCTGTTATGCCGGTTGATGTATTCCTTAGGTGCTAGAGTTTGGCATCCACTAATGAGGTGATCGATGCTTTCTGACGTTTTATTGCACAAGTTTATTATTATTATTATTATTATTATTATTATTATTATTATTGTTATCATTATTATTAATTTTGTTTAAGCAGCGTCAACTACGACTGGTTATTTGCTGTTGTTTGTCACATGAAAGAAATCTATATTTTGTTATACAAATTTTGGTGTTTTAAAAATTCCTTTGATAATTTCTTCGGTATTGTTCATGAGTTTTCATATTTTTACTTAGTTGAAATTCAGTTTGTTTGGCTTTCAGTTGTATACATTGCAGTAGTATGTATTCTATAGTTAGATATTGTTCACAGAGGTAGCAGTTAGGTTTTTAACCTCCAGTTAAAAGGTACGTATGTGTTAAACTTGTGTGACCCATTCTTATCCATGTTAGTACGGTATTATCTCTTTTTGAACATGCTGTTTGAAAGATATTGGCAGGTTTTACATGGTATAACTACTTTTTCTGTTGTTCCCATTCTCCTTGTCATTCTTGTTTTATTAATGTCTTAAAATAATCTTTTACGTCGTTGGACGAGATGCACTAAAAGATACGTTCTGTTCAGATGCCCCTTGTTTCGCAGCTTGGTCTGCTTTGGTGTTCCCATTAATGTCTGCGTGTGTTGGAATCCATATGAGGACTATGGTTTGGTTACATTTGTAAATACATTTATGTATGGAGCAAATCATTGGATCATCTGATCCTGCACTACCTATGGCTTTGACAGCTTCTAGTGAGTCATTAGTAACTATATAAGTGTTTTTGGATTCATCCGTATTTGTTTGTTTTATATGTTTAATCGCCATCCAAATGCCATGAAGTTCAGCAGTGAAAGCTGACGACCATGCTCCAGTGTGTACGACTTTGTTTCATTTACTATTGCCCACCCGCTTCCGACACCTACTTCGTTTCTGCAACCGTCAGTGTATGCAACAATTGCTTGTCCGTATTCTCACAAAATTCTGGTCAGTTCACTGTTAACTTTTTTTGTATTATTACGGCTTATCTTAACAAGATCTAACCTTTAGCCTTCGAAAGTCTCTTTTCAATTCTATAGCTGAAGGGTTGGGTTATATTAGACGTTACACAGGAAGAAGAAAATAGTTGCATGTAATTAAAATGATTTGGGTTTCAGCGTATTTTTATAGCGTATGAAATCAAAGCTTGTTGTCTGCGTAATTTTAGAGGCATAATTCCTCCTTCGCACGACAGGCTGGCTGAGGGTGTGGTTGGAAACGCTCCAAGAGAATAACGTAGTGCTAGGTCTTTGTACAGTTTCTAGAGATCTTAGCCTTGTTTCGCATGCTAACATATATACAACTACATCATACTCTAACCTCGATAACACCATTGCTTTATATAGTAGATGCAGTGTCTTACTATCTGCTCCCCAAGAAATACCGCTTAGACATTTTATAATGCTTAATAATTTTATTGCTTTGCATCTTAGCTCATTTATATGATTTTCCCAGGTGAGTTTGCTGTCTAAAATTATACCCAGACACTTTGCATTGCTCACACAAGGAATCATATTGTTGTTTATGAGAACATTAGGAGCATAGTGAGGACGGCGTAACCTGCAGAAGTGCATGCAGCAAGTTTTTGACGAGGATATACGAAATCCAATTGATTTAGCTTAGAGTGTTAACTGCTTCATTTAAAATTGTATTATGGCATTTATCCAACTTCGAAGATAAAAAGATAGTTATGTCACCTACATATGCACACTGTTTAACCGTGTCGGGGATACTCGCCACAAGGCGATTGAGAGCAATGGCAAATAGGGTAACACTTATGGTAGACCCTTGTGGGTTCTAGGATTCTTGATGAAGACAGTGAATTGCCGACTCTAACGCTAAACCTTCTTTTGCTCAGGAATGACTGTACAAAGCGAGAAATATTGCACTTTATTATCCATTCATGAAGTTGGGATAGTATCCCATACCTCCAGGTAGTATAGTACGCATTTTCTATATCGAAAAAGATTGTTGTTATGTGTTCTCTTTTTATAAAGGATTGCTTGATATTATTAGTGGGGTATACCAAACTGTCAATCGTAGAGTAACCTTTTCGAAAGCCTGCTTGGTACCTATCGATTAAACCCCTCGATTCCATTATCCACATCAGTCTAACGTTGATTATTTGTTCCAGCAACTTACCCATACAACAAGTCAAAGATATTGGTCTAAAGTTAGACACAATGAAAGGATCCTTATTGTTTTTGATTAAGGGCATCTTTCCAAGATTCTGGATATTCTCCTATTAGCCATATGTGATTGAACAATGCTAATAATCTTTTGAGTCCTTCGTTTGGTAATTGGCGCAACATTGCATACGGAATTCCATCTATTCCTAGAGAGGAGTTCTTTACCATGTTTAGTACGTGTTTTAGTTCATGCATTTCGAAAGGTAGGTTATAGTCCGATATGTGCTGTTCATCAAAGTTCAATGGCATTTTTTTCTCGTTTTCAGATACCAGAAATTCCGGTTCAAAATTACTTGAACTACTCCTCTTTTCAAAGTAGTCAGCCATTAGGTTGCTGACCTCAATTGGACACGTTATCAAATTACCATTATTTTTAATTTTTTGTGGACTAACTGGGGAAAGCTTCCTGATATGACTTTGACCTTTTCCACACCGAACCGGTGGAAACATCACTTGTCAGTTCTTGCACATATCTTCGCCAGGAACTTCGCTGGGAATCCAAAATTAATCGCCTGGCTGCAGCCGACGTTTAAATTACATTATTTTAATTTTTGTGGGTAATTTGGGAAAAGTCGGAATTTCCTTTCCTTTTCCCACCCAAAACCTGGAAAACAGTCCAGTTCTTGCCTTCCGCCAGGAACTTTGGGAATAAAATTTTCGCCTGGCTTCGGTTTATTCCTTTAAAATTATTTCTTTATTTTAGTCCGACTTTTCCTTTCTTTGGTTGTTGGAATTTCAAATTCCACCCTTTGGAAAGTCCATTTGGTTAGATTAGAATTTGAATTTTCCTTTCATTTAGCTTGGTTAAACCGGAAAATTTGGTCCACTGGTTCGGTCAAAGGTTTTGGAATTTACCAAACCCTTTTGAAATTTTAAAGCTAATTTGAAGGAGAGATATAAGAAGGAAATTCAATGGCTAAAGGCTTATTAAGAATTCGATTTTAAACAAAGGTTTGTTGGCGGTTTTGTTTAAAAATTTTGATTTAAGTTAGAGGTAGATATAAATTCTTCCATTGTTGACCCACGAGTGTCTGTTTTGGTAGAGCCTCACACGAGGTTGTGAGCGTTGAAATCTCCAACAACGATGGTTGGAGGCTGCAAGTGGTGAACAATATTTCTCAACTCTTCGATAGTCCAATTTCCATCAGGCTGCACACTGTGCATTTTACTGGAGCTATTAATCACAGAGCTACCGCTTGTAATTCAGTTGTAAGGTTAATTTCCTGATAAGGCCATTGTTCTGAAATGAGAATAGCTACGCCACCTTTGTCTCTATATATTCGTTCAGCATCTCTTCTTATGTATTTGTATCCACTTTAAAAGTTTGGTCTTTTTAATTTGCCTATTTTTTTAATAGATCCATTACAGTTCCACTGCAGTATATTTTTGGTTTTGACCGCCATTGTAAATAAAGTTAATATATAATAGACAGACAAAGGAATAAATAAGTTTTTAAACGAATAAATATCAAAGATATATCAAAGATTATATATCGCAGAATATATATCACAGACTTATATCACAACGTTTTCAGTTAACAGGGTTGCTTCCCCGTAACTGCAGTATCTTCCGAGTTTGTAGTCTCGGCACTACTATTAACGTCGACTTTTGGTTGTCTTGGTTGTCCTTTTGACCAAACTTTTGTTTTTTTTTGTATATTGTTCTTCTCGTGCTTCTGTTTGGTATTGATAGATGGCCTTCCATCAACGAACTCTAACAGTTCTGTGGGAGTAGTTGGACTGAGCTGGCGTTTTAGAGCGTTTCCTGTCCCTTCAACTACTTCCATTTCATCAGATGAAGACATACCGTTTCCAGCTGTGGACCTTACCAGTGATACTGAAGGCACTGGTATTTCGGTAGAAGTCAGTTGAACTGGTGTTTCTGGTAATACGTAATTGTTTTGGCTTTGCACGTTTACAGTGGAAATGTGCATTTTTATACCATCGTCTATCATTTTCCCAAGATGGTATTTTACCTTGTAAAATTATTTTTAGGTATTTCGTAGCAAAGATTTTCTTGCTTCAAAATAAGATAGCTTTTCGTTGTTTTTATTTCTTGAATTGCCATCTCCTCTTCAAATTTCGGACAATCGCGGTATCTACATAAATGTTCGCCTCCACAATTGACAGAACTGACATTGCTACACTCTCCATCATGAATTTGATTGCCACAAACGCACTGCCTTCAAATCGATCAGAACGCTCATGGGAATACTAACCAAAACCAAACCATACAATGAAGATCAGAATTCCAAGAATTGTGTATATAAGCTACCATGCGAATGTGGCAGAACATACATAGGAGAGAGCAGTAGACCACTCAAAGTGAGAACACAGGAACACAAGAACAACGTCCGCAAGGGCGAAATAGAAAGATCAAGAATCGCCGAACATGCCTGGAACGAAGACCATCACATCCAATGGGATAACATACAGATAGTGGCAAACGACGAGAACACAACTCGTCGAAAACTCAAAGAAGCCACATACATCGCACTAGCAGAAAATTCAATAAGCCAAGCTAGTGTAGAAATGAAACCCATATGGATTCCAATAATATATATATATAGGATTACTCCGTGGCTCAGTGGAAAAGGTGTCAGACTAGTAAGTGAAAGGTACCAGGTTCGAATTTAAGAGTAGTCAAGTGCTTGGGAAAAAATTATATATATATATATATATATATATATATATATATATATATACAACATATGAATTCGACTCAAGTGCGAAAACAGTCCTTCTCAGGACTAAGCCTGACGACGGAAGCAGAGTCCGCTTCCGAAACGTCGCGCTCAAAAAGCATAAACTGTGGAAATAGGCCGATCAGCTCCACTAAAAGGAAACCACAGTTACAAAACACTTATAATACAGAATTAGTAACTCGGTACGGGCCCGAAGTCAAACAACTTTTCAGAAAGCTTGAAACATCAATGAACAAGCTAGCACTAGAGGAGAACCATCTAACCTTCCTCTGCAAAGCCCGTGATAACAACGTAATACCCACCGGGGTAAACATCAAAACTCCGATACGCAGCCGAAAAATATCAATAATCGCAAAGAGAACTAGCGAAACGTTAGTCAAAGAGCGAATCAGACATCACCGTTTCAGAAAGTACCAGCTCGAACACCAATCCAACGAGATTAGAGAAACCATTCGAAATCGAGTGAACGAACAAGACTTTGATAGGATAAACACGTCAACCAGAAGTAAATATTCGAAGAATATGCACAAGTAAATTCAGCAGAAGAAACTCGAAAAGCTAATGAAGGAAAAGAAAGAACCAAGCAACATCAATCGAAAAAACACTGTCATAAACATCTCCAAACGACAGTTGAACGAAAACGAAATGCAGGTTCTGGACAAAGGCTTGAACTATGCGATAACACCGAGGTATATTCCGAAAGTAGATTTAATAACCGCAGTCGAAGAAACAGCTATGAAATTAGATCCTGAAGAAGCCGAAGAATGCAGAAGTAAGGCTAGATCAGTCCTAGATTCATCTAGGCGAACTAAACCTAACCTCTCTAACCTAGAAAGGAGAGCGGTCATTTCCCTTAAAAATGACCCATCGATCAATATTCTCCCGGCAGGCAAAGGTAACGCGACTGTGGTAATGGATATGGACACTTACAGCAGTAAGATCCAAGAACTACTGGACGGGGGCGAGTACAAACAAATACCAAAAGACCACACACCATCAATCGAAAGACGGATATACTGACGCTGGCGAAACATAAGGGGGAGTTCTCCGACTACCAGAGAACTAGACTTACCCCACACTACAGCAAACCTCCGCATCTGTACGGCCTACCAAAGATTCATAAGCAGGGAATTCCTCTGAGACCAATTGTGAGCTCGAGAAATTCACCTTGCCACCCATTAGCACACTATCTGCTAGGTATCATCACACCCTTATCGGGAAAAACCGAGTCTATGGTCAAGAATACGCAGCACTTCGTGGAAACCATCAGAAACTTCCAACCAAACCACGAAGAAATACTGGTAAGCTTCGACATTGTGAGTCTATTCACAAATGTGCCTACCGATAAGGCACTAACTATCATAAGAGACAAGCTGAAAAGGATGAAGCGTTAGACGAACGCACGCAACTCTCGGTAAACACAATAATGGAACTTCTGACAATGTGCATTAGAACTACATATTTCCAGGTAGAAGACAAATTCTACCAACAAGAGTTTGGGATGGCGATGGGTTCCCACTATCACCCATAGTGAGCAATATATATATATATATATATATATATATATATATATATATATATATATATATGGAAGACTTTGAAGACCAAGCGATATCCGAATTCACAGAGAAACCAAGGATGTGGCTTAGATACGTGGACGATACTTTCGTAGTTTGGCAACACGCAAGCATAAGCTAGATGAATTCCTAGATCATCTAAATAGCCGCGCACCCTCCACAAAATTCACAATGGAATTGGAGTCGGAACAAAAACTGCCATTCCTGGATGTACTTGTACACAGGAATGACAATACTTTCACGACAAGTGTATACAGGAAACCTACCCACACGGAGAGGTACCTACACTACAACTCCAATCACCACAAAAACGTGAAGTTAGGTGTGGCTTGTACGATAGAGCAAAAACGATATGCTCAAAACAAGAGGACCTGAACAAAGAAAAAGAAAATATCGCTAGGGCACTCAATGAAAATGGCTACCCCGATCTAACAGCTAACCTAAACAGGGAAAGGGTAACCGAAAAAAAACCTAAATATAGAGCGATAATATCATATATACAAGGTACCTCAGACAAAATACGAAGGATAAGCAGCAAATACAAGATACGCACTGCCTTCAAATCGACCAGAACGCTCAGGGGAATACTAACCAAAACCAAACCATACAATGAAGATCAGAATTCCAAGAATTGTGTATATAACCTACAAATGCGAATGCGGCAGAGCATACATAGGAGAGAGCAGTACACCACTCAAAGTGAGAACACAGGAACACAAAAACAACGTCCGCAAGGGCGAAATAGAAAGATCAAGAATCGCCGAACATGTCTGGAACGAAGACTACCACATACAATGGGATAACATACAGATAGTGGCAAAGGACGAGAACACAACTCATCGAAAACTCAAAGAAGCAACATACATCGTACTAGCAGAAAATCCAATAAGCCAAGCTAGTGTAGAAATGAAACCCATATGGATTCCAATAATGCGCGAAGAGCTTAGGCGTAATACACCTGCGCAAGAAGTTACTGCGCAACATGCGCAATAAACTTCTGTGCAACCACGAAAAGTATATATATATATATATATATATATATATATATATATATATATATATATATATATATATATATATATATTAGATTACTCCGTGGCTCAGTGTAAAAGGTCAGACTAGTAAGTGAAAGGTACCAGGTTCGAATTTAAGAGTAGTCAAATGCATCGGAAAAAATTATATATATAACATATGAATTCGACTCAAGTGCGAAAACACTCCTTCTCAGGACTAAGCCTGATGACGGAAGCAGAGTCCGCTTCCGAAACGTCGCGCTCAAAAAGCATAAACTGTGGAAATAGGCCGATCAACTCCACTAAAACGGACTTGGCTTCATTTCTGCAATTTGCGGCAGAATGACCAAATTTTTATATATATATATATATATATATATATATATATATATTCCTGCAATTATTGGCTGTGGCAGAGTTGGTGTATTAAACGTCAGAATATGGTTTGGTGTGTCCACCATAATACCATTTCTCTTCGTCTGTATACGGCGCACATCGACTATTTTTTCACTCTCTAACTCTTCTAATATTTCAGAGGTTGAACAATTTAGGAAATAATGATACACTTACTTTTATTTAAAGAGTCGTGCCTGTACATTCAAATTACATAGCCGATTGACGGCTAGCAGCTTTCTAGACTGTAGATTACTAATAGTTTCTATCAACAATCCATCCTTTATTTTCTTAACTGATTTTGCTTGACCAACAACTCCGAACAGACTCTTTGCGATCAAAAACCGTGACACTTTGCTAAAATCTGCTTCTAAACTTTTAACAAGAAGGAACCGGGCTAAACCCTCCTTTTCCATGCTTGTTGGGGTAAGAAAAATGTTACCAATTTTTACACGGATAAACCTTTCTTGTAAGAGATTTTGAACAGACCGAAGAAGGTGGCCCTTTATATTCCAATGTAGCAGCGTTTCTAAAACACCATGTCCCCATACAGTGTCATAAGCCTTACGTATGTCAAACAGTATAGCTAAACAGTGTTGTGTGGCAGCAAAGGCTTCTTTCACTACTTGTTCTAGGTTCATGATCCGGTCTATTGCCGATTATCCTCTCCTAAACCATTCTTGGTAACAACTAAACACGTTTTTCTTTTTCAGAGTCGTGATAAGTCTAAAGTTGACCATTCATTCCAATACCTTTGATAAACAAGATGTCAATGAAATTGGTCTATAATTCTCTGGGTTATTGTTTTCTTCCCCTTTAGGAATCGCAATAATAGCCGTGAGTTTCCATGACAATGGAAAGGTACCAGTAAGGTATATTTTATTGTATAAATTCTAATAGTATTTGCTTCGTTTCGGGAGGAAGGTGTCTTATGGTGATAGTAATGCTATCATGCCCCGGTGCCGACTCTCTTGCTTGTTGCAACGCCCTTTCCAACTCGTTAATGTTGAAAGGAAGATTGTAGTTTTCTTCATCGCCACCCCTAAGATCCAGTGCGATTGATTCTCGGTAAGTTTTCTGTGCTTTAAATACTTCAGTGTGTTGTAGGTCGTTGCATATATCCTGAAAATATTGCGCAAAGTGATTTGCCACTTGAACGGGATCTTTTATAACTTTATTGTTTATTAGCAACGTTTTGAATTGTTGGTGGGTTGTTTGATCCAATAATACATCTAATCCTTCTCCATATTTCGTTTTGTGGGCTTATGATGTAAGAGATGAGGTGTACTCTTGCCAAGATCGTTTTTGGGCCATTTTTTTCAAACCTTTCTTTTGCTCGAGCTCTTTTAAATGCTACATAATTTTCTGGCGTTCGGATTTTCCAATATCTGTTTAAGAGTTGTTTCTTAACCTTGTTTAGTGGGATTGATTCTGAAGCTGTACTTATAGAGTTTGTGACATTTGTGATGGCATTTTCTACACTTCCCTCTATGTCAATATTTCAAAATTCTTGTGTATATCGTACCCAGTTAGCCTCTTTTGTATTATATTTCCAATCTCTGTAATAATTTTGCCTTGTTAAGTTCAGCTGCAACATTATGGGGAAATGGTCACTGCTGCATGGATCTTCTAGTATTGACCACATCAGATCTACCGAAAGCCTGGGAGATGCAAAAGATAAGTCAATGGCACTGAAACCATCTGTAGCCTCATGCGTGTTGTTTCCCGATTGTCAAGTAAGGTTAATGATCTTTCGTTTATTATGTTCTATAGCAGGCCTCCTTTTGTATTTGTATGATCAGAACCCCATACCGAGTTGTGGCAGTTAAAGTCTCCTAAACTAAGTAGTAGTTGAGGGACTTGAGAAATTAGGTCATTGATTTGGTTTTCGGTCCATGATGAGTTAGGCAAATATACGTTTATCACGTGCAATTTTTTTGTCTGAGGTAACTTCAACTGCAGTTGCTTGGAGTGCGGTGTTTAAGGGAATTTCGCGCGAAATTACATCATTTCTAATTAAAGTGATTACTGCACCATGACTTCTTTCACCCTGATTAATGCGAACTTCGTTTCAATACCTGTTGTAGTTAGTTATACGGAATTCGGCAGCTGCGTTTAGTTTGGTTTTTTGAATGGCGATAACAGTTGGCTGCAGGTTATTGATCATATGTCGTAGTTGGTCCTATTTATTCTTTACTCCTCGTGCGTTCCATTGGATTATTTTGTTAGACGTTGCTTTAAAAACCTTTGTAGCGTGCGGATGTATAACATAAATGACTAGACAAGAGAAATAAAATAAAAAATTGATACCAATTACATATACCCGGTGCCAACGAAATCATTATACATAACTTAACTTTGCTAAAACAAGAGATAGCAATTTGAAATTTAGGATGAAGATTTAGTGGATAAAAATACATTTTTTGACATGAAAAACAGCTGACTATTACTTCCGATTTTACCGGAAGTTGCCTTATTTTTTATTTTAAATAGGAACCTACCAATTTTTTTTTATAGGACGATATGTCTCAAAATTCCCATTCCAATGATGTATCACAAGTCGTCTTTTGTTTTCAAAATGGCGGTTCAGGCGGAGTTTGTGTTGATTTCAATGTTTCGCCATTTTGAAGTAAGTACTCGTTATTTTACAAAATAATCCAATGAATAGTTCAAGAATACTATTTACGTTTAATCTCTTAATTGGAATTTATAAAATTCTGCTTAAATAATTAGTATTTGTGATTCTACATTGTAAGAAAATTACTAACGTTTAGAAAAAAGTGTCACCAATATTTCAAAATATAGAAAGCACTAAGTACTAAATACCCGCAAGAAAGTAAATCCATTTTACTATCTACAAACAACATAACAAAAGCTAACTGTTAAATCATGTGTTATAAAATACTGTTCTTTCAAGAATGTCCTTATTTAGAATAAAATTCAGTTTACATTTACTCAGTATGCTTTGAAAAAATAATTGAATGAAAACTCTTGGCAGTGTTTAAAACGTAGGGCATGACATACTTATTATTAGGATTCGTTAAAACTTTCAGTTACTGTTGGATTCAAAACTGTCCCAATTAAAAAAAACAGCATTTAGTTGACATAAAGTCAGCTAGGCATTTACCTAAGTAGGCTTGGAAAAATATACGAATAACTGAATGGAAATAATAATTGTCAGATAGTTTCATTTCCAAAACGTTATAGTTACGACATAGTTGTTAAAAGTTTTTAATTGTTAAAGAGTCCTTGGCCATCTGATACGATATCAATATACAAAAATCTACAATGCGCATCAGCAACTGCTTGTAGGACAATAGAATAATAAGATTTATAATTCCAATAGATGGAACCGGAATTTGGTGGAAAACGGAGCCTTATATGTTTTCCATCAATACATCCTATGAACTGTGGAAAATTCCATTTCATAAAAAAAGTTTTCAGCCACAGTTTTATGCATTGCTGATATCGGATGTGGCATATATTTTGTGTTGAAACGATATTTCTTATTGTTGAATGAGACATTCTGAATGAGAATGCAACAGATCTGAAAGACAGTCCTGTCGATAAAAACCTAAAAAATATTATACAATGGTAGGTATATGTATTCAGTTTATAACTAATGCGTTTTCGTAGGTGTTGCAGTAAGGGGCAAATGGAGAAATTTGCGGGATACATTCCGGAGAGAATTTCCAGAAATACAAAGTAGTCGATCAGGAGATGCAGCCGGAAGTTCAAAGAAAATCAAATGGGTTTATTTCGACTTACGAGATACATTAAGTGCGAGACCATCAACTGCTAATATTCCAAGGAAATAATGAAGATAACAATAATGAAAATAGTGACGAATTTGACAATGAAAGTCAATTTGATGGAGATAAAACGACACAAAAAGACGAAATAGAGAATAGTGCTGGTTTTCGAACTCCTGCTAGAGAGAAAATCGTAAAGGAACACCGAAGTAAACTGCAACAGAAAACAAAAGGGCCTAAATAATGCAGTTTCTAATGATAGTAATTATCATTTTTAATGAGTTTATTACCACTTATGCAAGCTCTTCCATCTGTGAGAAATATGCAAATGAGACTTAGTGTACTACTTTTTCTAAACGATCAGTACCAGAATACACCCCCAAATACTATTTTTACTCCGCTACTTTCTCCATGTACATCTTCTGTATTATCGCAACAAGTTTATAGTTCGCCAACTGACTCTACTACCCAACATACAGACCTATTATTATCACCACACATGCC
This sequence comes from Vesta saturnalis, assembly GCA_036346205.1. NCBI lineage: Eukaryota > Metazoa > Arthropoda > Insecta > Coleoptera > Lampyridae > Vesta > Vesta saturnalis. The sequence goes on from JARFJB010002032.1 coordinate 17,760, forward strand.
CTACCAATATACTTCATCATTAGCCCAACAACCAGAAAATGTTGCTCGATATTTCCTCACTTTTAAATAATGTTGTGAATTATAAACATATGTATGTATTTAAATAAATGGTTTTCACTTACCTAAGTTTTTGTCTAGGATCAATACTTTTCCGAAAATTAGAATATGTTTTGTGTCGTTGGTGGATTCTATTTAGTATATAATTAAATCTTGAAGGCCCCTTCCTGGTCTCTCCGTAAATATATATCATTCACCCAATATATTCTTTTTTTATTTAACATCACAAATTTCAAACTATTTTCAAGGAAATATAAATCCCCTACGTCATCCATTTTGAATTTAAACTACCGATGCAACTAATCGCAAACAATGTAACCACACAATCGTACGATAAACGGTCTTACCGATATCGAACGACAAAAAATCGCACGTATCCGCATACAGTGTAACCATACCCTTTAGGTTAATGATTTTAGATGCAATAGTTAAGTAAGTAAGAAATTTCATTAATTTGTACAAATGGTACATTTAGATATATATATATATATATATATATATATATATATATATATATATATATATATATATATATTGACATGTTATGTCCGTATTGACCTGTTTTGCACATATAAAAAATATATAAATAAATTATTACATAAATAAGCACATTAAAATATCAATAACAACAAATCTGAATTTTAGGACTTTATTTAAAAAAAAAAATTCATGCAATCAATATTTACACATATAAGATACAGGTAAAATAATTGAGTTTTTTTTTTGTTGTACATTTTTTTATATAAATGTCAAATATTTTAAACATAAAAATGGGAAAATATTTTTGTTCCTTATTCAAAGAAAAGAAAGAATTTTTTTATCCAATTTTTCTTTGTACGTGGACTTTTACTTTTAGAAGTTTTCATAAACGTTTATTTTTACTCTTGTTACCTAAAACAGACTTTGTTAATTATTTCTATGAAATAAGAATAAATTTTGGTTGGTTAAATTATATTGTAAAGTTAATTAATTTTGTTATCTAAATGGTTAAATGTTTTAATTTAGTTTAAATCACATCAGATTTAAAATGTATTTTTCAAAAGAGAAATGTGACAGATTAAGTTAAATAGTTGTATTTGTAAATATTATGCGTGTTTGGTATCACTTAGAGTTTTCTTTACTTTTTGATAAAATTTTATATGAACATTCACATTATTAGAAATTGCAATAAGATGCGTTATGCTTTGGTTTTCTGGTTTTCATCTAAAATAAATGTACTATAATTAGTAATAAGAAATAAATTCATATTTTAATTACACTTACCATTATAATTGTGTATGTAAAACAAGTTAATGTGTAGTAGCGGTGATTGTGGAATAAAGGTTGGAATGGTGTTCAACTTGTAACAAGAAGAAAAGGACTAAATTAAAAAAACTTTAATAAATAATATAGTGTTGTTCCTACTAAGTGATAGATAAAAGTAGAATTTTTAAACCATTGTCACACTTTCATAATGGGTATGTTGATTTACTCGAATATACGATTAAAATCACTGCAGTAAGATTTGTGAAGGTACCATAATTCTCAAAATCCTTCCTCAAGATATTCCTGGTCATCTACGATTTGTATAAAACAAAAAGAAAAGGCATTATTAACAATATCGCAACCAACACGTGGTAGAGGACAGCACAAAAGAATTTGTTTGGTCAATCAAGGAGTAAGGAAGATTTAATAAGCATCACTTACCTGAAAAAAAAAAAGAAAATTTCCACTTGCTGCATTCGACACGTGCTAGCGGCATAACCATATGACTACAGGATCAGTCCAGTGACGTTTCTTAGGTAGGTGGACTATAAATTTAATTAGGAATAAGTTTGTTATTTTATTGTTTTCCTGTGAAATCGTCCACGTCAAAGAATTAATTTTTATGTCGATTAATTCACTCGCATTATTAAGACTCACTTATTCCTGAGATTATTGTTTGAAATTCATTTGATCCCTATTTAATTTTAACAAGTAAAATTTTTCATTTATCTTACGTAATTTTGTATGTGTCAATAATAGTTTATTGGATTAACTTATTTGGTCAAATCAGATTTGTTGGAATTGAAATATTAAGCCTTAAAAAAAAGGGGAAAAATTCTAAAACAATTTACCTGAGATTTATACAGGTTGGCGCTCAACATATTATCTGTTATTACAACAAATTTTGAAAGTTGTATAGTTTTAAATTTAAAACCAAATTAACAAACCATAAAAAAAAAAAACTAAAAAAAAAAAATTTTTGTAAATAATATTGGGGGGAAGGCAAAGTTTATTTGAACCTCTCATATAATATATATATATATATATATATATATATATATATATATATATATATATATATATATATATATATTAGGTAGGGACGATTAATTAACATTGCGATGGATCTAAATTTATGTAATTCATAATAATATGTTAATATAATAATAAACGACAACATATTACACATGAGTAGGTATGTTAGTTATCGTAATGCAATAAATCAATTTTATTATTAGTTAATAGGTTCATTTAAGTATAATTTTCCCAAAAGACATGAATCACAGGCTGTAGATAACAAGCGTGTTGTTAAAACTAGTATTAGGCATATATCAATGTCACAATTACTGTGTACGCAGACAAGATATGTGAAAACGTTCGTGTTAGTGCGAAAACGAAATATAAGTGCTAAAATTGTAGAACAAACAGGATAAATACATTGGTTATGAACAATAAGACATAAATAATCCAGCAGTTCTGGAATAACTGTGAATAATTAACATTTACAGACATTAAAGTAGTGATATTTAACAATTCTATACAAGTCTTAGAAGAACCTATAAACTTCCAAAAGAGTGAAAATAAATTAATATAATACATAAACATTAAGGATATACACTTTCACAAACATTTAAAGTGCTTAAGAATGTGAGATTATACATTTAAACATTACTGTATTGAATTGAGGTTATGTTATTTCCTCGCATAAAAATTATATAAAATTGTTATAGATTGGGACCAATTGGCCTAAATAAATTATAAGAGGTAAAAATAGTAAAGTAGCCTCAATTTCAAGTCACAAATCACTATATTAGTGACTATTTGACCAAATTTAGTTTTTAAGGGTATATGAAAATTTCAGATAATTTTCCTTTCAAATTGGCAGTAGGCCTTTAAAGGATGTGTATTTATACGTTGTAGCATCCCATATTCATGTGGAAATCAATTCCAGGCCTGAAAAGTGCATAAAATTAGTATAAAATCAAGAAATCAATGTGAAAATTAACATGTTTATTAAGTGGAGTAAGTAGTTCGTGTAAGGACTTATTTTATTAAAAAAATTATGTAGATTCCAAAAATGTTGTTAGTTTTAAGATAGATTAAGGGGTTCAAGAGTTATGAGCTTTTGAAATTAAATTGAAAATTAAGAAAAGCATTAGCCAATCAGAATTGAGGAAATATTTGAAATAGTTGTTGATAACAAATGATGAATGTGGTTTCTAACGATTTGCATATAAATAGAAGTGCTGGAGGATTAGTAGTTCTTTCTGTTTTCTCTCTGTTCCAACACCTTGCTAAGCAAGATGTTGCAAAGTTTTGCTCGTAAATATTTTAAATAAAATAACGTCACTTTCACAAAAGTTAAGTGCGATTTTAGTATCGGCAGTTTAAAACAAGTGATATTCATTTGTCGGTAATTTAAAATAAGGTTAGTTTACCTCTAAATAAATTCGGTTGTTATCGACAGCTACGAGTGAAAATATTTTCCGGAGATTCGATATTGTTTTTTTTAAGTTTTGTTTTCGTTTTATATGAATTTTGTTAGTTGTGTTTTTCCGTTTTTCTATTATTATATTTTTATTATTAGAAGCGTGTTTAATTTAAATAACCTTCAAACTAATGGTGCATTTAAAAATTCTTTTGAAATAAAAAAGTTAATAAATTGTGATGATCCTGAAAATAAAGAATTATCATGTACGAAGAAATACTAATGAAACTTACTTAAACGAATAACCATTAATAAAGAAGCAGATCTGGATAAGAAAGAAGCAGATTTGGATTTCGAAGGAGCTGTTTTCAACGGTCAACTCCAGCATCGTGAAGAAGATAAAGAGGGCATTTTGAGTGAGTGTACCAATTTTATTTATGTAATTGTTGACATTGAGAATTTCATTTGTGTGTTAATTATGTCCATATTTTGTAATAAACATGATGTGCGACAACTTGTATTCATGTCCAAAGGGAACATTAATTGATTTAAAAATAAATGGTTATTATAATATTTACTAATTTCAGGCATAATTATACTTACATGTATATGGCGTGTTTTCATTTTGCATTCACTGAAAGGTGATATGAATGCGTATTCATAGCGCATGCTCAGATATTATACATTTGAAGATTTTTATGTACAGGGAGTTGCACATATATCGATGCAAATTAAAAATTATATTTCTATTTCTTTGAACGAGTTGAATATAATAAAATATAAATGGGCGACAACTCAATGTAAATTAATCACATAACTTGTAATTATAAAAATTCAAAATCAGAATATGAATCGACAAGCTAACAATTTACTTTCTCATATAGTTTTAAAATGTCTTCTAAATTTGAACCCTATCCCCTTTCAAGAGTCTTTATATGCGACTGTTAAGCTAGTTAGGCATCATAAATAAATTAATATCAGTTTAATATATATATATATATATATATATATATATATATATATATATATATATATATATATATATATATATATATATATATATATATATATATATATAACTTATAGCGTCCCCCAGGTATCCTATCTTGAAAAGCGTAATTTGAACGTATTTGCAATAATGCAAATCAAGAACAAAAGAATCGCTAAGACTTGACTGACAATAATGTTGCTATTACCCAAATTAATTGCCTGCCTTACTTTGACTTTCCTGATAATAACTAAAATATTAGAATTTATTTACAAGCCTGATATTTAATTACTCGCGAACCTCAAATCTGATCAAACGAAGTGCTACCTTAGTTAGATAGGCTGGATGAGGTACGTATTGCATCATGAGGGGCAAGTAAAAAATGAAACTACTCATATTAAAATCAAAGAACTTTGCGCAGCGGTGGTTCAGCCCGTTAATATACTATTGTGGGAAAGAACCACCAATAAAACCCACTTTATTCATAATTAAGTAATTGCACAAGTACATTAATAAACCAAATAACACACAAAAAAAACAATGAAAGTGCGTACAAAATTATAACATTAGGAGAAAATGAATAAAAAGCAGTTTAGTTACAGAGAAACGCCATGTAGTCACATCCACAATTGTGTCATCTCATAAACAATAAAAAAAAAATCGTAATACCAAACATGTGGCCCTTTAAAACCAATCATGCTAGTCTTTAAGTAAATAAGCACATAAAACAATAAAGCAAATGACGGTACATATATTTAGAATAGAACAACAGTAAAATTGCGCAGATGATAATAATAAGGTAAAGGCAAAGACAAAAGAAAATAGACAAAGAATTTACACTTACACAATTGTTTAGTGACCACTAAAGCACAAAATACACAAGTCCAGTTACAAGAAATTACCTATAAAGAGTTCGCAGGCAAATAATTTTACTTCAAAATTGATGCAAAAGAAAGTCATTAAAACAAAGCCTTACAAGGGCAAGTTATAAATAGATCACAACATCGTGACCGATGTATAAATTTGCGTGCGTTAGAAAAATACGGCGCTCCTTTCTCAGGTTACACATTCATCTATACAACAATAAAAACAATAAAAATAAAATTCGAGGTGTTTAATGGTTATCTGATCTTGGGAGTGTGTAACCACTTGGTAATTGCCTTTTACAATTAATAATAAAAGCGGTATCATATACCCTTCACCAGCCCACCTCTACAGAAATATAAATATAAACAACAAACAACAGTGCTAATTTACGCTAAAACCAGAGCGAGGGAGGCCTGTACTGTGTTTTATTTTGAACAAGCCCGCGTGCCAATGCTCGATTTTTAATAGGTTATATAGGCTTGTAGAATCATTTGCTGCCTGCCTTAATTTATATAAAACACCTACTTACACTTTAATTGATCACAGGCACAAATCGGTAACATACGCAGTTTAACTTCAAAAGGAGTGACTTATTTATAGATTAATATTTGAAAAACACATTAAAACTAACACACGAATGAAAAGACAAATTAGGGTTGGCTAATTCAAAGGAAAATGTACACGCACGAAATATTTTAAAGACAAACTGTTTACAATGAAGGTACTAAAATCGATTTGGCTCGATTGACACTCTAACTGCAACCAACTTTCCTCGATCTCAAACCTAACTATCTTTATTCCCGCAATCAACCTACATTTTTCAAAAGTAACAAAAAACAAGAAACATTAATTTACGTTGGAACAGTTTCATATTAATTATTGCACGACATCTTAATTTTAAAATTATGCATTCGTCCGTAACAAATCCTACATCTACGTCTCGGGTTTCAACGTACCAAACAAAGATATCTTTTGATCACAGTCTGTACCGACACAATTACTTATTAGACTAGTGACATTTTTACATTAAGATTAAGAAATTCCAATGATTCCTTACGCCCCTTCAGTAAAGCAGTTCTAAGCGTACACCTGCTACTCACATCCCAACATGTGTTTTCGAACCCTAGTCAAATATCAGTTACATAAATTCTCACATTTCTTACATAAAAATATATAAATAAAATATTTTGAAAACATTAGCAAATTACGACGTATTATCAAGGTATCAAAAATCACCTAATTATCTTTTCTATCGGGGTAACAATGGCGATTTGACAAACATTTATTACAATAATAACATTTTCGCGGTGCGCTACCTACCTACTTTAAATCTTTAACTAATTTCAACGAATCAGCTGAAGTTGATTCAAAATTTTTGTTAGTTATTTTGAACTACTTCCAAAATTGACAGCAAAAATTTAAATAAACTCTGTTATTGTTGTCTGAATACATATGATAGAGCATTTCTGCTCTATAACAATTTTCTTTGTGTCGTGCAATCTCAAAATAAACTTTCAGTGTATCCCACTGATTTATAATTCTCCTCATTGCAGATTCAATGGACAACCAGCGTGTGTTGGAACATTGCACTAATTTAAGAGATACTTGACCTTCATTCAATAAAGTATAAATTTGTAAATAGGCTACCTGTCTCCGATGCTTTTGAAATTGTTAGTTTTAGGAGTGACAAACACATCTTACTAAAACTAGATGAGGAACTTCAGCTTTTAAGAGTGTGTATACGCTATGATTTATTCAATCATTGTGATGCATTATCGGTTCCAATGCCAATTGAACCTTTTAAAGACAATATACATTTTTCAAAACCTCTTTAATAGCAAGCATAATTGTTTTGCTGTGCCATCTTCAATATGTACTAAAGTTTAAAATGTGCCAACAATTTTTTCATTATCCTACTACAGTATCTAATTAAGAGACCTAACATTTTGTGTAGTGACATCTGTCGATTCATCGATGATTAAACTATAATTTCCACCATCAGAGAGGGCGGGGAAAGTGAATAGGAAATCTTGATATAAGTTTACTTCCTCCCAATTAAGTAGGGGCAGTAATAACTAAAAATAATAGATTACTGTAACTGCATAATGCATACTTAGTTGTAAGATACGTATTTCAGTAATTTTTTATTGGATGTTTGGGCGTATATGACGTTTGCCATTATAGCGCTTGAAAGCTTTGTCTTTTATCCAAACCTTTATTTGGACATTTATCCAAAATGATTTTATTATTCTCTCCACCCTCCCCCGGAGTCAACTGGGGCGTCAGAACTGGATCAAAGCCAGTTGACGCCAGAGATACCTAGAAAGTATAGCCGCCTAAGTTGAGAGAGTCTTGCAACGGCTCGCCCAAAGTCAACTCCAGAGAAGGAAGATCAAACGTAAGTAGCGGAAGCAGAAAAATCTAGAAGGGAGCATAAGTAACAAAAAAGAGTAGACAAGCCGCTTGATTCCTCGTGGCTAGCGAGGGAGTGTTAAATGAATCCAGGGTCAAAGCAGCGTGTTAAGAAGTACGGGTCGCCACGGCAAACGCGTGGGTCTATTGATCGCCTTTTACGATCTCCAGATCGGGCGTGAACCAATTCTTCTTCCAGGACAGGTGCCAAGACAACCAAAAGAGACAAAAACAAACAATTTGCGACCAGGGTTAGCGTTACCCAGGGAGTACCACGTGGAGGTGCTGGTTCGACTTTACTCCCTATTACTATTATTGTTATTATTATTATAACTAATAACATATTTACGGGTACAAACCTCTGATTTAAGAACTTTAATTATTTTCTATTGATAATCCTAATTTTTGGCCAGTTAAATTCCAAATTATGAATATACAGTTTTTAAATTGCAGTCCTGTAATTGAGTACCATTCGTGCAAAGGGATTTATGGTATAACTTCTCAATAATGTCTAAAACTTGTGCTTGATAAGTCTCACAAAAAGCATTCGTGCGCGATTCGACTTTATCAAGCTCCCGTGATTAGGCATTATATTATCCAATAATTTCCTTGCACTTATGGTATTATATATGAAAATGTTAACTTAGTGAGTGTAATATAAGTAAAGGTAAGCAGTTGGTAAGTAATCATGTACTTGATAGAATTATAAACCATTTAATATGATGTTGTAATTGTGTGGTTTTAAAAATAAACGTAGCAGTTTGAGCCGTCACTGCTTAACCATTTTAAGTGGAATTATTATCATTGCGCTCCAACATGACGTACAAAATCCAATTTTTCTTTGTTGCAGATATTACTCAATTACAATGCCTGTAAGGAAGAGTGTCTTTCTTAATTCGCCACCCACGGTGACAAAAATTGCATAACTACAACTTTCTAGCTCAAATGCCATATATTAGAACGACAAAGACAAATACTCTGTTGTGCAATTAAATATAAGCGCTAATCCCAAACTGAAAATCATTCATTTTAAAGACTACAGTTTAATATCACGTAATTGTAAAAAAGTATAAATAAAAACGTAGAACTGTTGGCAGGGTTGCCAACTCTATAATATTTAAATTCTCAACATTGCAACGAAAAAGTCGCTAGAATTCGCCAGATTTATTTCTTTAGTATTACCATTGACTAATGATTTTAGTACTACCAAATTGGTACTGAGTAAAATAAATTGTATTATCCAAGTTTTTATTCAATCAAATCGAATATATAATAAATTATAAATTAGACGTACTTTCATTAATATAGGTAATTTGATTGTAATCTCATTATATTTAGAATTTACATCAGTTCTACATATATAAAGACAAAATTTACATCGATTGGGGCTTGTATCTCGATGGCGCAGATGGTTATCGCGGTACTCTAACAAATCATACGTCGTAGGTTCAAATCCTACTCGAGGTAAACATTCTATTTATGTATTTAATAAAATTAATAATAATTTTTCATTACATATTTACCTTTGAGCTTATTCGTTCACAACAAAACTTATAATAAAGTACTTTCATTCTATTTCTAATTTTATTTTTTTTATAATTCAAAGCACTGAATACACGTTCCTCATCTGCGTTAGAGTGTGGTAAAGATAGGAATGTAAATGATAACTAACTCATGAAACGGATTTTCACTTGCAGCATCTTGATACACGCTAACTTCAATCCAAAATTTCTTTGTAGTCGTTATTTCAGTCCAAGGAGTAAGGTGAATGTTTGCCCACTGAGTTTCACTCTTTGAACTAATATGTGGGCCCGAACAAAATTGTTTTGCTAAGGCAATTATTGGAGTTTTATTATGTTTCAAACATTCACTTATTAAAAATGTGCTCATATTTTCTATCTGCACATTATCAGGCAATATATTACTTGTTTCAGTTGCTAACTTAAGACGGAATGGTTTTATTCTCTCTTTCATTGCTTCACGATCATTTGTTCCTTCCTTACAACTATTTTCGAAGACATACCCCAAATACGGGTTTGAATCCAAATATTGTGCGATGTCGTACGATGTCTGACGTGAAAACAAACTTACTAATTTAAAGGTGTGCGGTTACATTAACTGCGTTTTAGTTGGATGTTATCGTGTGATGTCGGCCGACTAGGCGAGAACAACAAACGGCGACATCGTACGATTTTAACGGTCTAAAAACCATTCAATAGTAATTGAAAAGATTTATATAAAGGGACTTAGAAAAGCTGATTTTATGTATTCAATCGAGGAAGCCGTTATGGAATAAAACATGTAAAGAGTATCATAATAGAGTTATAATAAAAAAGGGATGGGGAGAGGTAGCAAAGGAAATGGAAGAAACAAGTAAGTATATATTTTGCATATTTATATTTAGTAAGTAGAATATACAATTTTATAATCCTGAAAAATAAACAATGATACATACATACGTATGTATATATTGTTAAACAAGCTTTTATTTTACTTGAAACGGAACTGACCCTATATGGCTGAAAAAATAATTTTTAAATTTGTCTCGCACGGCATATGCAGCTCCACTTGAACGATTATTGATTCGTGTGATTCTATTATAATTGTTTTGTGAAACATTTAATACATGCGCAGTTAACAATAATATCTGCTTTGTCGGGATGGCATTCTATCTCTTTTTGGAGGATCCTCCATTTGGAACATAGTATGCCAAATGCACATTCGACAATCCTCCTTGCTCGGGATAGTCGATAATTATAAATTTCTTCTTGCTGACTGAGGTTACTACCAGAATAGGGCCTCATTAAATACACCTTTAAAGGATGGGCTTCAGCGCCCAAGAGCACATAGGGAATCTTAATATCTGTACTTGGAATAGTTCAATCCTCTGGTACGCAAAAAGTTTTGTTTTCTAACCGTTCCTTTAAACTGTTAGCAGCAAAAATTCCACCGTCACTTTGTTTTCCATCTGATACGATATCAATATACAAAAATCTACAATGCGCATCAGCAACTGCTTGTAGGACAATAGAATAATAAGATTTATAATTCCAATAGATGGAACCGGAATTTGGTGGAAAACGGAGCCTTATATGTTTTCCATCAATACATCCTATGAACTGTGGAAAATTCCATTTCAAAAAAAAGTTTTCAGCACAGTTTTATGCATTGCTGATATCGGATATGGCATATGTTCTGTGTTGAAACGATATTTCTTATTGTTGAATGAGGCATTCGGAATGAGAATGCAACAGATCTGAAGGACAGTCCTGTCGATAAAAACCTAAAAAATATACAATGGTAGGTATATGTATTCAGTTTATAACTAATGCGTTTTCGTAGGTGCTGCAGTAAGGGGCAAATGGAGAAATTTGCGGGATACATTCCGGAGAGAATTTGCAAAAATATAAAGTAGTCGATCAGGATATGCAGCTGGAAGTTCAAATAAAATCAAATGGGCCTATTTCGACTTGATGCTGTTTTTAAAGATACATTAAGTGCGAGACCATCAACTGCTAATATTCCAAGGAAATAATGAAGAAAATGGGCAAAATGAAGTAAATAATGAAGATAACAATAATGAAAATAGTGACGAATTTGACATTGAAAGTCAATTTGATGGAGATAAAACGACACAAAAAGACGAAATAGAGAATAGTGCTGGTTTTCGAACTCCTGCTAGAGAGAAAATCTTAAAGGAACACCGAAGTAAACTGCAACAGAAAACAAAAGGGCCTAAATAATGCAGTTTCTAATGATAGTAATTATCATTTTTAATGAGTTTATTACCACTTATGCAAGCTCTTCCATCTGTGAGAAATATGGAAATGAGACTTAGTGTACTACTTTTTCTAAACGATCAGTACCAGAATACACACCCAAATACTATTTTTACTCCGCTACTTTCTCCATGTGAAACGTATTCTTCAACATCTACTGTATTATCGCAACAAGTTTATAGTTCGCCAACTGACTCTACTACCCAACATACAGACCTATTATCACCACACATGCCCTACCAATATACTTCATCATTAGCCCAACAACCAGAAAATGTTGCTCGATATTTCCTCACTTTTAAATAATGATGTGAATTATAAACATATGTATGTATTTAAATAAATGGTTTTTACTTACCTAAGTGTTACAGTTCATTTTTGTCTAGGATCAATACTTTTCCGAAAATTAGAATATGTTTCGAGTCGTTGGTGGATTCTATTTAGCATATAATTAAATGTTGAAGGCCCCTTCCTGGTCTCTCCTTAAATATATACCATTAACACAATATTTTCTTTTTTTATTTAACACCACAAATTTCAAACAACTATTTTCAAGGAAATATAAATCCCCTACGTCATCCATTTTGAATTTAAACTACCGATGCAACTAATCGCAAACAATGTAACCACACAATCGTACGATAAACGGTCTTACCGATATCGCACGACAAAAAATCGCACGTATCCGCATACAGTGTAACCATACGCTTTAGGTTAATGATTTTAGGCGCAATAGTTATATATATATATATATATATATATATATATATATATACATATATTGAGATGAATAGAAATTTCATTAATTTGTACAAATGGTACATTTAGATATATATAATATTAGGTAGGGACGATTAATTAACATTGCGATGGATCTAAATTTATGTAATTCATAATAATATGTTAATATAATAATAAACGACAACATATTACACATGAGTATAAAGTATGTTAGTTATCGTAATGCAATAAATCAATTTCATTATTAGTTAATAGGTTTATTTAAGTATAATTTTCCCAAAAGACATGAATCACAGGCTGTAAATAACAAACGTGTTGTTAAAACTAGTATTAGGCATATATCAATGTCACAATTACTGTGTACGCAGACAAGATATGTGAAAACGTTCGTGTTAGTGCGAAAACGAAATATAAGTGCAAAATTGTAGAACAAACAGGATAAATACATTGGTTATGAAAAATAAGACATAAATAATCCAGCAGTTCTGGAATAATTGTGAATAATTAACATTTACAGACATTAAAGTAGTGATATTTAACAATTCTATACAAGTCTTAGAAGAACTTATAAACTTCCAAAAGAGTGAAAATAAATTAATATAAGACATAAACATTAAGGATATACACTTTCACAAACATTTAAAGTGCTTAAGAATGTAAAATTATACATTTAAACATTACTGTATTGATTTGAGGTTATGTTATTTCCTCGCATAAAAATTATATAAAATTGGCCTAAATAAATTATAAGAGGTAAAAATTGTAAAGTAGCCTCAATTTCAAGTCACAAATGACTATATTAGTGACTATTTGACCAAATTTAGTTTTTAAGGGTATATGAAAATTTCAGATAATTTTCTTTTCAAATTTGGCCGTAGGCGTTTAAAGGATGTGTATTTATATGTGGTAGCATCCCATATTCATGTGGAAATCAATTCCAGGCCTGAAAAGTGCATAAAATTAGTATATAATCAAGAAATCAATGTAAAAATTAACATGTTTATTAAGTGGAGTAAGTAGTTCGTGTAAGGAAATTAAAAAAATTATGTAGATTTCAAAAATGTTGTTAGTTTTAAAATAGATTAAGGGGTTCAAGAGTTATGAGCTTTTGAAATTAAATTGAAAATTAAGAAAAGCATTAGCCAATCAGAATTGAGCAAATATTTGAAATAGTTGTTGATAACAAATGATGAATGTGGTTTCTAACGATTTGCATATAAATAGAAGTGCTAGAGGATTAGTAGTTCTCTGTTTTCTCTCTGTTCCAACACCTTGCTAAACAAGATGTTGCAAAATTTTGCTCGTAAATATTTTAAATAAAATAACGTCACTTTCACAAAAGTTAAGTGCGATTTTAGTATTGGCAGTTTAAAACAAGTGATATTCATTTGTCGGTAATTTAAAATAAGGTTAGTTTACCTCTAAATAAATTCGGTTGTTATCGACAGCTACGAGTGAAAATATTTTCCGGAGATTCGATATTGTTTTTTTTAAGTTTTGTTTTCGTTTGATATGAATTTTGTTAGTTGTGTTTTTCCGTTTTTCTATTATTATATTTTTATTATTGGAAGCGTGTTTAATTTAAATAACCTTCAAACTAATGGTGCATTTCAAAAATTCTTTTGAAATAAAAAAAAAGTTAATAAATTGTGATGATCCTGAAAATAAAGAATTATCATGTACGAAGAAATATTAATGAAACTTACTTAAACGAATAACCATTAATAAAGAAGCAGATCTGGATAAGAAAGAAGCAGATTTGGATTTCGAAGGAGCTGTTTTCAACGGTCAACTCCAGCATCGTGAAGAAGATAAAGAGGGCATTTTGAGTGAGTGTACCAATTTTATTTATGTAATTGTTGACATTGATAATTTCATTTGTGTGTTAATTATGTCCATATTTTGTAATAAACATGATGTGCGACAACTTGTATTCATGTCCAAAGGGAACATTAATTGATCTAAAAATAAATGGTTATTATAATATTTACTAATTTCAGGCATAATTATACTTACATGTATATGGCGTGTTTTCATTTTGCATTCACTGAAAGGTCATATGAATGCGTATTCATAGCGCATGCTCAGATATTATACATTTGAAGATTTTTATGTACAGGGAGTTGCACATATATCGATGCAAATTAAAAATTATATTTCTATTTCTTTGAACGAGTTGAATATAATAAAATATAAATGGGCGACAACTCAATGTAAATTAATCACATAACTTGTAATTATAAAAATTCAAAATCAGAATATAAATCGACAAGCTAACAATTTACTTTCTCATATAGTTTTAAAATGTCTTCTAAATTTGAACCCTATCCCTTTCAAGAGTCTTTATATGCGACTGTTAAGCTAGTTGGGCATCATAAATAAATTAATATCAGTTTAATATATATATATATATATATATATATATATATATATATATATATATATATATATATATATATATATATATAACTTATAGCGTCCCCAGGTATCCTATCTTGAAAAGCGTAATTTGAACGTATTTGCAATAATGCAAATCATGAACAAAAGAATCGCTAAGACTTGACTGCCAATAAAGTTGCTATTACCCAAATTAATTGCCTGCCTTACTTTGACTTTCCTGATAATAACTAAAATATTAGAATTTATTTACAAGCCTGATATTTAATTACTCGCAAACCTCAAATCTGATCAAACGAAGTGCTACCTGAGTTAGATAGGCTGGATGAGGTACGTATTGCATCATGAGGGGCAAGTAAAAAATGAAACTACTCATATTAAAATCAAAGAACTTTGCGCAGCGGTGGTTCAGCCCGTTAATATACTATTGTGGGAAGGAACCACCAATAAAACCCACTTTATTCATAATTAAGTAATTGCACAAGTACATTAATAAACCAAATAACACACAAAAAAAACAATGAAAGTGCGTACAAAATTATAACATTAGGAGAAAATGAATAAAAAGCAGTTTAGTTACAGAGAAACACCATGTAGTCACATCCACAATTGTGTCATCCCATGAACAATAAAAAAAATCGTAATACCAAACATGTGGCCCTTTAAAACCAATCATGCTAGTCTTTAAGTAAATAAGCACATAAAACAATAAAGCAAATTACGGTACATATATTTAGAATGGAACAACAGTAAAATTGCGCAGATGATAATAATAAGGTAAAGGCAAAGACAAAAGAAAATAGACAAAGAATTTACACTTACACAATTGTTTAGTGACCACTAAAGCACAAAATACATAAGTCCAGTTACAAGAAATTAGTTCGCAAGGCAAATAATTTTACTTCAAAATTGATGCAAAAGAAAGTCATTAAAACAAAGCCTTACAAGGGTAAGTTATAAATAGATCACAACATCGTGACCGATATATAAATTTGCGTGCGTTAGAAAAATGCGGCGCTCCTTTCTCAGGTTACACATTCATCTATACAACAATAAAAACAATAAAAATAAAATTCGAGGTGTTTAATGGTTATCTGATCTTGGGAGTGTGTAACCACTTGGTAATTGCCTTTTACAATTAATAATCAAAGCGGTATCATATACCCCTTCACCAGCCCACCTCTACAGAAATATAAATATAAACAACAAACAACAGTGCTAATTTACACTAAAACCAGAGCGAGGGAGCCCTGTACTGTGTTTTATTTTGAACAAGCCCGCGTGCCAATGCTCGATTTTTAATAGGTTATATAGGCTTGTAGAATCATTTGCTGCCTGCCTTAATTTATATAAAAACACCTACTTACACTTTAATTGATCACAGGCACAAATCGGTAACATACGCAGTTTAACTTCAAAAAGAGTGACTGTTATTTATAGATTAATATTTGAAAAACACATTAAAAACTAACACACGAATGAAAAGACAAATTAGGGTTGGCTAATTCAAAGGAAAATGTACACGCACGAAATATTTTAAAGACAAACTGTTTACAATGAAGGTACTAAAAATCGATCTGGCTCGATTGACACTCTAACTGTAACCAACTTTCCCTCGATCTCAAACATAACTATCTTTATTCCCGCAATCAACCTACATTTTTCAAAAGTAACAAAAAAACAAGAAACATTAATTTATGTTGGAACAGTTTCATATTAATTATTTTACGGCATCTTAGTTTTAAAATTATGCATTCGTCCGTAACAAATCCTTCATTTACGTCTCGTGTTTCAACTTACCACACGAAGATATCCTTTGATCGCGGTCTGTACCGACACAATTACTTATTAGACTAGTGACATTTTTACATTAAGACTAAGAAGTTCCAATGATGTGTTTTCGAACCCTAGTCAAATATCATTTACATAAATTCTCACATTTCTTACATAAAAATATATAAATAAAATATTTTGAAAACATTAGCAAATTACGACGTATTATCAAGATATTAAAAATCACCTAATTATCTTTTCTATCGGGGTAACAATGGCGATTTGACAAACATTTATTACAATAATAACATTTTCGCGGTCCGCTACCTACAAGCTGCTTTAAATCTTTAACTAATTTCAACCAATCAGCTGAAATTGATTCAAAATTTTTGTTAGTTGTTTTGAACTGCTTCCAAAATTGAGAGCAAAAATTTAAATAAACTCTGTTATTGTTGTCTGAATACATATGATAGAGCATTTCTGCTCTATAACAATTTTCTTTGTGTCGTGCAATCTCAAAATGAACTTTCAGTGTATCCCACTGATTTATAATTCTCCTCATTGCAGATTCAATATACATTTTTTCAAAACCTCTTTAATAGCAAGCATAATTGTTTTTGCTGTGCCATCTTCAATATGTACTAAAGTTTAAAATGTGCCAACAATTTTTTTCATTATCCTAGTACAGTATCTAATTAAGAGACCTAACATTTTTGTGTAGTGACATCTGTCGATTCATCGATGATTAAACTATAATTTCCACCATCAGAGAGGGCGGGGAAAGTGGGAATAGGAAATCTTGATATAAGTTTACTTCCTCCCAATTAAGTAGGGGCAGTAATAACTAAAAAATAATAGATTACTGTAACTGCATAATCCATACTTAGTTGTAAGATACGTATTTCAGTAATTTTTTGATTGGATGTTTGGTCGTATATGACGTTTGCCATTATAGCGCTTGAAAGCTTTGTCTTTTCTGTAAATGTGTTTTCTTACTACCACTTTGGTAAATTGTCATTACATTGTCAAAAAGTCGACAGTTACGGAAACTAAAATAACCACTTTCCGCGACAGGTCACTTACCGCGCAAGGTGCTCCTGCCTTTACGGTATAAATAATCAACTAATTAGAACACGTTTATTTATTAATATTAATACTAATAGTACAATTAGAGCAATTTTGTATATTAAATTGAGGTGTGTTTACAAAATTTGTATGTTTAGTTATCTCATTATTTGTGTTATTTGAGACAGAAATAACACCATGTACATTGTATATCATTCACACCATCGTCTATCTCATGGTCAATGCCAATTATGCCAATTATACTGCCGTTTGTTATGTTGTCTTCACCGACAGGCCCTCGAGATGAACTTTCTGTGATTCCATACCAAATTCTATTGGCTGTTTCAATTTTATTATTTAACGAGTCTCCCACATACCCCTCTGCAACTGTAGTGGATTTACATCCGCCGTGCCTTTTCAAAGCAAGGATGTCGGTTCCCCGGTTAGCTAGCAAAGTGCTGGAAGTTCTCTTAAAAGTATGACCAGTATAATTTTTGAAATCTTCTATATTGAGAAATTTTGATATTTTCATAGGTATAGCGGATAGTGTATACTTCCCTACAACTTGTCTAACGCATTTTCCCTGGCTATAACGCACAGAGAATCGTTTTTCTTTAAAATTATTTGGCCGTAATTTTGATGTATTTTGCAAGGATCTTAAACCAGTTGACTGTTTCACGGTTACTAATAGTAACTACAAATCTTCGGGGATTTTGTTTTTAGATTGTTGAATCTTAACAATTCCCGGGTCAGATTTAATTTCAACATCTTCAACATTTAAATTATACAGTTCGTCTTTACGACATGCACCAGCAATTCCCAATACTTCTTCTTCAGTGAAAATCTTTGATTTCTTGGAAATATAACCATCGTTTTTTCTAAGAAATGCTATTAACTGCAAATGTATGGACAATAATTACACATTAACTTTGTAAAAGTGATATTTACCTGCTTAAATTTCGCCATACGAAGGTTTTCATGGACACAGGTTGTCAACTTCAACGTTGAAAATTAGCTCCATAAACTAACTATAGACTTCAGAAAATACGCTAGAAATACAGTTTCGTCCATTTCTTTAACTTTCTTGCCAATGCACCACCCTTTAAAGCTACTGCATGTTCGTTCATACCGAATCTTCGATTTTTCCAGTAGCAGGGAAGCTCGAGCTGCATTAGCACTCGATTATATCTCCGAAACATCTTGAATTTTTCAGTTTCTGATTCACTCATTTTAATTATTTTTTGTGCGATCGTTCATATTTGTCAACTTACTGTCACTGTTTTGACAACAGTAGGTGACATTTTCTGTTTAATGAGTCTAACTGAACGGTAAGTAATTTACTTACCGTTCAGCGAACAGTAAGTGAAATTCATAACCTTGATTAGCAGAATTTCTGACACAATTATTTTACAACAGTCACATTAACATTCAGGTTACTAAGGAAACAATACATACGCTTGTGGTCATCTTTTAAGCAATTTCGAGATAAAATAAAATGTGTTTTGCCTTCATTTTGCCATCAAGTGTATTGTTGATCGCACAAAAAATAGCATAAGCATTTCGAACAGTATGGAGTTTACCGATCTCCTCCAATATTGGCGACTGAGCGAAGCGTCGTCGATCGGTAAACTGTCCTTACTGTTCTTAATACTTAATATGCTATTGGGTAGATTGAATTGTTTGTTGATATATTGGTAACCATAGTGACAACGCGTATCGGATGCTAGAATATATTTTTTTAAATGTTACAAATCTGTCAGTTATTTTATTTTTATTAAATTATAATTATTGGAGTATTGTGATTGTGGTAGCGAGAAAAATTTAATGCGCATCCTCGTAGGGTAAGTTCCTTTTTTATTCTCGGTGGCTGCCACCTCGAATAAAAAAGTACACTTACCCCTACTTGGAACGCAAATAATTATTAACATTATTTATAACTTTCGGTCGCTTTTTGTGTGGTTTACATTGTGAAATCATTATCATATTGTAACATTGAAATAATCGTGTCTTAAAAACTTCCTGAAGTTTGAATAACGTTCGTTTAACTACATTATTATTTAATAAGCTGAAAATGTGTTGTTAAAAAATAACTACCTTAATTAAGTAAGTTGACTAGCTAAGTAAAGTTTTATCTTGGAGATATTTTTGCAAAAAGTTAATTTGACAGTACAGAAAAAAGAAAATTGCACTTTTATATAAAATTTTACATTTTACTACTTGCTTGTTAAATATGTAAACGTTTTAATGTGTTTCACACATGTAAATTATAATTTTGAATAAAGGTATTGAAATAATAAAATTTCAAAATAAAAATAGTTTCAAATTTGAATTTCGCGCTTGTAAAGAAAATACTTCCTTCCAAGTTATATGAGGGCGCTATTAAGTCTATCAAATTTAGTATTGAGTGTCCACTCTCCCCACCCTCTCTGTCCACCATATATGTCAATCAACAAATCTTTCTAAAAATGTGGCCCGATCAAGTTTTTAATAATATTCACACATTTAGTGCGATGAAGTGTAATATCAAGATTAAAAATTATTATTAATTTCATTAAATACACAAACAAAAGTTTACCTCGAGTAGGATTTGAACCTACGACCTGTACTTTAATAATAATAATAATAATAATAATAATAATAATAATAATATTTATTGTGTAGCTTATTTCACCAATATTTACACTTGTCAGAATTATTAATTATCTAAAATACATAAATGGCACATTTCACTGATTAAAATGAATAATATATTTGCTAGAGTACCGCGCTAACCAACTGCGCCATCAAGGTTCAAGCCCCAATCGATGTAAATTTTATCTGACTGTATGTAGAACTATGTAAATTCTAAATATAATTAATAATAATTTTTAACTATATATTTACCTTTGAAGTCATTCGTTCATAAAAAAAAACTTATAGTAATATCAAGATGTTTGGTTTTCTTTAAATTACTTAAACGACCAACAGTTTATTGTGCATTGCAATGTATAAACATAGTTGACTTTCTTTAATTTGTTTGTCACTAATATATTCGACTGGTTTAAAATTAATTTTTTGTTGCCATTGTGAACAAAATGGTTCAGATGCAGTTTTATGCTTCCTACTGTTTAAATGTTTTTTTTAAATCGCTCAATTTGGCATTTAATATTTGCTTACAATAAAAACAATATGACTTGGTTGTATCACTTTGAACAGGTTTTAACCAATTTATAAAGTCTTCCATCTTCTCCCAACCTTCTCTATACTTTTGCATATAATGGGTTGGTGGTACTAAAAAAAATAAGTACAAACAAAAAGAAATATGTAGTATTAATAAGAGTAACTTACTTGTTTCATTCCTTGCGAATTTTCGCAAAAAAAGGGCCGTAAAATCACAAACAGTAAATGTGTTTTGTCAGGGTATTTTGAACACCCTGTATACGTATTGGGTAATTTTGTTTGTAGTCTTATGCACTTAGTTAGATTCCGTATATATATTTTTTTTTGTTGTCAAATTAAGTTTTATAGTAAATTTTGTTTAACGTGTGTAACGACCTTTAGGGATGGTAGGTGTATGGTGA
This sequence comes from Vesta saturnalis, assembly GCA_036346205.1. Taxonomy (NCBI): domain Eukaryota; kingdom Metazoa; phylum Arthropoda; class Insecta; order Coleoptera; family Lampyridae; genus Vesta; species Vesta saturnalis. The sequence continues at coordinate 39,072 of JARFJB010002032.1, forward strand.
GCTTTAGATTCTTAGTTTGTGAATTATTTTTTTTTGTAATTTAGGTTGTTTTTCCTTATTATTTCCCGTTTATAGAAGTTTGATTAACGTTTGTTTGTAAATAGTTGTATTAAGTGTAAATAATGTTCATTTCGTTTGATTTCCGTAAAATATAATAGAAAATTAAGTAATTTAAATAAATAGTGTAGATTTATCTGTGTATGATGTCATGTTGGCGACATAAAGACGCTTAAGTATAGTTGTTCAGTGTAATAGTGAATATGCTGGTTTTGAATCATAGAGATTGCATGTGGGCCTTATTGTTCGTACTTTAAGGGAAACATAGAGATGCTGTACACGTTACTTTTGCTGACGTTTGAGATTTTGAAAATTACCGAGTCCTTACGGACGAAAACGAAATTTATGTATTGGGGGTACTAAATCTTCCCCTTCCGTTTTTTTAATTGGTGGAATTAACTTAGATAAGATTTTTTGTGAGTAGTGGGATTTAAAATTCAAAGATGGATTTTTGGTAATAATTTTTGGGATTCTAAAATTGACTGCGCTCTCGTGTACTGTGCCGTTTATTGTTACGCTTTAAGGGGTGGTTTAGAACATTGAAATTTTGGACCTTGTGGTGTTTAACGAACGTACTTTTTGTGTAGTAAGGGTAGTTTAGCTACTTCTGAAGAAGACCTGTAAAAGGGATTTTATTAAAATTGTTCATTCACCAGAGGATTATACCTAGTGCCGATTTCGATTCTACGTAAAGTTACCTAGAGGACATCGTCGTGTTTTATTAGTGCTTCAGTGACCACTTTGGTTTTTCTCGCTTTTGCGGATTTATTTAAAGTCAACGTTCTTGAGTGCCGCTTATTTACCGTACAAAGCGTATTTAAAGCTCAAGAAACTTTCGCAATATATTAAAATTTATAGTTATTTAAAACAAATTATCAACATTTTGGATTATTAGTGGAAATAAAACCAATTAAAAGCTAAAAGTTATCAAGCAATTTTGAACGCTCAAATTATTATTATTTTAAAAGAAGTTTTTAATTAATGCAGTAAAATTTAGCGAGTTTAAATCAAGAAATCGTTTGTGTATCATAGAACAATAGTCAACATTTTTATTCATCATTTTGCCAGACCAGGAAGATTTCATTTCCGTTATAGCAGTAACTGATCACCTGGGTCGCTTTCATTGTTGTAACACAGGAGAGGTGTAATTCTAGACCTTAAGGTAACATAATATTGTTTTTTTTATTGAATATTTCAAGATTTTTGTGTTTCTTATTATTTTTGTTTTGTGTTGACGAAGGTTTGGAAGCGGTGTCGTAATTTTTTTGGTAAATTAAGTTGTTTTAAATTTATTTAGTGTAACGAATTGTAGTTTTGACGCTCCGCCTTCACCCTTTGTTATTTATTTTAGTATTAAAGGGCAATTGACCCTATTGTAGTGTGGGTATATTATCCACGAATTATATATTTATAGGTTAAGCCATTTAGTTGCGTAAAAGCAGTATTCTGATCAGACATCCTGTCGCCTTTTAAGCATTTGTATTTTTTTGTTGATACGCATTATCGTACGTTTGCATTTTTTTATATTTATCCTTATTTTTTTTTATTTTTTTATTATAGTTTGTTAGGTTTTATAAATGTGTTTTAATTCTGTGGAAACCCTTTTGTGTTACATAAAAGTTTTTTTTTGCAAATTGCAAGTAATTTAGAAGCGTAAGTTTTAACGTAACGAGGTTAGTTTTTTTGTTTTATTGAGTAATAGCGTTATTAATATTTAGTATTTCATTTGATTTTTAGTTGAGTATTAATTCAGTTTAGAGTTCATTCTATAGATTTTTTTTGTTTTGTTTTGATTATTATTTAAGGCCTAATTACTTACACTGAGGTGTATTAACGTAACGTTATTGAGTGTTTATCACGCTTTTATTTGACAAGCGTGTAGTGTTTTTGAAGCCCTATTTCAGGTGGTTTGCTGCGTTGCTGTCCAGCACACCTGGGATTGATTGCGGATAGGTAAGCGTATGTTTTGTTGTATGTTTAGACACGCTATGTACTCGTAATTTTGGCACGACGACCCTTATTTTTACTACTAAACATTCTGGCGCCCTTAACCGAATTGATTTTGTCTTCATCCCCTATTTTGACTTACGTACGATTTACTATTCTGGTTGTGCAAAATTTTTCAACATCTGACCTACACCCATACGCTGGCTAGTCGGGGCAAAAAGGCCAATTTTATCTGTAATCCCGTTCTACCACCCGTTTATACCGTTACAGTTTGCTTTTAAATGTGAGGTTAAATGTACAATATCAATGCACCGTACCACTTAGTCGCTCAGTGTTGCTAATGCCAACTGTATAATAAATGGAATAGATAATAGTATATTACGTAATAAGTGTTATAAAAGGCATATTACGCACGAATGGAAAAATTATGTATGCAGCCGCGTAGCTGCATAATTCATGAGTGCGTATTGCTCTGCAACACGTATTACGTACTATACTTTACCTACGACCAAAGACACTGCTAAAAAAGTCTGGACTACTTTTAATATTTTCATTTTTATCAGGTATTCATTTTTATCAGGTATTGTAGATGATGCTTAGACACGTCGATTTTTTATTTTAGTCGTTGTTTTTTGTTGTTCGTTTCATGTATACATAGAGATCTAAAAACTAGTAATCTTCATTTCTTTAAATGGGACACTGTATATTATTGCACAACTTTGATGATCATACACGATATAATTCGTTCTATTTACTACTACGTTGGTTTAATTAACATTAGAAACATTATAATAATTATTTATGGTTACTGTACAATTATCACGTATATTAGAAGTATCTCGATTTGTCGATTCATATGACATTGTAATATTTTCATTTGTTAATATAGTCAAACTGTGTTTTGTTTACGAAAACTGTGCGATTTGTTTACCGTGCGTAATGACGAATTTACTGAGGCTGTGTGTCGTGTGTTTTCGTCCATTTTCTACAGTGGTCGTAGGTAAATACTGTTATAATATAATTATCCCAATTGCCAATCGAAGTGTAGTAAAAACAGAACAACTGTGCGAGCAAAAATTTGAAGTTGATTTTGATAAAAATTGGGGATTTTGTATGTTTTACAAAAAGTTTCTAACAAGTCTCCGTTCCTGTTCATAATTCGCTAGATTTGCGACATATCTCAATTTAAATAAATAGCCGCTAACACAAATTGAAAAATCTCTAGTTTTAGCGACAAATTCGCTAACATGGCAACAGTCTGTTGGGTTGTTCAATTCAGTATAGAATATAACATCCCCCACATAAAGATACGATTCTCCTTGCATCTGTGCGTTCAATCTAACGTGAACTTACACCATCTTCAATCTAACGTGAACTTACACCATCTTGCATAATATAGAATAGGCGGGAGCAAAAAGAAAACAATTAAAAAGATGACACATTGATACAGGCGATTTTTAATTTAATAAATTGAGATTAAATTTGTGAGATCTTTTGGAATATTTGATTTAATTATTATATGTATGATTACCTAATATTACCCTTTTAAGTTATAAAAAAACTTGTTGGTGGCAGCTCTTAAAAATAAACTTTTCAAAGTTTTTCCTGAGTACTTTCAACACAATAACAACAATCGTGATAAATTTTACACCATCCATCTCAATTTTGTGCTGTTTGCTTTTTGTAATAATGAAGTCTGTTTTCTATTATGAAAGGGATTGAAATTTAACGTCAGAATTTAATGCTTGTTCTGACATTTCCGGCATTAATTTAAATGTAGATACGTTGTTAATGAAAAAGTTATACACGAAACGAGGAGTTTTAAACTACTAAAACCTAAACTAAACCGAAAATTAAACCTAGCTGCAATCGATTCATTAAGAATTTCTTGTTAACAGCCCTAAGCGACCGTAAAAGTTTAGTTGGTCTTTTCGCAAAGTATAATTGCTGACTTGTGATTCTCTAAACGAAATTACAAGTTAGATGTCTATCGATTTCAAAAACTTTTAGCTCAAATAATTCGTTTTTCACAATTTACCACAATAAAAGGAACGTATTAGTTAATGAGTGCGAAAAAATAATTGTGTAGTTTTCTTAGAAGGTAAAGTGTTTGTTTATCAGAGAAAGTGGGATAAATAAAAAAGTAACTTTTCACACAAGCTTCAAATTTTCGTTTCAGTATACGCTTAAACATAGCAGCAGTGATGTTAAATGAAATGTCATCCGTGCCGTGACAAGGGCGATCTGTTTTTTTCTTAGGAAGGCAACGATAAAAAATTTAGGATCACTGCTCTAAATATGCGACCAGATATTAAATTTCGAGGTTGTTTTATTTAGGTCATTCGCAGCCCCTTCTGAATTACATTTCATAAACTGATAGAATTAGTCTATTCTGCGTTAACAATTCAGAAAACTAAATAAAACCATAGTGCAACAAAAACAAATATTTATTTGATCTGTTTGTTTCTTCACTATTTCATCAATGTGTATAATTAAGTTATACTTATAGGTATTTTTGGGTTTTTAACGGTGTATATTTTTATATTTATATTTATACAAATCTATACGTTTCAATAACAGTTACAGTTATCGTCCTTGTTAAATGTAATATCTTTAAGAATTGTTTAAGATGTTGAACCAATTTATGAAGTATGAAAGAGATGAAAACGCAAACATAAGTCTGCTATTAATGTAACAGTTTGATAAACGTTTAAAGCCAGTCATGGAATACAATTTTACTAAAGAATAACTAGATCCATAATAAATTAAATATTATTAAACTGCCTTGAAGATGACAAATCAGAACACTCTCTAACGGTTATTTGTTATTAACTATAATTGTTATTTTGTAACAAACTTCGATCGATAATTTTAAGAACCTGCCCCACTTTAATCTACGACTGAACAGAAGGCACCAAATCTTCTTGTTATTACCCAAACTGTTAAGTAGCTAAAATTTGTAGCCATTCGTGTGTAAGTATACGTATAGAACTTTAAAGGATGAGTACACTGACTTTAAAAAGCTTTACAGTTTTGCAACGAAAACACAATGTAGTACATTTGAATTAATTTTTACTACATATGTTACATTATTATAGTGCTGTGGTAACTTAACATACCTCTGTGTCTTTTTTAATTATAAGATGTCAAATGCTATTTAAACAGAGATTTTCTTCTTGCTATTGAAGTTATTAGGATGTTTATATATCTCCAAGTTTTTAAAGCATGCTTAGCTACCGCAGATTTTTCTGGTTCTCATAGCTACGTTTTGTGGTTCCAATGTATACTTTTCCATAAGAACAAGATAACTTACACACTCCGGAAGATGATAATGGGTTGAAACAGCTTTATGTGACATTAAACGTTATTTAATTTTTCTTGTAGGTTTAAAAACAGTCCTAATGCCATGATTAATTGGGAATTATACCTCTAACATTAGTTATAAGAGTAAGAAAAGCAGTACCAACGTGAAGCATTAGCTTGTAGTGATTTTGTTAAATATTTACATTCATCTTTCAGAAATTTAGGAACACAAATGCATTTTGCTCGACCCACCAAAGATTTAACTACCCCAACATTTTTGACGTGGATGGTGGTTTGATAATTTATGAAGGTATCTATCTGTGTGCATCTTAAAAGATAGTGAATTATTAGTTTTAGATATTAGTATGTAAAGAAATGGTAAACTTTCAGTAGTTCCATTCTCCATGTTGAACTGGATGCTTGGATGAACACCATTTACAAAAATTTTAAATCCATGTCTCCAAATAACAAATGTGTGATCTACATATCTATACCCAACTAAAGGTTTTTTAGGTGCATCTTGTAACAAAAAAAAAATATAGTGGTCAGTTTTGATGCTGTTTCACTTTTTACAAAAGTCTCTCTAAGAGGAGCTAGTGAATATATTGATCATATTTTTCCAAAGTGTATTATTATTCTTTCTAAGCACTGTATTACAATGATTTATTTTCAGTGGAATAATGAATTCTATGTACAGCTTGATGGTGTAGCAATGAGTAGCCCTCTTAGTCCTGTTACAGCTCATTTGTACATGAAAAATTTGAAACATTAGCTTTACAAAATGCACTTTTAGTTTGATATGGATATGTAGATGTTTGTTAATTGGAGACATAGAGAAGTTATAAAATAAGTGGTGTAAATGGTATAATAAATTTAATAATAAATAAATGTAATAAAAATATAATAAGGAATAAGAGTAAAACATGTTCTCCAAAAACACAAATCGTTAAACTATCTGGAGATACTAACCATTCACCACAAATAATGCCTTTGTCCCAGTCGGTAAATTAATATAGGGCCACTCTTTTGATTTGCTTGATTACCACAAAATCTGCTAGCTTACTTCCACTGAACATCAATATAAAAAAATTGCAATGTAACACTAATAAAAATGATTTCGGACGCCAAGTTATTTTTTATCTAGACTCAGAATAACTAAACCGAGTTTTACACTAAAAATTTTATCAAAATGTCAAAAAAATAAAGAATATACAACTATGTTTATTAACAGTTAATGATAGGGTTAAATAAAATATATCTTAAAACTAGCCTTAAATTACTAAAAAATCATTACATAAATACCTGTTTGTAAAATTTTTGTACACAAATTTTTTAATAACCTCTGGTATCTAAATGATTACGGAAATTTCAACTAAGGTGATGTTATCTTTGCCTCAATATTGCGCAATATCTGGTAATAATGCTTTACGTAGTAAACCAACCCATGAATGGAATTTTATCTCTTATAAATTTGTCTTCTTGAAATTTAATAAACCAATATTTATTGCATTATTTTGAAGTTTTTAATGCAAAAATTGCAATCATAAAATGAAAGCGTACGTAACAGTAGAATTAATTGTGCAATCCAAAGCGGTAAAATTAAATGTAAAAGTAAAAGTGAAAAAGTAAAAGTTAAAGTAACAGTAAAAGTAAAAACGTGCCATCAAATGTTTTAATTTTTAGTATAAGGCGTTAAAATATCTTACCATCAAATCAATGGCACCTTACACTTAAATTTAGGTGGAAAACCCAAAAAATGCTTCCTGCACCCACAACAGTCATAAGGAAGTGAAAAAAATGGAGGCTTTGAAATTAGTTGATCTAGTCATGCGCGAAAAGATCTGTGCAGAGAATTAAGTCAATGATGACGCATTGCGCGAACGTATTGAGCAGGAAATAATTTAAAGTGGGAGTATAAACCTTTAAGAAATATGCACTATAAACCCCTCAAAAGATATGCAAATTAAGTTGCCTACCACATGTCTATAATGCAAAAATAATTAAAATTTTCTTATATTTGCAACTGAATGAACACAGGACATTAAACTACGGTATATTTAATACAACTCAAAATGGGTTGTTACCAAGTACTACATGAATTTTTAATTCTTATAAATGGTATTCATCCAAGCATTCAGTTTGCCCTGGAAATTTACCATTTTTTACCATTTCATGACATACTAATATCCAAAACAAATAATTCACTATCTATTAAGGTTCACCGAAAGCCGATAGAATTAAAAAACTCTAATTAATGATGACATTGGAACAGTTTTTAAACATACAAGGAAAATTAAAGAACATTTAAGGTCACCCAGAGGTGTTTCAAACCCATTATCATCTTCCGCTGTGTATAAGTTATCTTGTTCTTGTGGAAAAGTGTACATTGGAACAAGGGAAAAGAACAAATGAGATTTTGTATATTAGGTAAACCAGAAAAATCTGCGGTAGCTGAGAATGCTTTAAATAATTTAATCATGCCGTTTAATTTGATAATGGAAGTATTGCCAAGACATAAAAGAGTTTCATTCCTTCACAACGTGAAACTATTGACATATATAACCGTCTAGTAACTTCAATAGGCAAAAAGAAAATCTCCGTTTAAATAGGCTTTGGCATTTTTTAAGTTAAAAAAGGCACAATACTACGTCAACTTTAATTTTAGCTTTAGGTATGTCTACGTTTCTGTTCTGTTTTTCATAGACCTTCACCAACCATATGTTAAGTTACCACATTTTGCCAAACTATTTTTGAATTTTATTAGTTCAAAACTTCGGAAGGTATATAATTTTATGAAAGAATAATCTTTCTCTTCTTGTGAAAGGTATGGAAGTGTCTCCTACATAATAATTTTGTAAAATAAAACTGTTAATGCCAAAAATTAAACGCAAACTTGCGTTTTGGATGACTTGCACTCTTCTAGCAGACTCAGCAGTGAGGCACGAAACATACACCGCGGGGCAAAAACTGATATGAGACAGTACGAGTGAATTACATAGTAGTGTTTTTGTATTACTTGTCAGTAAGTGTTTAATTCTGTATATGCTTTTTGTATAATCAACAAATTCCAACGCAACACCGTGAATATTAATATTTAATTTGAATATTGTTTCTTTTCGCTTCTCTGTTTTATAGTGCAATCCGAATAGTAAGAGCGTTGATGTTGGCAAACTAATATTTAAGGAATGACAAAACTTTAAACAAAACCAAATACTTAAGGTGTAGAGAGAGAAGAAAATGGGCCCCAGTATTGACCCTTGAATGATTTCACCAGGTACGTCCATATTAGTAGACGTTTTATTGTCGTAAGTGATAGCCTGAAACCTTCCTTTTAAATAATCCTACATTAGATCAACCGAATTATTTTGTAAACCAATATAATGTAAAATAGCAATTAAAACATCCAGATCAACGGTGCTAAGGGTTTTTAAAAGGCAAGTAAGATTAGCGCTACTAATTTATTGTTTTCCAAAGCATCAAAAATACTATCAGTTACTTTAAGTAACGCTGTCTCACAGCCATAACCAATTCCAATGCCGGACTGGTAATCCGGAAGTATGTTAAATTCGAGGTACATAACACTTTTTCAAAAATTTTAGATATAATAGGTAGTGTACTGATGGGTCTTAACTTATCTAATGATATGGGGGTTACATTTCTTTGGTGGAGGACAAACTAAGGATATTTTCCAGGAGTTGGGAAAAACTGAAGGTTCAATTGCAAATAATTAAAATACTTAGCTTTTTCGGATTTTAATCTTGTATTTTTGTATAAGAGTTGAAACTTTCACCATTTGACATATTAATAACATTATCCTTGGGAAAGCATAGTGTGAAATTATTTATTTATTTGCAAGGTTTCAGACAGAAACTCTGTTCATTGTCAGGCATAATATCAAATTGATAAATATTGGTAAGGCAACATCAAAGTGACGTATATGATAAAAGGTATATGTAGATTACATAATTAAATTAAATCATTGTTGTACACTGTGTAACTTTCAATTCTTGAAAATAGACACACAGATATCGGATAGTTGATATCCATTGTCCTGTTCAAGTTATTAAGCTATTTCAGAATTTCAATAGCGTCTCAAATCTTCCTTGAATGAAGGCGTGTTCAGCAATTGCTGATTTAGTAGGATGAAGTAAACGGAAGTGTTCTGTTAACCTAGTGTTAATGCTTCTGCCAGATTCCCCAATGTAGACTCTACCACAAGAGCATGGCACTTCTTAAACATCACATGTATGTAATGGTATTTGGTCTTTGGCAGAACTCAGAAGATTTCGAATTTTAATCCTGCTTTTGTAAGCGAATTTTATATTATGCTTTTGTAATATTTTACCAATTTTATTCGTTGTGTTTGCAAGGAAAGGGTAAAATGGCAAACTCGTTTGAAGTTGTAGATTTAACATGCGTAGGCGTCCGTCGTTTGTCTCGGTTGAAATGACTTTTCAATTTATTGTTTGTTAAAGCCACTATTTAGGAAGACGTTTTCAAGGTGGTTTAGTTCATGTTGTAGTTTTTCTGAATGGCAAATCTTTATGGCACGGTTGTACGAAGTTCGTATCGTACTAAACTAAATATACAGAATGTGTTAGGCTTCCAGCTGGTTTTATTTCAATTAGCACATCAAGGAATGGAAGATAACCATTTTTTTTCTTTTCCTATTGTAAAGAGTTTTTTTGTATTTATACATTACACAAATCTACTGTACGTTTCGATAACACAGTTATCGTCCTCAGTAGTAATAAAATATTTGATTCCTAAACCATTTTTCTTCAGGTTACCTTCTACAAAAACATGTCACTCACTGTCATCAACTTAATCAATGCTCTGCTAGGCTACCTACCGAAGCATAAATGAATTTGCAGTTCAAAAATTTCACATTCCAGGAAAATCATTTACTGATTATGATATAAAAGTTAGAGACCATAACCATTTTACTGGAGCATCAGAAATGTAACCTAAACTACAAACACATCTACATTCTGCCTTTTGTATTTTATAATTTATTAGGTTACGGTTCACATTTCATGATTAGAGTATTGGCTCCTGCTGCCTATCAACAAAGAAGGATATATCTCTTTCACGAAAGTAATAGAAGGGCCTAAAATTAGGTTTAGATTTATTGACTCTTTCAGATTTATGAGCAGTAGTATTGAAAAGTTGGAAAATAGTAAAAAAATTATTACAAGAGCTAATTGTAACAATGATGAAGAATTTTCTCCTTAGTTAGCAAAGGCGTGTTTCCTTATGAGTATATTGATTCTTGGGATAAATTAAGCGAGACCAGGCTCCCTCCCAAGGAAGCATTTTTCAGTCATCCTAATAATGAAGGAATCAGTGATGCGAGTTTTGCACATGCGGTTAACGTTTGGTACAAATTGACATTAAATCGTTAGAGGAATACTCACATTTGTATCTAAAAACGGACGCTCTACTTTTAGCGGACATTTTCGAGAATTTTCGGCAAACTTGTTTAAGTATTTACAAACTTGATCCCCTGCACTATTGTACAGCCCCCGGTTTAGCATTAGATGCTATGCTTAAAATTACAAAATTATAGTCAGAAGTATTTACAGACATTGATATGCAAATGTCTATTGAAAGAGGAATTAGAGGTTGTGTAGCTCATTGTTCTAATAGGTATGCTAAAGGTAACAATAAGTACATGGGGGAAGAATTTCATCCCACTTCTGAAAGTATGTATTTAATGTAGTACGATGAAAATAACTTATATGGAGTCGTCATGTCAGAATTTTTACCATTTGGTGACTTTTCCTTTGTGGATGAAGCTAATTTTTAAACTTTGGAGTTAATAAACCATCCTACCCCATAGAATTACATGAGAGTCACAGTGATATACCGCTGGCACCTGAACATACGGTTCCACGCGTACCTGATTAAAATTCAAAAATTAAAAAATTATTGATAAAATTGTACCCAAAGCGTAATTACGTAATTCATTACAGAAATTTGAAAGTATACTTAAAATATGGATTGAAGTTCGTAAAACTACACCATATATTACGTTTAAACAGTCACCGTCGTTAAAAAATATGTTGGTTTAAATACCACTATGCGTCAGCAATCTCAAAATGTATTTGACAAAAGTTTTTATAAATTAATGATTAATACTGTTTTTGGGAAACTGATTGAAAATGTACGTAAACGTAAGGACATACGTTCAGTAACGAAATGGGGTGGTCGCTAAAGTGCTCGTACTTAGATATCAAAAACTAAGCTCTTGCACACGGATACAGATAGTCTCATATACGCCTTTTTAGTTCCTGATATCTATGAAATTATCAAAGAAGACATTGATAAATTTGATACATCTGATCATAGTCGTGAAAATATCTTCGGAATTCCATTAGCAAATAAAAAGTCCCCGGCTTAATGAAAAATGAAAATCATGGTAAAATTATGTTAGAATTTGTAGGGCTTCGTGCCAAAATGTATGCTTACACTGTTGATGAAAGAGTAAAAGAGTAAACAAAAGAGCAAGAGTCAAACAGATCACGAGAAATGATTATAAAGATATTTTGTTTGATGGTAACGTAATAAGGGGATATCAACACCTGATAAGGTCAAAGAAACATGATGTGTTTACAATCAAACATAATAGAGCAATACTTAATCCTTACGATGATAAATGATTAGTAAATTTTAATTCCACTGATACTAGACCTCGGGAGTATAACTTTACATAGTATTTTTAGTTCCGCTTCTGTTTCAGAAAACAATTTTATCAATTTAGTCTTGAAAACAAATTGCTGGAAGAACTATGGTACAGTCAGTAGTGATAAAATATACATTAAGTACCTGAAGTGTTCTTTGATAGGAAAGGCCGCCGCTAAAAGCTGTTTATTTGTACTAAATATGTTACAACATATTGTGATTCCTGATGTGTGCTATAAACTCAAAGTGTATAAATGACGTTACTATTAAGCCATTATTTGATAAAGAAAATTAACTTAGACAATACCATTAAAAGTTTTATGAAATTGTGTAAAGTTACAGTGCATTAACTTTTAATGAAGTAGATGTTAGACGATATGAAGTTAATTGGCGACATACCGCTTAAAATGTATGCAATTTATTTTGGGGCGATGATTCATTGTGTATTTCGAAGAATGCTAAATATGGCTTAGAAAATTTCAATTCTGCTTATAAAGACACTATCTATTATAACTGAATGTATTGAGAAAGCAGTATATTATGATAATTACAAGTGTCTCGATATTTTGATAGAAATATTATTAAAACAAAACATCACATCTAAATTTCAACAGTGGAAAAACGATGAGCACCACAAAATTTACCACTGGCTATTAGAAAACGTTAATGAAGGTGGAACAAATACAAACTCCTGCTTGGGACATGTGGACCAGATTCAGAAATATGGCAAACAAGAAATATAAATAGTTATAGAAGTACTTTAAGTTAACTATATAAGATGATGAAACTGTAGAAAAAAAATTGTTTTTTAATGTAATATTTATAATTAAAATAAAATAAAATAATTTCTTTAGTGTTTTATTTCATGTAAAAGCTATATACTTTGTTAAAAACTATTGCTACGACAATATAAGTAATTTATTTCACAAATTATAAGTTAAACGTCTACTTATAGAACAATATCGTTTTTATTGATCCATGATTTTTCATCCAATCCCCATCACTTTACGAACAACTTATTCTGGAAGTGAAGCACGTTTTCTACCAGGTACACGTCAGAATACATTGTTTTCTGTAATTCATGTTCATAAAACCCTTCCATTACAGGTGCTCCTTTCATGTCTTCCAACATGTACGTATGGAGGGTTAGTAATGCGAATTTTCACAATCTTAAATAGTTCATTAGATCAATTGGGTGTGTATCCTTTGGCAAAATACTTGTAAATTTACTGATTCGTACTGTCTCACCCACACAATATCTATTCCTATCGAATGTTTTTATGTGAGTATAAGCCTCCAGCGTTGTACGATTAACGACATCTTTGGACTTCATTCCGGTAGTTCTACATTTACGATTTTTGCAATCCTTCGTTACAGTACAAATTATATCAATCCGTCTGTATTTATCTTGTAGTGGTTCTGATAACACGTTCCGCAATTGTAGCCTTCTTTGTGCCGTAGGTGGAGTAATGATTAGAATTCTTTTCCTGCATCTGTCTGCAAATTTTTAGGTTTCCAACCTTGTTTGAAGATTGTTTGCATGACCTTGCTAATTTCTTGACCTGTTTTCGTTTTTAATCCTTTAGTACAGTTGATAACCACTAATATATACTTATAGTCCTTATTTTGTTTGGCATATGTGTTAAATTCTGCCAAATCTGCTTTTCTTTAAGTTTATATAGCTTTTGCTCCAACACTAGATAAGCGTCTTTAGAGTTTCTTTTAAAAGCTTTCTGAACTGTTTGTAGACAAAAATCAAGATCTTTTACTTATATCTTCACCATTTTCCTGTTCCGGGTCCGCCAATTGTGTCAAACAGTTTCCATCCAAATTGAATCTTGTTGATAAATAGTATGATGGTATCTTGAGGATCTATGGGATTGGCAGCATTGCTGAGTCTCTTTGTATAAACTTCAAATTGATTATCAATAAGTTTAAACTGAGGAGCTTATTTCTTGAATTGATACTGGGCATGTCCAAATGTGTCAAGGGGCATTTCAGGTATGATATGTCGATATCAATTAATTCTTATTTATACTGTTTAAAAAACGACTGGTTATTTTTCAATGTAACCATTTTCATATAGTTCTTCTGTACTTGATATTATGTCATTTATGACACGTGTGGTTCCCGCCAATTTTTCTGCCCACAATGCCTCTAGATTACGAATTAGTTCATGTATATCATTCCAATATTTATATTCAACCGGTCTGTTTTAATTCCATAAAAAACAGCTCCACCTCCATTCGCTGTGGGCGATGATGATAGCAAGCGTTTGACTATTTGTGTATACTTTTTGCTGCGGCTTCCTCGAATTTGCTCACTTACATCATAATCTCGCCTTGCAACATTTGTAGCTTCTAAAATACTTTTATAAGTTTATCTATCTCTTGAATTTATTAGATTTAAATTGGGCTCATTCAAAATAAGCAGATCGTATAAACCTGAAGTCCCTTTGGACGTGACGCATTTAATAATCGTATCTTTTCCTTTAATTGTAACAGGAGTATTAGTAATTGTCCATTTGTCTGTTTTTATGTCATAATGGATTCCATAAGTATGGTCAACAGCACCTTCAGTATCCCTCATAATACGTTCAACGTATATACGGAGTAACTCATTGTACTGCTTGAGAAATTTTTTTGAGATGGGTTCATTACGCACAATAGAATCTTCTGTGATACTAACAAGTTCTTCTTTTTCTTCCTCAGCATTAATCTCTCCTACGACAGATGTATCTAAGAAAGACGGTGTACGACGACCTGGAGGAGGATTTCTTAAAAAAAAACGGAACCTGAACCAGTGGGTTAGTAGTACCCTTCCTTGAATCACCTAATGAAGGTGAAGTGAATCCTGGAGTCATCTGAGCTTGAGCTACCAGGCTAGTGGGGGTTGTAGGTTTTTTGGGTTTAACGTCAATGGGATCATTTTTAGGTGTTTTAGTTTTTTTACTTACTTACTATTTTGTTTAGAGGTTCTTTTAGGGGTTTATAAGTACTTTTAAATGTTGTTTCATTAACAATGCGAGCAGTTTTAATATTGTTGTACGCCTCCTGTATTATTTTACGAGCCTGAATAGTTTTTGGCTTTAATACTATCTCCTTATTATCCATGATAGCAAAACGGGCTCACTGAACAGGTACCGGTTTATCCTGACCAGGTAGCTGTTTACACTAAACAGACAGCTGTTAATAACTAAACGGATCAGTACCTACTAAACTACTGAAAGCAGTTTAAAGAATTATGTATTCATCAAACCTGTTCTTATAGCGACCATTATTTACTTCAGCATTCTTGTTTATGACCATGAAATCAAACGTATCTACCCAGCACTTTTAATACGTGTCCCGAAACAATTTCATTCTTATGGTTGGACATGTATGATACTCATGCACATGTTTTAGGTTTAATTCATCTTGCTTAAATAATATAATTAGACTCGCATTAACACGAATTAACTGCTCTGGAATTTTACTGTAAGTTTGACCCAAATAGAAACAGTGAATATCATTATGCCTACCCATATAGAAATATGCCTTTATGTTATTTCGCTTTTCACCAGTGATATCATCGAAAATGCAAACAGAGTTTAATTTTACAAAATTAGGCTCTATATCTTCTTGATTATTACTGAAGGTAAAGTAACCTATATACTTCATTAGAAGTAAGATTTCCAGTAAAAATTTGAGCTTGTTTTGATTCAACGACTTATTGTATACGTACACATGTTTAAACTTCAAACAATTTTTGTCAGTAAGCAGACTATCCATTCTGTTTATTTTACCCCAACTGGAGGGGCCTCATATAAAACCACGTATACTATTAAGAAATAAATCACCATGATTTGGAGTACTAGACTTCTCATCAGCATCATGACAATGAATGGGAAGTTTTTGTTTCTGAACAATCGCTTTCATCGTTAGTGGATGAAATAAAACTAAACGATTAATCACAAAATTTTTTATTCATATATTAGGCATAGAGAGTACATATTACAATAGTTATAATTTTTTCACTTCCCAGCGAGTGGGTTGTGCAATAGTATGATGGTGTGGGGGTGTGAGCGTGTGAGTGTGAGTGTGAGTGTGTGAGTGTGTGTGTGAGTGTGTGAGTGTGAGTGTGAGTGTGTGAGTGTGTGAGTGTGTGAGTGTGAGTGTGTGAGTGTGAGTGTGTGAGTGTGTGAGTGTGTGAGTGTGTGAGTGTGTGAGGTGTGTGAGTGTGAGTGTGTGAGTGTGAGTGTGTGAGTGTGTGAGTGTGTGAGTGTGTGAGTGTGTGAGTGTGTGAGTGTGTGAGTGTGTGAGTGTGTGAGTGTGAGTGTGTGAGTGTGTAGTGTGAGTGTGTGGTAGTGTGTGAGTGTGTGAGTGTGTGAGTGTGTGAGTGTGTGAGTGTGTGAGTGTGTGAGTGTGTGAGTGTGAGTGTGTGAGTGTGTGAGTGTGTGAGTGTGTGAGTGTGTGAGTGTGTGAGTGTGTGAGGTTGTGAGTGTGTGAGTGTGAGTGTGAGTGTGTGAGTGTGTGAGTGTGGTGTGAGTGTGTGAGTGTGTGAGTGTGAGTGGTGAGTGTGTGAGTGTGAGAGTGTGTGAGTGTGTGAGTGTGAGTGTGAGTGTGTGGTGTGAGGTGTGAGTGTGTGTGTGTGTGTGTGTGTGTGTGTGAGTGTGTGAGTGTGTGAGTGTGTAGTGTGTGAGTGTGGTGTGTGTGAGTGTGTGATGTGTGTGGGTGTGTGGTGTGTAGTGTGAGTGTGAGTGTGAGTGTAGTGTGTGACTGTGTGAGTGTGTGATCGTGTGGGCTGTGTGAGCGTGTGAGGGTGCGTCTGAGTGTGTGACGTGTGGGTGTGCGTGTGAGGTAAGCGTTGAGTGTGAGCGTGTGAGCGTGTGAGCGTGTGTGCGTGTGTGTGCGTGCGCGCGTGCGTGCGTGAGCGCGAGCGTGCGCACGCGTATGTGTGTGTGTAAGTGTGTGATTGTGAGTGTGTGAGTGTGACTGTGTTAAAGTGTGAGATATGTCTGTACCACATTTTTATATCGGAAGGTGTAGACAACTTTTTAAAATTTTTCTGTTTCAGATAAGTTTTTTCTATATAAAAGTTTTTTATTCAAACGTACACTAAAGATTAATTTAATTATTTGAAAAATCTGTTATGCGTAGAAAATATTAAATACCTCTGGTCACGAGTTTCGTATTTGACCAATAATAATGTATCGTTATTTGCATTATTACAAGTAAAGTACAAGAAATGCGTTTTATACTTCAATTTGGTTAATAATTTAATCAGAATTTGGTGTTATTCTGTTTCATATCTAAATAAATTAAATTATAACACGCAAGAAGGTATTGTATGGTTGGTTTATATAAAGTTCATTCTTTTTTTACAATTAAAAAATTTTCAAACGTACACTTTATAATTTTTAAATTGCTTAGGTATATGTAAGTAACACGACCTACGCTTTTTTGTGCATTTAGTATAAGTATAAGTATGAATAAGTTAGAAATATTTACTAATAAAATGTGATGTAATGCTTATAAATAAACAATACTCAAAATACTGTTTGTATACACATTAGGCCTAATGCTTTGATATTGCAAATGATCGCTGTTTCACTATTGTTGTAGTTGGTATTGGAGGAAATTGTAGAAACGGTTTATTTTTTTATAAGAACCTGATTAGTTTTGAGCGTGGTTCACTATGCCATTTTTGGCATGTAGAGAACTGACATTGTTATTCTTGCGGTACTATTTTAAAGACGTAATCAGAGATTGTTCAATTTATAAGTACCCTTATAAATAAGGACTTTATAATTCATTTAATATTATTTGTGTATGTCGGTAAAACTGTAAGGATTATGCTAATGATTCAATAAAGTAGAAATTTAACAAAGCTTTATTTAAGTAAGTGTACGTTGAAATCCTATTGATTTTGTTAATGTTTCAGTGAGTAATTATCAAGTACAAGTACAGATTTACCCTCATTTTTGTTAGGACTGAAACCAAACACCTAAGCATTTTTATACTTGGACGTTGTAAAGGTGATTTATTTTTATAAACATGAGTAAACGAAATGAATCTAAATTATTCATAAATGGACTGTTAAGTATTTTAGATAAAGTATGCAAATGAGTGTAATTGGTATGCATCGGTTTGGCTAATGCATATTAATTGATAGCAGTAGAAGTGTGAAAGTATTATTTTGCCGTAAGGCAACGAATAAGGATAGCTATTGTACAATAGTGCACGATCTTTATTACGTATTATTTCCTTCATTTATTATTTAAACAATGCGAATGTTTTACTGCAGGAATCCTTATTAAGTCCTGCGCACATCTTGGGAAAGGATACGGGCCGCATGCAGCCAGTTGTTGCGCGGCCGTGTAGAAAAGCCCTCGATATGTTCGCATATTTCCTTCTAAATCGAGTCGTTCTTCCATAAATTTATTTTTCAGAAAGTGACCCCCAAATTTTACAATTTAAATTATGGAATGGATTACAGCAATTGATAAAAGGTAGAAATAGGCTTAATAAATTAACTTCTTAATATATACTTAGCATCCGATTATTACACCTTGTGGTTGCAAAATATTTATACGTGGGATTTGCACAGACGAATATTAATTGGAAACTAACCTGATGCTACACCCACATATAAATTATTTTATACGGTGAAAACTTTTTTTTTTAAGGAAAGATCTATTGGAAATAACAGTTTTGTGTTTAGGTTATGATTATCTATTTATTTCTGTATACGGAACACTTTAATCAGTTTTCATGTTTTTATAACTAAACATTTCAAACTTGGGAAATGAACGCAATAGAAAATACCCTCAAACCGAATTTTGAGCAAACCTCCTTTTGAATGAAATTGAATTCTTTATTCCAATGAGGTAAAAAGCACTTTGGGTGCACCTATTTTAGTTGTCCTTTAAAAGCACCTTCAGAATTTCGTATTTATGTTGATTGAAGTTTTTTTATATTCCCATATATAAATCTGGATTAATACTATTCAATTTTAAATTGATGTATACAAGAAAAAGCCCAGTGGTGTACTGCAAATGAAGCAATAAGAATTGAATGAATAGCTTTAATTAAATTTTTTGTTTTTTCATGACAATTTGGGAAATAAAAGTTGAAAATCAGACGATTAGAGAGACTCGATTTAAATGTTGACAAGCAAATTAGTACATAACTACAATAATTGGTTTGTTTTATTGCTAAGTTGAGAATTTTAAATTGTGAAAAGTAAAATTTTTTGTAGCCATGTTTTCATGAGACAAGATTAAGGAAATTTTTGCTTGAACAATTTATCCTTCTAGTTCTTTATTCACTGAACGCTTAAATAGGATTTGCGTTGTTCAATAAATTAGTTTTTTTACTTCGTTTCTGTTGTTATTGAAGCTAATAGTGTGTAAAAGATTCATACGTGCAAGACTGAAATTTTCAGCGGTTTATAAGCATTTTGGTATTTTTAGACTGAGTGTTTAATTGTTTATGAATTTGATATCTTGACATGCGAATAGCCATTTTCCTGCTGTTTTTCATTTCATCGATTCTTGCTTTTGTTTCTTTCAAAGAATTGTTATTTATAGTGTAATTACTACTGCTATATTAATGTTATAACACATCAAATCAAAATGCCAATCCTTAATATGTTTGTATGGCCAAATTTGATCTATTTTCAGATACTGAATGTTAAGTTTATTGAAATATGAAGTTTTTCATCTAGTTGTGTTATCTAGCTTGACACACATCAACAGGACTTTTTTTTTAATAATTCTAGTATGTATTTCGTAGTGATGACACAAACGTGTTTTTACTTTCAACTTATCTCTGATTTTCAGAATTTTGTTTATTTATTATGCAGGCTTTAATATTTGAGAATGTTTGGAATGGTGCTCGATTTTGTATTCGGACATAAATTGGTGATTTTTTATCAGTTAAATATATTTTTAACAAGAAATATTTTTGTCCTAACAATTCAATCGAATCAAACGAATGAAAAAACACGAGAGCTTTCTCGATCGATTTTCTCGACTAAATATGCATTAACCCTAATTTAAGAAATTACTACAGATATATTTTAGGAAGATTAATACACAACGGAATACATAACAAACATCCAATTCAAATTTATAAGTTTTGTATGAACGAATAAGTCCAAAGTATGTAATTAAAAATTATTATTAATTTTATTATTTATTTATTTGAACCTATGCCATGTACTCTAACCAACTATGCTATCGAGATACGATCCCCAATCGATGTAAATCTTGTCTTTATGTATGTGGAACTGATGTAAATTCTAAATATAATGAGAT
The DNA here is from genome assembly GCA_036346205.1 of Vesta saturnalis. Taxonomy (NCBI): domain Eukaryota; kingdom Metazoa; phylum Arthropoda; class Insecta; order Coleoptera; family Lampyridae; genus Vesta; species Vesta saturnalis. Next base: position 59,362 of record JARFJB010002032.1, read on the forward strand.
TATAGTCAAATTACTTATATTAATGGAATGTGAGCCTGCAATATTGCAAGGATTCACACATACCAAAGTAACTTGGCTAATGTTAAATTATGTTTTGTTATGAACGAAAAAGTTCAAATCCTACTCGAGGTAAACTTTTTATTTATGTATTTAATAAAATTAATAATAATTTCTAATTACATACTTGTGAACTTATTCGTTCATAAATTTAGAATTAACATCAGTTCTACATACATAATGACAAAATTTACATTGGTTGAGGTTTGTATTTTTATCTCGACAGCTAAGTTGCTTAGAGTATTACTCTAGTAAAGTAGATGTCGTAGGTTCAAATTTATGTATTTAATAAAATTAATAGTAATTTTTAATCCAACTCAAATGTAATTAAATTAAACAATTGGAAGCACAAATGACAAGCTTTGTTCGATATGGCAGTGATCTAATAATCTCTGCACCCGCTGTTTTATAACAAGGTTGTATAGATCAGATAGTATACCTACATTTAGCTACTGGTACACAGGAGTACTTTAAATAAGAACTTTCAACCTGCACTTTTCTTTACATTAAACGCTTACTTTTGTAGCAGCTCTGGTTTTATCACTTATTAGGAAATAAATACAACTAACTTTTTTATCGCTTATTAAAATTAAAATCCTTAGCTCTTTTGGGTTTTTTAATGGTGTATTTCTATATTTATATTTTACGTAAATCTATATGTTTTGACAACAATTACAGTAGTGGTCATTCTTCAAGAATTGTTTAAGGTGTTAGAATAAATTTATGAAATATGAACTAGATGAAAACTCTAACATAAGCGTACTATTAATATAACACTTGGATAAACGGATAAAGCCAACTATGCAATCTAATTTTAGAAAAGAAAAGCTAAATCCATAACAAAAGTATTTATTATTAAACTTCAATGAAGATGACAAATCAGAACACCCTCTAACGGTCGAAGGCTAACAGTAAAAAATGTAACCAAGCACCAAATTTAACAAAATGAATCAAAGTATGATGTAAGTGTAAGGTTGTGAAAAACATTAATTTGAAATTGACAAAAGCATTCACAAATAGAGACTTGACATACCAATTATACGCTTAGTCAAATCTAACACAGAAATATTTTTTGTTAATAATTGTAATTGTCATTTTTACACTGAAAACAATATAGTACGTTTAATTTGATTTTAATTTTAATTTAATTTCAACTATATATGTTAAATTATTATTATTTATTATATTTTATTTATATTATATTGTATTTATAATTATATTATATTATTATTATTATTATTATTATTATTATTATTATTATTATTATTATTATTATTATTATTATTATTATCTGCGATAACTTAACTTATAATTGCAAAAGCATTTAACTGAAGGTCTAGGAAACACATCAAAAAACCTAGGCATAACAAAAGCTAATTTTAAAATTAAGACGTACCATTGCCCCCTTTTTTAATTATGTATGCAAAAACCATGCAGAACAAAGGAGACCTCCTTCTTGCCTATTGAAGTAATGAGGATGTTTACATATCTCAATAGCTTCACGTTGTAAACAAACATAATCATGAGCTTATCTTGACACTATTTCCATATCATCAAATTGATTGTCATGATTTAGTTATATAAAGCATGCTCAGCTACCGCAGAATTTTCTGCTTCGCCTAATCTACAAAATATCGTATGTTCTTTACGTCTTATATCCGAGCTGCATTTTGTTGTTCTAATGTACGCTTTTCCACAAGAGTACAAAAACTTATACACTCTCGAAGATACTAACGGGTTTAAAACATATTTAGATGACCTTAAATGGTTTTTTAATATTTCTAGTAGGTTTAAAAGCAATGCCAATGCCATGATCAATTAGGATTTTTTCAACTCTATCTGTAATATTAGTTCCACACGGAAGAAAAACAGCACTAACATTAGGCACTAATTTCTCTTCAAGGTTATGTGTAGCAGATGTAACAACATTATCAATATCTTTAAGTGAATATACACTAGCTTGTAGTGATATTGTAAAACATTTACATTCATCTTACTAAAATTATTTAAAACATAATCCTATTTATCAAATATAACAACTCTTGATGGCTTCAATAGACGGAATGTATTAAGCGATAGATAATCGATTTTTCAGTGTTCTCATTCTGGAATTAGAAGACTGCATAAAATATTTGGTATAGAACAATGTACGACCTTCCACCTACAAAACGGAAATTAAAAGAAATGAAATAATACATTTTTTTTTTTGGATATATACCTACCTCCCTTGTAATACGTTCATACGGAAAACAAGGAACATTGTAAAACCAACTCAGATGTTAATAGACCCATAGTTGCTAACTAGAAAAAAAAGCTCCGATGCCGCCGGTTCTATAAAAATATCGATAAAACATAATAAAATACTTATCTTTGCAGGGTTTTTTTTAATGGTGTATTTTAATTTATACAATCTAAACGTTTCGATAACACTTACAGTTATCTTCGTCTGTAGTAATATTTGTTAAAAATTGTTAAAGATGTAAACAAATTTGTCAAAGTTGAAAAATTATTACATAAACATCAGCCCGCTATTAATATAACAGTTTGAGAAACGTATAAAGCCAAATATAAAATAAAACTTTAGTAAAGAATAACTAGTTTACATTTTCATACATCGATAAACCAGTTTGAGCATTGTAAATCTCATTTAATTAATTCCTCAGGCTGAATTGGTTTCGTATTAAGAACTTTCTAAAAACAAAAGAATGCACCTAATAAACCAATCCCCCCCCCCAATTTATTACAAAATCTAATAAACACGCACACGTACACGCACACGCACGTGCACACGCACATGCACATGCACATGCACACGCACACGCACATGCACACGCACACGCACACGCACACGCACACGCACACGCACACGGACACGCACACGCACGCACACGCACACGCACACGCACGCGCACGCGCACGCGCACATGCACACGAACACGCACACGCACGCGTACAAGCACGCGCACACGCACACGCACACGCACACGCACACGCACACGCACACGCACACGCACACGCACACGCACACGCACACGCACACGCACGACGCACGCACGCACACGCACACGCACACGCACACGCACCGCACGCACCGCACGCGCACGCACGCCACGCACACGCACACGCACACGCACACGCACACGCACACGCACACGCACACGCACACGCACACGCACACGACGCACCGCACGCACACGCACACGCACACCACGCACACGCCACGCACACGCACACGCACACGCACACCCACACGCACACGCACACGGACACGCACACGCACACGCACAACACACGCACACGCACACGCACACGCACACGCGCCGCACACGCACACGCACGCCACACACCGCACGCACACGCACGCACACGCACGCGCACGCACACGGACACGCACAGACACACACACACCACACGAACACGCACACGCACACGCACACGCACGCCGCACGCACACACACGCAAACGCACACGCACGCGCACGCGCACACGCACACGCACACGCACACGCACACACACGCACGCACCGCACGCGCACCACACGCACGCACACACGCACACGCACACGCTCACGCACACGCACACCCACACGCCACGCACACGCACACGCACACGCACACGCACACGACACCACAGCACACGCACACGCACACACACACACACACACACACGCACACGCACACGCCACGCACACGCACACACGCACGCACACGCACACGCACACGCACACGCACACGCACACCACACAAACACGTCACACGCACACGAACCACACGTGCACACGCACGCACACGCGCACGCACACAGAACGCAAAACCCACACGCATAACACTAAGCAAATAGATTAAACACGCATCAGCAACGTAGCAAGTTACACGCTAACGTATACGAAGCACGCAACAAACGATCAACAACACACATTTCACAGCCAAACATCGTACACTGCAAGCACACGCACAGCAAACGCACGACGCAACGCTTAAGCAACGTCATCACTGCAAACATACCAAAACTAACTTAGTTATATTAATTTATTATTAATAATAATTATAAGTATGGAATTGTTTACTTTCAGTTGTAATTCAGGTATAACGTTAAGAGATAAATATCCCATTATATTTATAAGCCAATATATTTCGTGTTGAATTAACACTTCATCAGGGCAACTAGAACAATATTTATAAGTACGTTATTAAATAAACTAAAATAACTAACAATATTTAAGGGTATGGAACCAATAAATAGAAGCTAATACTAAAATTGTTCTTGTCAATATGACTGAATTACAATAAAACTAACTAGATTTAATAATAAGCTTATAATCCAAATATTTATCAATAAAACTATAATTTGAATTTAAAAGTTAAACTTAAGAATTAATGGTCATAATTGTATAAACTAAATACTACTAAATAAACTTATTTAAAGAATTTTAAAAGAGAAATGTAAATACTGCTAAGATTATTAACATCACTTCTAAAATTCATTGCTTGATTTTTGTTTTATATGGCACATTTCTAAAAACTTTCTTCTTTCATCATTTCTTTCATTAGCTATAATTTTAACTTCTGAGAAGTCCATATTGTGGTTGCTTGTGTTTGTGGGTAAGTGCTTTTCTTGGGCTACCACCACCAAAAATTAGCTACTACTAAAACCGCTTAAATTTTTATTAAGATGTCGAAGAAAAATGTTACACCTAAACATATCACTAATAACATAACATCTCTTCTTAAGAACTTAGAAGAATCATATCCAAGTATTAATCGAAAAATAGATTGTTTTGCAAGAAAACTAAGACACAAACTTATTTCTTTAGAAATTAAAATCACAATTAATTCGTTAAACAACTTAACATCTCAACTAGATTATGTTAAGACTAATGTTAAGGACTTAATTCCCATAGACGTTTTTCAAGATTTTAAATTACAACAAAATAAACAATACAATGGTAATTTTCGCAGAATTAAAGAACAAAACATTATTAAGTTTGAAAAGCTACTCGAAAATTCATTAATTGGGAATTTAAAATATAATAATCCTAAATGGTTTATCAATTTAACAAACGTCAAATTTCCACCTGAGATTCAAAATGTTCTATCCCTTGGTCAAAACATAGCTTAAATACACCATTATGCAAAAATAATTTATTCTCATTATTATCTCATGTTGAAGATATTTTATCTACTAGTAATGTACAAGATCATACTGAACAACTAAGAGCTGAGATTACGAACATTATCACAAATCATTTACATAAAGAAAGATTTACTTCGTTTCCAGATTTGGATGTTATCAAACAAACAAGAAAGTTTCTTAATGACAACAAGCAGATTATTATCACCAAAGCAGACAAAAGTAATGTCACTGTTGTTATTAAAAAAACTGATTATATTCAAAAATCTCTCGATATGTTAAATGATACTACAACTTATAAGAAATTGACTAAAGATCCTACTAACAATTTTGAACGTAAGAATAATACTTTTACAAAAACACTTAAGATCAATAATTTTATAAATGATGCTACTGCTAAGAACTTATACACCTACAAATCTTTACCTCCTAGGTTTTATGGCCTCCCAAAAATACATAAACAAAACATTCCTCTTCGACCAATTATTTCTAATATAGAAGCTCCAAATCATAAACTTGCCAAATACGTAGCAAGCATTCTTTCAATATCCTTTAAGGAACATTTGCGATATAAAATTAGAGCCTTCTTCACTTTCGTTAACATTATGGATGATTTCCAGTTACCACCTGGTTACATAATTATTACTTTTTGATGTAGTCTCCTTGTTTACTAACCTATCGCCTGAATTAACCACCGAAGTTTAATAATAAATTCGGATCTTAATAGAAAGTAACTGCGTATTTACCAAAAATGAATTTACAGAAACAATGAAATTTGTTTTTGATACTACGTATTGTCAATTTAATGATGACTTTTACTTGCAAATATTTGGTACACCTATGGGTTCAAGTCCAAGTCCAATATTAGCTGATATTGTTATAAATGACCTTCTCAATACATGCTGTAATCAACTTCCATTTGAAATGCCTTTTATTTATCAATATGTTGACGATATCATCTGTTCTATACCAAATAATTCCAAAAATGATACTCTTAATACATTTAATATCTATAACCAACATATTAAATTTACCATGGAAGAAGAAATACATAACTCAGTACCATTCTTAGATACTAGAGTCATTCGTGATGAAAATAACAAAATACAATTGGACTTGTACCAAAAACCGACGAATTCTAGTCGTTACCTTAATTTTAATTCTCACCATGCTTACAATCACAAAATAAATCTTGTTCTAGCAATGAAAAATAGAATTACAGGAATTTGCCATTCTAAGTATAGACAAAAAAATCTTATCCTTCTTAGAAAGCAATTGTTAGATAATAATTACCCAAAATTGCTGCTAAACAAATTGTTATTTAATAATAACAGAACTGTTGTATCTACTAATACAGTAATACTATCTAACACTCAAACCTTATTAAATTACAAAAAACTTCCATACATCCAAGGACTTTCATATATTATTAAAAAGAAATTAAAACATCTTCCGACAAAAATATCCAAATTTAACTTGTTTACTGTACAACAACTTTTTACTAATATAAAAAGTAAAATTTCTAGAACTGAAAAATCAAACATTGTGTACTGTATACCATGTAAGAACTGCAATCTTCAATATATAGGCGAAACTTCACAAAAACTATGCAAAAGATTGTATCAACATAAATATGATTGCAGAATAAAGCCAGATTCGTCAGCACTTAACACATTGTAACACAAGCAACCACAATATGGACTTCTCAGAAGTTAAAATTATAGCTAATGAAAGAAATGATGAAAGAAGAAAGTTTTTAGAAATGTGCCATATAAAAACAAACAATCAAGCAATGAATTTTAGAAGTGATGTTAATAATCTTAGCAGTATTTACATTTCTCTTTTAAAATTCTTTAAATAAGTTTATTTAGTAGTATTTAGTTTATACAATTATGACCATTAATTCTTAAGTTTAACTTTTAAATTCAAATTATAGTTTTATTGATAAATATTTGGATTATAAGCTTATTATTAAATCTAGTTAGTTTTATTGTAATTCAGTCATATTGACAAGAACAATTTTAGTATTAGCTTCTATTTATTGGTTCCATACCCTTAAATATTGTTAGTTATTTTAGTTTATTTAATAACGTACTTATAAATATTGTTCTAGTTGCCCTGATGAAGTGTTAATTCAACACGAAATATATTGGCTTAAAATATAATGGGAATTTTCTCTTAACGTTATACCGATACAACTGAAAGTAAACATTCCATACTTATAATATTCATAAATTCGGTTGAAGAAAAAATAATAATAATTATTTAAACAAAATGGGTTATTATTACAACATTAAAATCAAATACGGAACAAATGTTGTTAATAAACTAAAATTTTGGGCTACCACCACCAAGAAATTAGCTACTACTAAAAACCGCTTAAATTTTTTATTAAGATGTCGAAGAAAAAATGTTACACCTAAACATATCACTAATAACATAACATCTCTTCTTAAGAACTTAGAAGAATCATATCCAAGTATTAATCGAAAAATAGATTGTTTTGCAAGAAAACTAAGACACAAACTTATTTCTTTAGAAATTAAAATCACAATTAATTCGTTAAACAACTTAACATCTCAACTAGATTATGTTAAGACTAATGTTAAGGACTTAATTCCCATAGACGTTTTTCAAGATTTTAAATTACAACAAAATAAACAATACAATGGTAATTTTCGCAGAATTAAAGAACAAAACATTATTAAGTTTGAAAAGCTACTCGAAAATTCATTAATTGGGAATTTAAAATATAATAATCCTAAATGGTTTATCAATTTAACAAACGTCAAATTTCCACCTGAGATTCAAAATGTTCTATCCCTTGGTCAAAAACATAGCTTAAATACACCATTATGCAAAATAATTTATTCTCATTATTATCTCATGTTGAAGATATTTTATCTACTAGTAATGTACAAGATCATACTGAACAACTAAGAGCTGAGATTACGAACATTATCACAAATCATTTACATAAAGAAAGATTTACTTCGTTTCCAGATTTGGATGTTATCAAACAAACAAGAAAGTTTCTTAATGACAACAAGCAGATTATTATCACCAAAGCAGACAAAAGTAATGTCACTGTTGTTATTAAAAAAACTGATTATATTCAAAAATCTCTCGATATGTTAAATGATACTACAACTTATAAGAAATTGACTAAAGATCCTACAAACAGTTTTGAACGTAAAAATAATGCCTTTATAAAAACACTTAAGATCAATAATTTTATAAATGATGCTACTGCTAAGAACTTATACACCTACAAATCTTTACCTCCTAGGTTTTATGGCCTCCCAAAAATACATAAACAAAACATTCCTCTTCGACCAATTATTTCTAATATAGAAGCTCCAAATCATAAACTTGCCAAATACATAGCAAACATACTTTCAGTATCCTTTAAAGATCATTTACGATATAAAATTAAAGATTCCTTCACCTTCGCTAACATTATGAATGATTTCCAGTTACCACCTGACTACGTAATTATTTCTTTAGACATAGTCTCCTTGTTCACTAACCTATCAGCTGAATTAACCACAGAAGTTATTAATAAAAATTGGAACTTGATAGAAAACAACTGCAAATTTACCAAAAATAAATTTATAGAAACAATAAAATTTATTTTGATACTACGTATTGTCAATTTAATGATGACTTTTACTTGCAAATATTTGGTACACCTATGGGTTCAAGTCTAAGTCCAATATTAGCTGATATTGTTATAAATGACCTTCTCAATACATGCTGTAATCAACTTCCATTTGAAATGCCTTTTATTTATCAATATGTTGACGATATCATCTGTTCTATACCAAATAATTCCAAAATGATACTCTTAATACATTTAATATCTATAAACAACATATTAAATTTACCATGGAAGAAGAAATACATAACTCAGTACCATTCTTAGATACTAGAGTCATTCGTGATGAAAATAACAAAATACAATTGGACTGGTACCAAAACCGACGAATTCTAGTCGTTACCTTAATTTTAATTCTCACCATGCTTACAATCACAAAATAAATCTTGTTCTAGCAATGAAAAATAGAATTACAGGAATTTGCCATTCTAAGTATAAAAAAAATCTTATCCTTCTTAGAAAGCAATTGTTAGATAATAATTACCCAAAAATGCTGCTAAACAAATTATTATTTAATAATAACAGAACTGTTGTATCTACTAATACAGTAATACTATCTAACACTCAAACCTTATTAAATTACAAAAAACTTCCATACATCCAAGGACTTTCATATATTATTAAAAAGAAATTAAAACATCTTCCGACAAAAATATCCAAATTTAACTTGTTTACTGTACAACAACTTTTTACTAATATAAAAAGTAAAATTTCTAGAACTGAAAAATCAAACATTGTGTACTGTATACCATGTAAGAACTGCAATCTTCAATATATAGGCGAAACTTCACAAAAACTATGCAAAAGATTGTATCAACATAAATATGATTGCAGAATAAAGCCAGATTCGTCAGCACTTACCACACATTGTAACACAAGCAACCACAATATGGACTTCTCAGAAGTTAAAATTATAGCTAATGAAAGAAATGATGAAAGAAGAAAGTTTTTAGAAATGTGCCATATAAAAACAAACAATCAAGCAATGAATTTTAGAAGTGATGTTAATAATCTTAGCAGTATTTACATTTCTCTTTTAAAATTCTTTAAATAAGTTTATTTAGTAGTATTTAGTTTATACAATTATGACCATTAATTCTTAAGTTTAACTTTTAAATTCAAATTATAGTTTTATTGATAAATATTTGGATTATAAGCTTATTATTAAATCTAGTTAGTTTTATTGTAATTCAGTCATATTGACAAGAACAATTTTAGTATTAGCTTCTATTTATTGGTTCCATACCCTTAAATATTGTTAGTTATTTTAGTTTATTTAATAACGTACTTATAAATATTGTTCTAGTTGCCCTGATGAAGTGTTAATTCAACACGAAATATATTGGCTTAAAATATAATGGAATTTTCTCTTAACGTTATACCGATACAACTGAAAGTAAACATTCCATACTTATAATATTCATAAATTCGGTTGAAGAAAAAATAATAATTATTAATAATAATTAATAATAACTTTAAATTACATATTTACTTTTGAACTTATTCCTTCATAACAAAACTTATAATAATTAATTCTTATAATACTTTACCTGCCGAAATGAAATCTTGTACATTAAATATATTCAGGAAAAAATTACGTAAGCTACTTTTGTTAAAAGAAAAAATAAGTAACAGATAACTAAAGTCTTGCAATAATAGTAATCACCCATAAAACCATGATTTAGTACAAAAACTTTGCTCGTTTCACTCATGCTCTTCTCCTTCTTTATTTTTATTTCTTTGTTTATGTCTCTTTCTTACTAACCTGCCTTTCTACTTTGTAGTTATAATAATGACGTCTAAACTGCCATACCTAAACAAAATCATCTTTGTTGTTACTATCGAACATAAACTTTGTGATTGAGTGTAAGAGCAGATACGGATATGTAATCCACGTCTAAACTCCGCCGGTTAGGCCTTTTTTTCAATCGCATCTGTTGTACATATCAAATTTAAATGTAATTGTATCTTTATGTTACTGTGGTTGGCTGTCTAATAAAGAATATTAATTATTATTAGTATTTCTTAATTATCCTTAGATTTACTTCCCATGCAACGCTTGATCTGACCTCCATATCAGTTTGTAGAGTGCGAAACGAAATCTTTATTATTCTTAATATGTTTAAGAAACTGAGATACAATTAGTGTGCTTTAGAGCTATATGCATGGAAAAGTCATGCAAAACACAACCTTTAGTGGAATCTGATTATGATTCAGTCGGACCTTTGTTAGGTAACTCAATTTGTGCTATCACTAATGAAGCTACATTATTATGCATAGAGTAGCTTCACCAAGCAAAATTGTTTAATTGCTACCAATAGGTTCTCAAATTAATACATTGTTTGTGTTGTTCAATTCTACTCAAAAAATAATCGCGTTACATTCCTGGTGTCTGGATAAGGGTACGGAGCGGCTCTATCTCGGCAATGGCAAAACCTAGAGGTTTGGGAAAAACTCCTTATAAGTAAAGCAGGTAAGAGAAATGGCAAGAAATTATTTCGTTCGTAACTCGACCGATAGGGGGAGTAACTGCTACGAAGAAACATAAAATTTATGCTATCTCGAAAAATTGTGTATTGAGCGTAACTTTGAAAATATCAGTTGAGAACATGGGTGATACTACATCATTTTGCTTTGCGACATTTTTTCTGTATCTCATAATAAAGGATGAGTAGTCCAATGCATTTTCCAATATTTACCTTTTAATATCTTCTGAACCACTCAGCGCATTCGATATTCATAGTTTCGTTTGAAAGAGCAAGAGGGTGTTTTTTTTTGTTGGAGCATTTGGTTCTAAACAAATAAACTAGAGGACGTTCCCTGCAGCGATTACACATTTTGTGATTTTTTTAAAAAAACTAATTAGAATGGTACTATTTATTTGATAGACCGTTACCCGGCTTAAAATTACCTAAATTTTAGTGAAAACCCTTTCGCGTTCTCGATTTATACGAAAAAATGCAAACAATTTGAATACCGCAATTATTATGGGAAACTGGCAACGTGTAGCCGATTCAAGCACCTGTAGAACAACACTGAGGAAAATAGTATCAACGTTTTGGCCTACGTGCAATACGGTTCCACCTTAAGTACCAGAATAGTTTCCGACGACTTGGGAGTTCCAAAAACAATTGTCCACGAGATTCTTCAAAACAATAATAATAGGGATGCCCTACCACATTCTTTTACATCAGGCACTAAATCATACTGATTATGAGCATGGACTCAACAATTGTCACTGTCTCTTAAATATGATTGGCGAAAATCTAAAATTATTGTTGGAGCGTTTAGCTGTAAACAAATAAACTAGAGAGTGCTCTCTGCAACGATTACATATTTTCGTGTTTTGTTGGAAAAAACTAAATAGAACGCTACTATTTGTTTGACAGAGAGTTACGCGGCTTAAAATTACCTAAATTTCAGTGAAAACTCCTTCGCGATATCTCCATCCGTTCTCGATTTATACGAGAAAATGTTAAACATTTGAATACCACAGTCGGAACAAGTTACTTTGGCAGGGAAAAACGGAACATCAATAATAACAATAAAACAGAAGCACAAAAATTTTAGAACTAGTTGCACAAAGAAAGTTTAGACAGAAATATCTCACAGATGTTCAAAATGTCTTCCGTCATTCTCGAAGGATTTAGTTAATCTAATTTCGCTGGAAAAAAAACGCTGCTTCAATTTCAGTCCTGGACAAGCTTCTAATGGCATTTAGTACTCTTTCCATCAAATTTTCCCTGGTTGCTGGTTTCTCTCGGAAAGAAAGAGATCCGGCGTACGCGCCGGTCAGGAAATTAGACGAAATAGCACGATTCGAATGTTGCTAAGATAAATGCCAACGTACGTTTCGGTCATAATGTGGCGGACAACTATCAATCTCGCACCACATGTACCTTCTTGTTTTCAAGGAGACGTCTTCTAAAAGTGGTGGAAGAGAAACGTTAAAAAATTCTATGAACTTCTCCCCATTAAGAGTTTGGTCAAAAAAATGTGGACCTGTCATTTTTCCTTCCAGCCGTCCGCACCAGCGAAAAAGACTTTGATGATCTACTTGTTGAACTCACTGTGGATCTTGCTCGGACCAATAATGCATATTGTGCTACTGAAAGTGCTTTCGTTTGTCTATAATATGCGTAACAAGAAATTCAGTCTATGATCATAATCTTCTCCTCACACTTGTCTGTTGTCTAAGTTTTATAACTCTATACGTGAACAGTTATTTTCAAATTTTGGAGTTGAACATTCATATTGTCTTTCTTCCGTCTACTCGACTCTCTACGACTGCTTATTCCTCTCGCTTTAACTATATGTTTCTAGCTTCAATTGCAGAGAAAACAGTGAACATCTGGTCAGCAGTTTGTACTTTATAACATCTAAATGACAAATCCTACTGAAAACATATACAGTGTGTCCCCGGATTGAGTTCACAAGAGGTATGATGGACCAAAAATTTTCGAATTGGAATTTCGTATTTTGGGATTCCGCATGCCTGGTCTGAAACTTAGTTTTAGTTTACTTTCGATTTGTTAAAATCAAGCAGGCCGTTACAGTTGAGCAAACATCCGTTATTTGCTAATTTCGTTTCAGGTAAAGTACCTTTTACTTTCATAGTACGCAAAAATGTTACTAAGAAAAGTTCTAAATTGATTACTTATCTCAGTAATTTGCAAATGACTCGTTCTTTAGTTTTTACTTGTTTTGTAGTTTTTTATATTAAAAATGTGGACTCCCGAACAGCGCATTTTGTTATGGACTTGGGGAACCATCTTATGCTCATGTTATTAATAAGTTTCACGAGCTATTTCCAATGTTGCGATTTCTGTCAATGGAGTAAAAAAACTTGTGAAAAAGTTTACAGGAACTGAAAGTGTGCAAAACCTGAATAAAAGAAAGCTAGTTCATGATCATGAAGATGCTGCTACACTGTTAGTGATAGAATCCGTGTACACTGATAATCAATTATCATTAAGAAATCGGTCTGCTGAATTATCAATAAGTAAATCGCACATACAAAGAATTCTCAAAGAAAATGAAATCATACCATTTAAACCCACGTTCATTCATAGATTAGAAGCTGGAGACGACGCCAACGATTGCTGTTTTGTTTATAGGCGGGGGAAAAGATTTTGAACTACAGATTTTTTATAAAAAAAATATTTTTTTCAGATATGCCAACTTTTATAACTAATGGGATCTTATCTTCACAAAATTGTAGGTATTGGTCTGATGAAAATCCACATTTTCGTATAGTAACTAACAGTCAACGGTTCAAGAAAGTAAATGTATGGTGTGCAATAAGGTACGATACAATTATTGGCCCATATTTTTTTGCGTTAATTTAAGCCAACATTCCTATTTGGATGTACTCGAAAACTTTTTTTTACCTGCCATGGAAGACGTGAATTTAGAAGATTTTCATTTTCAACAAGACGGATGTCCAGCTCATTCAACTCCTTTGATTACAATTTTTTGAATCAGCACTTTCCTGAAAGGTAGATTGGACGACATGCTTCAATACATTTGACCCCAATGGATTTTTACTTATGGGGTTATTTGAAACAAAAGTTTATTCATATCATCTTCATGATAACATCGACTTATGAAAAGAAAAAATTAGGAATGATCTAGATGAAATTAACCAATGACCATAGCGAATGTATATGACGATTTTAGAGTTAGGATTGGGAAATGTGCAGATCTTATAGGAAGCTAAATGGAGTAATTGTAGTTTAATTTCTTAATCGTAAATAATAAAAAATATTTTTCTATTTTCTACTTTTATTATCAAAGTAGCCCGATCATTATAAAAGTTTGCATAACACCATAGCTTTTCATTCTAAACAACTTTTATTAGTAACACTTTGGCGTACTGTGAACGGAAAAGGTACCTTACCTGAAACGAAATTGACAAATAACGGATTTTTGCTCAACTGTAAAGGCCTACTTGATTTTAACAAATCGAAAGTAAACTAAAAATAAGTTTCAGACCAAGTAGGGCGGAATCTCAAAATATAAAATTCCAATACGAAAATTTTTGGTCAATCATACCTATTGTGAACTCAATCCGGGGACACACTGTATAAAATAACTTTCAAACTAGACTAATTTTGATACAACAGCATTAGTTTCGAAAAAAGTAATAGAATTGAATAGCGATTATTTTATTAGCTTTAACATGAGCGAACGATAAACAATATTGACTTTGAGTTATAGTCAACAAATTATTGAGATATAAAAATTTTAAGATAATTACGAAAAGGCTTGGGCGGTTAATTTTTAGTAATTCGGTGTTGTCCTGTTGTCTCAATGTTGAGAAATTAAAATTCTGCGACTTCGTCTACGATTTTACACAGTATTCCGACCGGTTTAGGAGCAAAGCATTATCCTTTTCGTCCGAATCATACACCAGTGATGGTGTGTTTTCGAACGATTGGTTATCAGCCCTGTTTTTAGAAGAACGCATTCAGCTGAGCTGTACCCGTATTTAGATGCAGTTTTTACAGTTTGCATCTCTCTTTGTGCCAGATGTTACGAAAATATGATTGTGTTGGCCTTCATACAACTGAATGTTTTCGCACCACTGGAATTCCCTTGAAGGTGCCACAGGGTTGAACTAAGGTTCTGTTCTCTCTGCTAATTCGGAATTGTAAATGTGTTATCGCACCCTCTGAAGGCGGAGAACAGCAAACTGATCGCTAAAAACTTAATTGATAACAAAACATCAGGACTTTTGGAAGAATATATAATTTTTGTGTGACGATGGTAGTACAGCGAGTCATATTAGAAAGTGTTTGAAATAGGGGTGTTTATAATCAATACATCTCTGTTTTGAACTGTCATTTCCGTTTGTATTGGAGCTTTCTGTATTTTATCTACCACCTACTTACCAAAGTAAATGGTTTACAATGATGGTAAAAATAAAATCATATTTGTACTTCCAATACAGGATATCTGCCAATTATTTTAGTATTGTATTCGTAAAGGAAGTTATGTTCAAAATACAACTATGATCGTACGAAATTTAAGGTAAATTCCATATAAACGATATTGAAAAGCTATTTTCTGTTATTTTCTTTTGATTTATTAATGACGCTTCCCCACTTCATAAATCAACCTTCATAAAATATGTATTTTTCGTGAGTACATTAATTTATATTTCATAGTATTTAGCCAGATTTCATGTGTATAAATTAAACCAATTCTTCTACATAAAACATTAGTAATTTAGTAAATAATGATATCATACAACTCTTAAATAACTTAAAAATAAATTGTAGGGTAAGAGTAATGAGGATAATTACGCATAATACTTTGGTCTATAAAAAATATATTCGGAATAAATTTACAAATAATCACCTCTACAATGAAGATACATGTCCTATTCCTTGACGGCGTTTTGTATTTCAGCGTCCGATTCAAAGCGTTGTTACACGTCCAAACCACACTAGGCGTTGTGCAAGCCTACGAAGTAAGCGGGATGTCAAGCCAGCTACAGTGGAAATGGGCGGGGTCGATATAAGGAGTAAAATGATTGAAAGGTAGTTTCAAACACCTTACACTTACCATAAATTCGCAACTAACAATGCTCAAGTCGGGAAAAATTGTCTCTAGGCGACACCACAATCTTAACATTTTCTAAAATAATTAGTCTTAGGCGGGGTGTTAAATTAATCCTACCTGACTGTGGAAGATAGGATTGTAGCCTACTCAGTACAATCATACACAACTCCAGTTCAATTACACTTGAAAAGAAATATATCCAAAAGCTTAAGAAAATTTTGAAATACACGGGTCGTCGTAAACTTATTGACCGCAGCCTGTATATATGAAAATTCCTAGTTATAAAACGTTAATTTTAATATTTTCCTAAGTAGCCCTCGTATACGTATAAATTTATATTTCTAACTGCACTAAAATTCTGAACTAAATAAATATTACTAATAATTTACAAACATAAAAAGTCAGTTTAATAATTTTTAAATCACCAAAATATTCGTTTATTTCTGAAAAATTGAGAATATAACCATCAGTGCTTCCGTCATAAATGATATCTGTATCTTTTCTGAATACTTTCCCTTTAAAAATCGTATCTAAACGTCCGTCCACATGTTTGAATTGTAATACCTCAAATCTGTAATTTCTACTTAACAAATGTTAAAAATGTTCTGTTATTAGTGTTCTCTATTTTACTGACTGTAAAATAGTTCGTGCTCATTAAGCAATTTCAGATTCATCATTAAACTCAAAATATTCAAAGATTAATTCAATTATTAGTAGGTGTAACCCATTAGGTAAATTTAGGTAAATTAATTAATGGATACATATTGACCAATTTTCAAAGATAAATATGTATACAAACATTGCTTCGGAAAGCAACACAAAAACCTTTTTATTTTAAACACCTTAAAGCCTATAAAGTTTGATTACCCTTTTTACTTATAAGAAATTACTAACCCAACAAGCCAGAATGACCTTAAAAAATAATCGTACTTTTCATCCTTTAAACAAAATCTAAAACTAGTTCTTACAAACTACAGTATGTAATCCCTTATCCGAGATGTTCATATGGAGATGATTTGTTTCTCGTAATCCTTTAATTATGCACCCACATTTGTCACCAATGAAAACAGAAACAGCCGTAATCAGTAACTATTTGTTTGGCTGTAATACTCGCAAGCGCGGCTGACTGTCCGTCACTCTCGCGCAATACGTATGAACACCTGGGCGATCTGATTTATTGTTTGCACTTCAAATAAACATCCGTCCAACAAACCTTTTATTTGTAAATGTTTATATGTGATTTATCCCCAATAAGGGTTATTGCAGAACTAAATTTTTACAAACAAAATCAGCACTGATCATTGTAAGGTTTGTTAAAAAAAAACGCTCGCGCGAATCGCCTTAATTTAAGCTCTAACCGAGCGATTTTCTTTTTGCCTCAATTGGGCTCTTGGTTTTATACTCTCTGTTCAACATTCTCGCGTCACTATCAAAATTCACCTATCACAATCGAGTATACTGTGCGTCGGTTTGCCGAGTTCAAAACCCGAACGGAACCAAGGCAAACCAAAGTAAGAAAAATGTAGCCATCTTGAATTTTCTTGCAAACATACACACAACTCATCGGAAAAACCATTATAAGTAATTATATTCACTCTGAATATTATTCAGACGCAGAGTCAGCTTTTCATACAACTTTCGCATGTGGGCGATTCCTGTTTCCGTACAATTTAATCAACTCCAACGCATGTACCCTTGAAGATGTATTCAATTTTCCATTATTGCACAATGTTACATTTATACAAACAAAAATATGCATACATATTCCTTCCTGCACATTAATACAATATCAATATATCATAAACTCACTCACTCATACGTCTACATCCATTTCTTTAATCCAAATTCTTTTGTATACTGCAGCAAAAGACCAGTGGCAGTCTGGTAGTCTCTTACCAGTGTCGTCTCAGTCACAATTTTCCCAAAACATTAGTTTTCAACCAAATTTAATACTGTCAACATAAAAATCTTTCTCCAACATTCAAATATTCTTTTATATGACACACTGTTCCATTAAATTCCATTGGCGTATCATTTACACCAACTTACATTCTGTATACAAAAAGAAACGTTTTTTCCGTGCAAACTCATTCCATTTACATTTAAAATACTTTCCATACGACGTTATCAAAATACTGTATATACACGATGCGTCAAAATAATCTTACAGGAAATCGCAAGGCGATAAATATGGGCTGTAGGATGGATGTTTTAAAAAGCTCTATTTTTTCTTTTCAGATGTTCTTTCATTACGTTTAACACATGACACCGCGCGTTGTCGTGAAGCAAAATGACACCATTGGATAGTTTTCCTGAACGTTTTTGTCTTATTGCTTAATGAAGTTTATTCAGAGTTTCGTTGTATAGATTTTCATTAATACTCACTCTGCGTTCTTTAAGTTCTATCAGCAATAGTCCTTTGTTAGCATCACCTTGCCTGCGGATGGTTGTGTCCTAAACTTTTTTCGTGGTGGTGACTTTGAATGTTTCCATTGCATCAATAACAGCTTACTGGATGGATGGAAATATTGGCATCACATTTCGTCACCAGTAACTATTGATAAAAGGAAGTTATTGCCATTTTCGTTGTGCTCCGTAAGGTGTTGATGAGACAAACCCATCCGCAAACATTTTTGACCCTCAGACAAAAGACGAGGAACCCATTGCGCACAAACTTTTCTGTACGATACTATGAACGGATTCTGCACTCACATCATTATTCTGTGATATCACTCTGGTTAAAATTCGACGATTTTTTCTAATCAAACCCACCACACGTGCTATATTGGTGTCTGTTGATATAGAACACAATGCACCTGGTCGCGCGCATCTTTTGTTCTCTCTTTACCATTTCCAAATTTTCGGTACTGTTCCTTTACATTTGGATAGGCAAAAGATGCGGTAATGGATTTGCGCACAAAAATTGAATGGCCGCCCTTCGATCAAACTTGGACCGATTTTTTACAGCAAATGCCATTTCAAAGTCACAATATTTAAAATTACTATGAAATATAATTAAAACAAACTGATTTAAATTGGTTTTTATATTGTTTGTACATAATATTATGTTACGTGAACAAAGGTAGTGATGCTCAAAACTAAGTGATGTGCGGTAACCCCTAATAAGATAACCGGAAGCTCAGTCGTTTTAGGAAAGCAATTGGATGCGTAGGCGTATGGTTGGCTTAGAAATGCAGAATTGCTTTTTAAAAGGACACCACTTGGTTTATACCTGTATCGCCCACAAGCCAAGAAATGGACCAAGACACACTAAAGACTACAGGCGCAGTTAAAATATAAGCAAACGTTGACCAGGAAGAGAACAGGTTTGCTTAGATTCGGATGCTAATACGCCAAGAAAAAAAATACTGGTGGTTTAACACAATTCTTTATTGACTATCCCAGCAAAACCCCCCAAATTTAAAAAAAAACACTTTTTAATACCCCTAAACCAAAACTTGCAAATGTACTTATAAACTTAAATTTAACGGTAAATGTAAAGCAAAATACAACTAACATCTAACAGAGGTAAACCCTACATAAGATAATACGTTAAATAAACTTTAATCAAAACGTAAAAAACAAATCGTTACAATAGTAAACTATTTTACTTTTTCTGCGCTTCCAAGATAATTACAAAATTCACAAAAAAAAAATGCGACAACAAAGCATATCAACACTGTCAGACATCCAGCGTTTAACTGGAAGGCAAGAAAAAAAACACACAACTAAAGCAAATAAATTCTTGAACCGTGGTTGTAGGAAGATCTATCCTTACAATTACGTTTCTATTAACCCAAACGAAAATACACCAATAAGATATAATTAACCAAACCGAATACTAGCGAGATGTCTACCGTTGAGGTTAAATCATTTAATAACTTAACAGCAATCGCATAATTTTTAAAGCAACAAAAAAAGAGGTAGGTAACTCAATACTACTGCCATGAGAAATAATTAAATGCATAAAATTGAACCCTTAAAATTGAATCATAAAAGCTGTAATACCCTAAAGGTGACAAGTCACTAAACAAAAATTAAAAATTTAGTGGCTGAAGGCCGTATCACCTACAGATAGTATCTAATAACTTCCTCGTTATTATAACGTTTGTTATAAAACACATCAAAGCCTAAGTTTATACATATAAAGAAGTAAATACAAACAAAAAACATATCAAAAATACACTTACATTAGCATTAACATGGATCACCCTGTATAAGAGTTAAATTTACAGAAGCAAAATTCAAGTAAAACTTACAACAAACTTCAGAAATATGTGTAGTATGTAATAGCTGTTTGCAATACAGTTAGTATTCTTAATAATAGTTAATACACAAATAAATAAGGCCTAAAGCGAGGCAGATTAGATAATTCCACAGCGGGTACCTTGCGTGAGTATTATATTTAGTAATGTTTGCTTACTTTAAAGAAACAAACAGAATTTTAGGTGTATAACGTTGTTATTAGAAGGTTATAGCGAATATATGCAAGTAACTGAAGCCGTTTTACGCCTCTGTTTATAACTCGGACTAATAGTGAGCAACACTCACTGTAATTGTGCTGGTTGTAGGTGACTGTTTATTACTCCAGGGCTCCGTAACGAATGAAGCAAAATGGAACTCACCAATAACTTAGTTTAGTTAGCAAAATCCGGAAGCGCTGTTTTAGATAAAAGTCGAGTAGAGTATTAAGAAAACTCCTCGATTTATCTTCGAGGTAAAGTTGTAATAAACCACCGTTTAGTGATCAGTACTGAGGAAAGGTAACTGCCAGCATACTCTCGAATCATAGTTTCGAGAAGTATACACGTACAGGAAAAGAATCGATTACAGCATAACGCACAGAAGAATTGGAGATAAGAAAATGAAAAACCTCCTGCACACGAGAAAGCGTGTAGATTTTACGGAAACTGAATATCCGCAAAAACGTATTATTTATTAATATCATATTGAACCATTGGGATTATTTAGCAATTTAATAATAATAAACGTTATCAAAACTATTTATAATTGCCATAGCTAGGCATATCTAAAATAGTGACTCAAAATAACGTTTATCTTCAAGAGACAAATAAACTTGTCATGTATTACTGTCAATTTCGATAGTTTACGTTTCCTTTTATTTGTGTATTATTCTAATCACAGACGCCTTTCGTCATTATTTTTTTCAACCTAATAATGAGATTGATGTTGAAACTAATAATTGAGGACAGTGTGACTTTGGTAGAAAATTTCAGATAGAAAAAAATCTGCCAGAATGATGCACACTTGTGATTAGTCATCAATCTGAAGGATACTTATTAGTCTCGAAGATAAAATAGTATATTGCGTTTGATGTGTAAGTTGATCAATATTTCGCTTAATTTTGTAATCTCGGATATCTCCTCGACTGCAAAACTTAAGTTCGATAATGATCAACTTACACGTTTTACTATTATTAACAAATTATTACAAGGGAAAAACCGCCAAACTCGAGAAACTAAAAATGAACAAAAATATTAAAATAAAAAAACAATGCATAATGAGTAGATCAAGACATCCGCTAGCAAAAGTGTATAGCACGTCAAACTCAAAACAAATACATAAAGAGTAATACTTTTGCATTTCTTGCAAAACATCTGCTAAAGGTAAAGAGAGGTAAACGACCTTGTTACTTTTCCTTTCGCAAACGTCGAAACATAAAATATAATAGATTGGTCATTAATTCAAATACTTTCTTTTTGTGTTTTTAATGGTGTATTGCCGTCACTGGTAGTAAACTCTTTTAGAATTGTTTAAGGTGAAATATGAAATATGGAAAAGTGAACACGCACACATAGGTCTCCGATTAGTATAGCAATTTGATAACCGTATAAAGCCAACTATGGAATATTTTAGTAAAAAATAACTAGACTGTTAAACTCTTTAGAAGATGAGAAATCAGAATCTAACGGTCGAATTAAAACTGTGAAAAATGTCATAATCAAAGAGCAAATTTAACAAAATTTAGTCAAATTATGATGTAAGTGTAAAGTTGTGAAAAACTTTAATTTCAAACTGATAAAAGCATTTACAAATAGAAACTTGACATACCAATAAAAAATTTAGTCAAATTTAACTTTATTCATAATTGTAAGAGTTATTTTAGAGTGAAAACACGTTTAGTATAACTTTTTATGTTAACTATATATGTTAAATTATTATAGCGCTGTGGCAACTTAACAAATACCTGGTAAAGCATTTACTTTAGGGCCTTGGAAAAAAATAGCAAAAGACCTAGGCATACCAAAAGCTAAAATCAAAATTAAGACATACCGTAGTTCCTTGTTTTAGTTATAAGATGCCAAAACCTATTCAAATGTAGAGTTTCTTCTTGCCCATTAAAATTATTATATATCTCAATAGCTTCACGATGTAAACCAACATAATAATGAGTTTGTCTTAACAATATTTCCATATTATCAAATTGAACGTTATGATTTAAATTATTTAAAGCATGCTCAGCTACCGCAGATTTATCTGTTTGACCTAATCTACAAAATGGCATATGTTCTTAAAATGGGACCAACGCATACATTGGTTAATTAAGAAAATTCGCAGTTTACTACATTTGTTTAACTCTGCTAAAACATTCTTGAGGAACATACTTTAAAAATGATTTACCACGGTCTATGTCAATCACTTTTGAATTATGGCTTACTTGTTTGGGGAAATGCTGCTAAGACGTATCTAAATTTACTATATGTATCACAGAAATTACTCCTAAAAGTGACATTTAAAAAACCACCTTTGTATTCTTCATCACAACTATTCGCCGATATAGGTGTGTACATAGTATATCACTTGTACATTATCTCAGTCTGTCGATACATTTATGAGAATAGAAAGGAAGTTGTTCATCTAATAAATCATAAAAATTGTACGAGATCAAAAACCAACGATATTTCTTACAATTTGAAAGTCAGAAACTAATTTGAGATGTACGGCAGTAAAGGTGTATAATAAATTGCAAGCATCAATACAAATCAGTAGTCTTTTATGTTTAAACTATAAGACCTATATGAAACATATTAAGGTACATTTGCATTCATGTTCAATAGATGACATTCTTACTAACTAAAAATTATTATTAATTTTAATAAATACATAAATAAAAAGGTTACCTCGAGTAGGATTTGAACCTACGACCTGTACTTTGCTAAAGTACCACGCTAACCAACTGCGCTATCGAGATTCAAGCCCCAATCGATGTAAATTTTGTCTTTATGTATGTAGAACTGATGTAAATTCTAAATATAATGAGATTAAAATCAAATTACTTATATTAATGGAATGTGAGCCTGCAATATCGCAAGGATTTAAACATACCAAAACAACTGGACTAATATTAAATTATTATTATTAATAATAATTAATAATAACTTTAAATTACATATTTATTTTTGAACTTATTCCTTCATAACAAAACTACGTAAATTTTGTCTTTAAGTATGTAGAACTGATGTAAATTCTAAATTTAATGAGATTACAATGAAATTACTTATATTAATGAAATGTGCGCCTAGAAGGATTCACACACACCAAAGCAACTTGACTAATATTAAATTATTATAAGTTTTGTTATGAACGAATAAGTTCAAAAGTAAATTTGTAAAATTATTATGAAATTGTAATATGTGTATATGTAATATAATAGACTAAAGCAAGATGTTAGTAAATATATCGCTCTATATATATATATATATATATATATATATATATATATATATATATATATATATAGTGATTCTCACCTCAAGTTGTTTTATTTAATGTTCTTTTCACTATTCTGTCCGAAACTCACACCCCACTTTGTTATCTCAAAGAGTCATTCAGTTTTACAAGAGTTCTTTGTCCACCCCATAATTATGATCGGGTGTAATTTCTACGCATGACTTCATTGATCACCCCGTATATAATAAACCTATTCTCCTACGATAAATATACGTCATGCAGCTTAATCCGAAAAAACTAGCTCCCAAAATTTGCAAGTCGCGTTCAAAAATTTGCATTCCTATTGAAAATGTATAATATATATATATATATATATATATATATATATATATATATATATATATATATATATATATACAGGGTGTTTGATTAAGGCTGGCCACCGGCCATATTTCAGAAACTAGTGGACATAAAAGTGGAGAAAAAATTCATTATAAAAGTCGCCACGAGAAAATCCTGGAAATTATTTTTAAGTTCCGTAATTCATCGCAAGGGGCGCAATTGAAAATTAAAAATAAAATTATAAATTTCTCCGAAAATTCCCACATTAAGGCATACCTTTGGTAACATCGTTAGAAAGCTTAGACAATTCTGCATCATTTGGGTCTAAGGCTCATTGGCGTACCGACCTTAATAAGAGTGGGGAAGCTATTGAATGTGTAATCATTTAAATCGCTGTTATTTTTAAACGACTTATCCGATTGTAGTAAACCTAGGCTTGTTTAGAAGAAAAGGTAAGTACTTTTAACTGTCGCATACATTGGTACGCGATAGCTCATAATAAAATTGTTAGAGGGCGCAATTTGTAATAATACTAGTTCTTTTGATTTTATTCAGAAAAATTAAATCATACGGTATAATTATGACATCATAAGCGGAAAGTAGCTTAAATTTGTAACAAAAACGTAAATAACGCAATTTGATATCTTTATTTGTTCCAGAGTTATGGCGAAAAGAAGACTTTTAACCGTTTAATTTAATAATTGATTGTTGCTATGGTTTCTTAAGGTGTATAGGTTGGATTAGTAATGAGGAATCTGCATTTATCATAGTCTGTGCCTCCTTCACACTCTATCTAGGCTTAGGACTAGTCCAAACTAAGCAAATTGCAAAATTTGGAGCGTGTTTAGTGGCCAACGGGCCATAACAACGATATCAAAGTAATGATTGATTTTTGTTTAAGAAGCTTTTTAATAGAATGGTAAAAAATCATGAACAACTGTTAAAAACAAGTGAAAAGCTATAAATGTTCAAATTGACGACCGTTTTGTAAAATACAACTATTAATTCTTCTTCTCGTACTGGAAACAGCTGTTTCGATTTCGTCTCGTGGAATCGAATTTATTGCAATTTCAATTCGGTGAATCATGTCCTCTCGGGTGGTTGGTCTCGTTTCGTAAACAATATCTTTTATTCTTCCCCACAAGTAGAAATCTAATACAGTTAAATCCGGGGATCTAGGTGCCCACGGAAACAAACTACCCTTCCCATCCAGCGATTTGGGTATCTAACATTTAAGAAATCACGGACTCTTCGGGAATAGTGTGAAGGACATCCAGCATGTTGATACCACAGGGATGCTCTCACGTCAAGGGAATGTCTTCTAAAAGATTGGGCAAGTCATTTTGTAAAAGTTTAAATAAGATTCACCATTTAGGTGTCCATGAAAACAAATGGTCCGATAATTTTGTCACCTAAAACACCACACCACAAATTTACACTCCATCTGTTTTGGTGATCCACTTCGCGCATCCAATAATGCATATTGTGCAAATTAACTCTGCCGCAGCTAGTAAAAGTAGCCTCATCGGTCCATAAAACTTTGGAAAAGAATCGAAGATTTTCACTACACATGTCTCTCAGCCAATAGCAATAGTCGAGCCGCCTGTCAAAATCAGTGTCTGATAAAGCCTGGTGTAAAACTAGATGATAAGGATGCA
This sequence comes from Vesta saturnalis, assembly GCA_036346205.1. Taxonomy (NCBI): domain Eukaryota; kingdom Metazoa; phylum Arthropoda; class Insecta; order Coleoptera; family Lampyridae; genus Vesta; species Vesta saturnalis. Next base: position 85,465 of record JARFJB010002032.1, read on the forward strand.
GCTTAAAATCCCTTAAAATTCTGAACACAGAAGCAACACTTACACCTAGTTCTGTGAAAATCTCCCTGATACTTACGTGAGGCTCCGATTCTACGTACGCAAGAACATTAATACTATTGTCTTCATTTCTTATGCGACGTCTTCTGACAGGAAGTGGAATACGTCGTACATTTCCTGTTTGTCTTAAACGTGTTGCCATTCGCCGAAACACTTTTCTAGTGTAGTGCCTTCGATCAGGGTATCTGATAGCGTATTGTCGTTCCGCAATAGCTGCATTTTGAAAACATTTTGAAGGATAGCACTAATTTCTGATAAGGTACAATGAAACCCAAAACTAATGAAGGAAAAATTTTTACAACACAACATCAATCAAAATTAAGTAAGCTGACAACTTTTTCAATTTATTTACCTCCATGGAAACGAGCCGACTTTGTTCCGCAGCAAATTAGATTATTATTTTAAAACACACCACATTAGAATTATGCCTTAGAAGTTTTATGTGATGTTATAAACGTACAGAAGAAGAATTAATAGTTGTTTTTACAAAACGGCCGTCAATTTGAACATTTATAGATTTTCACTAGTTTTTAACAGTTGTTCATGATTTTGTACCATTCTATTGAAAAGTTTCTTAAACAAAAATCAATCATTACTTTGATATCGTTGTTATGGCCCGTTGGCCTCTAAACACGCTCCAAATTTTGCAATTTGCTTAGTTTGGATTAGTCCTAAGCCTAGATAGAGTGTGAAGGAGGCACAGACTATGATAAATGCAGATTCCTCATTACTAATCCAACCTATACACCTTAAGAAACCATAGAAACAATCAATTATTAAATTAAACGGTTAAAAAGTCTTCTTTTCGCCATAACTCTGGAACAAATAAAGATATCAAATTGCGTTATTTACGTTTTTGTTACAAATTTAAGCTACTTTCCGCTTATGATGTCATAATTATACCGTATGATTTAATTTTTCTGAATAAAATCAAAATACTGGTATTATTACAAATTGCGCCCTCTAACAATTTTATTATGAGCTATCGCGTACCAATGGATGCGACAGTTAAAAGTACTTACCTTTTTCTTCTAAACAAGCCTAGGTTTACTACAATCGGATAATTCGTTTAAAAATAACAGCGATTTAAATGATTACACATTCAATAGCTTCCCCCACTCTTATTAAGGTCGGTACGCCAATGAGCCTTAGACCAAAATGATGCAGAATTGTCTAAGCTTTCTAACGATGTTACCAAAGGTATGCCTTAATGTGGGAATTTTCGGAGAAATGTATAATTTTATTTTTAATTTTCAATTGCGCCCCTTGCGATGAATTACGGAACTTAAAAATAATTTCTAGGATTTTCTCGTGGCGACTTTTATAATGAATTTTTTCTCCACTTTTATGTCCACTAGTTTCTGAAATATGGCCGGTGGCCAGCCTTAATGAAACACCCTGTATATATATATATATATATATATATATATATATATATATATGCGCATTAAATCATTAATTGTTTAGTTATTATTTGTTTAGTAATGTAACGTTTATTGAAGTACATACTGAAGTATTTAATGAATTATGTAAATAGGTTAATTCAATAAATGGTTTTTGAGTTGATTTGATCTTTCAGTGAATATCCATTAGCTTGTAGTTATTTTGTTAAATAATATTTATATTCATCTTTCAAAAATTCAGGATCACAATTCGTTTTGCTCGATCCACTAAAAATTTAATCACACCAATTTGGATGGTGGTTTTATGATTTATGAAGGTATCTACCAGTGTGTGCATTTTGTAATGCTAATGTTTCAAATTTTTCCAAAATTAGGTATAACAGGACTAAGAGGGCTACCCATTGCTACGCCATCAAGATGTTCATAGACTTTATTTTTCACTGAACATAAGTCGTGGTAAGCCAGTGCTGAAAAAGAATTGTTGTATCCTTTGGAAAAATATGATCAATGTATTCAATGGTTTCTTTTACAGGGAGTTTTGTAAAAAGTGAAACATCAAAACTGACCAATATATCAACCTCTTCAATTTTGAAATTATTTATTTTTTCAATGAAGTCGGCAGGATCTTTAATATAATGGGGTGTTTTACCTAATTGAGATTAAAAATGTTAGACGTTTTAAGATTATGTGTAGGAGAACCAATTGCACTAGCAATAGAGTTTCAACTTTTGTTGAAACAGCTTCAGAGTTAAAAATTATTATTAATTTTATTAAATACATAAATAAAAAGTTTACCTCGAGTAGGATTTGAACCTACGACCTGTACTTTGCTAGAGTACCGCGTTAACCAACTGCGCCATCAAGGTTCAAGCCCAAATCGATGTAAATTTTGTCTTTATGTATGTAGAACTGATGTAAATTCTAATTATACAGAGATTACAATCAAATTACTTATATTAATAGAATGTGAGCCTGCAATATCTTGTTCGTTCATAACAAAAACTTATAATAATAGCTTCAGAGTTAATTAGTTTCTTTCCAATTTGTTCAGGAATGGATGCTAATTTAATAAGTTCTTTAGTTTCAAAAGAATCTTTTTTGTAGAATCCTTCAGTAGTTCACGATAAATTTGTGGTTCCAACAGTTGTTCTACTTTAATGTTATAGTAGTTCATATATAATATAACAGTGGAGTTACCTTTATCTGATCGTAATATTATTATATTTTCATTACGATTAAGATCAAAACGAGCACGGCGCTGACCACCAGCAGCTTGATGGTGGTTCTGCTTTACGTAATATGTTAGCGGTTTTATACCTAACTTCATTCTTCTCAGTAACAAAAAGATAGCGATTTAATTGAATTCTCAACATTAGAAATTATAAATTTGTAAAATTTCCGCCCTTAGAAAGCGCTTCAATAGCATCATCTGAGAAAATGTGATCAGAAAGGTTTATAACCGTTTTTTATTATCAAAAGATTGTCCATTATATTTTTGCATGTATAATTTATCAAATTTTGCTTTCTGACGTCCTGACTTCCTAGTAATATGTATATGATCACGCAGAAGAATTTTTTGTTCTTCTATAAACATTATTAGCTTGTTCGCTATTAAAATTTCTTTTAACGTGGATCAATTTTGGGATAATTTTTTGGTCTCGACATCGTAGTAAAAAAGTAAGTGATGATACTAGTTGTGCTTTCAGCTTTATTAATGTTTTAATTTGTCTTATAAAACGATAAGTTTCCTCCCCATAAAGGACTGAAATACGATATTCGCCAAAATAAACAGTACCGAAATATGAAGGGCCTTAGAATGGCTTGGGCGACGTCTGTTTGTTATGCTTGCCTTGTTTGTCATTAACTGTCATAGTAATATTGTTACTCTCGTGTTAAAATCGTTCTGAAAATTGTTCTCACAACTGAGGAAAAGGTATTTATAGTAGAGCATTTTTCCGGTTACACGGAAGTGGACGGGGCAATGGCCCAAGTTTGAAACAAATTTTTGAAAAATATCGGAAGCAATTTAAAAAGCTGCACCCAGTAGAAGCGTAATGTTACCAATTGTTGAGAAACTTCGTCGCACTGGTAGTGTGTTGTCAGCGCAAGGGTTCTTCAGGTCGTCGAAGAAACATCCACACGTAGAACATTCAAAGGCATTGTTGGTTATCCATATCGTATTCAAACTGGACAACGACTAAACGCTGTGGACAAGAAAAGTTTATTGTTGGCGCGTGTTGAGCCTAGAATACGAATGTACCAATTTCTTGAAAAATTTATGCTTTCAGACGAAAGTCATGTTCACTTAAATGGCTATATCAATAGACAAACTATTCGATTTCTTGAATTTGAACGCCTTGACTTCATTGTAGAAAAACCACTTCACAGTGCTCGAGCTATGATTGGAAGTGCTGTATCGTGGCACGGTTTATTTTGTTGAGGACGGGAATCAACACAGTTATTATTAATCAAGAGGGTTAAAGGCAGAAAATCATCATAGCTTTTGTGAGATATTTAATTTGTTTTTGCCGTGCACGTACAGTTGAACAGGCAATAGTTTCAACAAAATGATTTCTCGTGGAACAGACTTCGACTATCCTTTACATTCATCTGATGAATACGTTTGGGGTATGATGAAAGAGTTAGTACCCCGCTCTGATGCACCAATGGATATTGCTGAACTTCGGTAAATAATAACTTATTTCCAACAACTGCGTCAACCACTATTGATGAATATGTTCAATGATCGGAAAAATCGATATGAAGTTAGCTTACACAACTCATTCTGAACATGTAAATTACAAAAACAAAAAAAATTAATAAAGTTGTTTTCGGTGCTGTATATTTTAGCAAATGTTGCACGAAACATCCAAAGAGAAACTGATTCTTCTGTCAGCGCCGTGCTTTATTGAACCTTAAATGTAATGAAAAATAATACAAAATATAACCTAATGTTCCTTTAAAGTCTATTGTTAGTGCAATCAGTTCTCCTACATACAATCTTGCAAAACGTTTTACATTTTTATTACATCGTTATATATGTAACATACACCATTATTTTAAGAATTCCTAAAATTACTACAAACTAATGGATATTCGCTTAAAGATATTGATAACGTTGTTACACTGGCTAGACATAACCATAAAGAAAAACCAGTGCTTAATATTGGTACTGCTTTTCTTCCTTTGATAACTAATGTTACAAACCCGTTATCATCTTCCGGAGAGTATAAATTATCTTGTTCTTATGGAAAAGTGTAGATTCGAACCTCAAACGTAGCTTTGATACAAGACGTACAGAACATATGAGGTTTTATAGATTAGGTCAAACAGAGAAATATTTGGTAGCTGAACATGCTTTAAATAATTTAAATCATACAACTCATTATGTTCGTTTGCAACGTGAAGCTATTGAGATATATAAACATACTAATAGCTTCAATAGGCAAGAAGAAAATCTCCGTTAGAATTGGTCCTTATAATTAAAAAAAAGTACAATGGCACGTCTTAATTTTAATTTTAGCTTTTGGTATGCCTGTTTTTTCTGTTTTTTCGTAGAACTTGAAGTACATGCTTTACCAATTATAAGTTAAATTCCCATAGCCCCATAATTTACCATATGTAGTTGAAATTAAAATTAAAAATTATATTAAACGTACTGCATCGTACTTTAACTGAAAAATAACACTTACATTTATTAACAAAGTTACTTCTTTGTAATACTTGATTGGAATTTTAGTTGATATTAAGCTTCTATTTGTGAATCTTTTTATCAATTTCAAGTTAGAGTTTTTCACAACTTTATACTTATATCATAATTTGATTAAATTTTGTCAAATTTGCTTTTTGGTTATAAAATTTTTCATTGTTAGCCTTCGACCGTTAGATTTTATTTATCTTCAAGACAGTTTAACATTATTTAATCGAGTTATTCTTAACTAAAATTGTATTCCATAGTTACCTTTTTGCGTTTATCAAACTGTATTAATAGCAGACTTATGTTTGCGTTTTCACTTTTTTATATTTCATATTTGTTCTAACACCTTAAAGAATTCCAATGGATTTTGCTACTACTGAGTACGATAATTGTCAGTGTTGTCGAAACGCATAGATTTATATATATATATATATATATATATATATATATATTATATATATATATATATATATATATATATATATATATATATATATATATATATATATAAAAGTATAAAAAGACACCATTAAAAACTCAAAAGGTAAGTACCAAAGGTCATAAATACGCAAGCAAGGAAACTATCGCGAAATTGAGAAATAGATTTTTAATAAATCATCAGAATTTCACTTAAACCATATCCAGGAAATCGATTTTTTCCAAATTACACTCTGCACACACTGGTACCGTCAGAACAAAACACCTATAAACTACGTATATAAAGCATATAAAGTATGTAAAGCATGGAAATCAACTTCGGATTATGTTGCAAAACAATAAACAATCCACGACAAGCGAGTTTACACCCTGGAAGTATGCTCAAATTCTTTGGCAACGAGTACATATAGTTTACACTGGTCTATTCTCTGGTACATATTTTGATAGATTTGTATTGAAAATGGGTCGAATCGGTATCAACTAACTCGATGACATCTTCGGGGACAATTAAAATTCTGAAATATTCGCTTGTTTTGGTCTGTCGTGCACACTCGTAGTCACTGTACCCTACCACCCTGCTACAAATGGTCAGGTGAAGAGACACGTCCAAGCTATCAAACGTAGTCTAACAAATCAACTAAGCGGTGATCCTGATCTACATTTGGTTCGTCAGTGATTTCTCATGCAGTATAGGAAATGCTTTCACCTTGGGAATGCCCAAGCACGCCCACGTAGGGGACGTATTTTCGACCTTGAGTCTGACCTCGGATTCGACCTCTGTCTTGACCTCGTGCGTGGCCTTGGAACCGGCCTTGAGACCTCTGTGGGAAATTTGGAATTTAATAAGGGTCCTAATGCTCGCTTGTAAGACCGGTATAGGAACTTGTTCTCGGACCTGAGCTACCTGATCTGAATTTGTATTTTAATAAGAGGCCCTAGTCTCGTAAGACATGTATAGATAGCGTAAGGTAAATCTAAAAATTAAATATGAAAATGGTTAAACTGTATTATTGATATCATATAGAAGCAGATGGCCTTGGTATTTTTAATGTTAACATGTATTGATGTCTATTTCTGTCTATGTAACATGAAGCTTAAATGTCGTTCTGACAAACATAAGTGTTTTTGTTTTACAACGTGTTTTTATTTTTTGTAACAAGTTTACTAAAACAGAGACTGCATAATTATGCTAAAAAGTGTTATTAAAATTATTACAGATAACGTAAAGTAAGGCAAAAATTAAATATGAATGAATAAAGATGGTTAAATCGTATTATTGATATCTTATAGGAGCAGATGACCCTGATATTTTTTTAAAGCTGACATGTGTTTAGGTTTTTTTCTATCTATGTAACATGAAGTTTAAATATCATTCTGGCATGGATAACTGTTTTTGTTTTTACAATGCGATTTATTTTTCGTATCGAGTTAATTATAAAAGAGATTGTATAATTGTCCTAAAAAATGTTATTAAAATTATTACATTTCTTTAATAACAGAAATTCTACTTCTATTTTACCTGGAGATATTGTTACCAACTTAGTGATCCGCTAATATTAGTACATATATATTTTCAAGGTTTGAGTTAATTATTATTGGTACCCTGTAAATTACATAAATACTTCAGTGAAATTCTATTCTAATATCACTTTTGAGCATGGGTCTGACCTTAAAGTTGACCTTGTTTTTTTCCTGTGACTTAATTTGGCCTTGGGAAAAATATAAATAAGTACACTTGGGTTTAGTTAGTTAATTTCGTTTTGTTTGAAGAGCATTACGTTATCATCGTTATGGAATTTTTATATGTTAATCAATTAAGGAACTTGCTCTCGGGCCTTCGCCCCCTCGCCGTGTCCCCACGGCTGAAAATAGCATTCTAATATCTATCTCATAATGCAATTATAGGAACTTGTGTTAGGGTACGATAATTGTCAGTGTTGTCGAAACGCATAGATTTATATATATATATATATATATATATATATATATATATATAAAGTATAAAAAGACACCATTAAAACTCAAAAGGTAAGTACCAAAAGGTCATAAATGCGCAAGCAAGGAAACTATCGCGAAATTGAGATATAGATTTTTAATAAATCATCAAAATTTCACTTAAACCATATCCAGGAAGTCGATTTTGTCCGAATTACACTCTGCACACACTGGTATCGTCAGAACAAAACACTTATAAACTACGTATATAAAGCATATAAAGTATATAAAGCATGGAAAACAACTATGGATTATGTTGCTAAACCATAAACAATCCACAACAAGTGAGCTTACACCCTGGAAGTATGCTCAAATTCTTTGGCAACGAGTACATATAGTTTACACTGGTCTATTCTCTGGTACATTATTAATTCTAATATCTATCTCATAATGCAATTATAGGAACTTGTGTTAGGGTCTGCGTCCCCTTTTCGCGGCCCCCTTAACGATAAATAGTATTCTGATAAGGGGTCCTAAGGCTAACTTGTAAGACAAATATAGGAACTTGTGTTAGGGTCTACGCCCCCCTGTCGTGGCCCTCTTGCAGCGAAATTTGGATTTGTGTCGCCGTCTAGTTGTGTACAGACTAATGAATATTTTCACTAATAAAGGTATTTATAGGACTAATTAGGGTTTGTTTGTGGCGCAGTCTAGTGGTGTGTGGACTAATGAATGTGTTCTGTAATAGAGGTTGATCGTGTTCGTATTCGTCTCTCGTTTCCACCGTTTCTCTCTCTCGGCTCTTTCTCAAACAATCAATTAATAAAATCAAATTAATCAAAATCAATTAAGCAAATCATGCTCGATCAAATCAAATCAATCAGATCAATCAATCGACCAAATCAATCAATTTCAATAAATCAAATCATAATTTACAGCTTGCGAAAATCAGCTTACTGTTCAAAAATACTGATTTCGTTTAACTTACAGCTTACTAAAAATACCAAAATGATATAACGGAAATAAAAAGATAAAAGGCTTAAATGGTTTATTATATGCGAATCAATAACTACAAAGTTTAAACCCAAAATATATTTTTAAAAACAATACATCACATAGGTAAAATTTTGCGACAACGCGAGGCTTTCAGCGAAGTCTTTTCGGCAACCCCACTTCTCGAGCCCCAAAGATAATTGATATTATCCGAACATTGCTGAGTGCTCACACCCATTCCCCCAATGTAATTTAGCTATAATTTAAATAAAAACAAGCGCATGTGTCTACGTGTTGTCGACAATGGGGGGCTTGAGTAGAATACAGGATATTTAATCTTGGTCTCATATCAGCAAAGTACGAGGAGAGGGTGGTTGTGGAACTGTCGGAATTTAAATTGTGCTGCCATTAAAATCAAATCAATCTCAAGCACCACGAATCAAAAAATTTTATTAAGTCAATCTCAAATCTTATATATTAAAATTATCGGGTCATTTAGTTCAGGCAGATTGCGAGACAACCGCTTAACGGATTTCGATGATAATTTTTATAGGTAATTTTGCGCAGAAAGAAATAATGGAGCCAGAATTTTATTTTAAGGTTTTAATTTTTTTGAAAAGTGCAGCAGCCGACGCTAATATTGTTGTCCATTTACCTATATACGTTTGTATTTAATTTATTATGTGTTTTATTATCATCATTAAATTTAATTTTTTACGCAAAATTTTGTGGAGGAAAGCTAGTTGTTATTAAAATCCTTTAATTTCCACTTTGTGTGTTGTGTGGTGTTCCACACCAGATATTTCCTTTTTATTATGTGTTTTAAAATAAGATGCTAACATGCTCTCAAATTATGCCGTTCACATTTTTTTTGTGTAAAATACAGCCTTTATTAACGTCGAGAAATTCTATTCCGTATGTTTGTTGACTTAACTTGAATATAAAGTATTGAGGTTATACTGGGTATTTAGAATTTTTCATAAAAAAATGTTTCCTTTGAGCCCTCTCCGATGAGCGCCTTCACAGAGGAATAAAAAACTAAGGTTTTCATCAATTTTCTCAAAATTAAAGAAACATACAAAAATCATATTTTGTGGATGTTTTACCATTAAGAAAAGGTAACTTATGAGTAATGTTGCACGTCATGCCTATTATTAGAAGAGTATCATATAAGCAACTCCTATGATATTTCTTATTATAGGTAGGTTTTTAACTCTACTCTTCAAATAATAAGATAAAGTATACCAACACATGTAATGCAATTTTTATTTTCAATAAACTAAAATATATCTAATAGGTTGCTGACCTGTTGTGTCAATGTTTTGTGGACAGCATAAGATTGTTTAAAATCCGTGTTCAGTTTATTGATATAATATCTCACATTGGTATTATTTTACTTTGTTGTTGTGATTTAGATATTTTTTGAAAATAAAAATTGTATTTTATTTTATTACTCGAAAACTATTAGTTTTACTTGCCCATTAGAAAACTCGAAACTTGGACTCGTGCGATAAAAACGCATCTTATGAAACTAGTTTTATAATATACTATTAATGCCGATTTCATCGTTTTTAAAACAAACTCTCTTTTTTGTGCGGTTTTTAAAGGATGGTTATTAATTTTACACTTCAAACAGGTTGCTCGAAGCTGATCTGAATGAATTGTAATTTTTATTGTGTGTTGGATCGGTACATGAAATATTGGTTGGGAATTCGTTTATTTCGATTATAATTGCATTTAGTTTTATTAGGTATTACGAAGACCAATAGTTGATCCAATATTATTTATGAATAATGGGAAATTAATGAATTACTACATGAAGAAATTTAAAGTAAACCAAAGTTACTATTACCTGATGCAAATGGTAAACAACCACGATGGGGTAACGGAATATTAAATTTTTCATTATATGTATATAAACTATTTCTGAATTGTGACAGATAACAAAAGCTTATATTGTTGGCAAGTTTATTTCAAGTTTCTAGTCACATTTCACACAGATCTAACTGTGAAAGGTTGTTATTACTGTTGACAAGTAAATACCATTCTAGAAAAATAGCAATAACTCATACAGATATGTTTTGTTATATAAATAACAAATAAATTATATTCAATAAAATGAAGAAAGGTGTAAATTATCTTGTATGTGTTACTGGTTTCCTTACAAAATAGATTATCGAAAACATGTTGTAAGTGATAATGACTTATAAATAAATATCTCCGTAAATGTTTTCTGTTTGTTTCGTGTGTTCACTTTGTTAGGGTGCATATATTACAATCGATTTAATTATCTTTTGCACGATGAATCAATCATTCCTTATTTTAATGATATTAATCCTTATAAATTATACAATTCACATTGTTTGTTGCAATATAAAGCCAAATTCAGACACAGATTTTTGCTTATTTGCAAAGAAACAGTTCACGGATGCTTGATATCAGTTAAAACAGGGACGATGGGAGTTTCAAGTTTAAATAAATTAAATCTTACTTGAAGTACTTAAAATTTCAATTTTATAGTAATAAGATTTGTTTCTCAATACAGAAATGCATTTATTTCTGGTAACACCGTAAAGTCAAAGCTGTACTTTGGTGTTTTATTATTCTATACTAGTGCACATCCTTAAAAAATATTATTGTTTAAATAATTATTTTTTAAAACTTATTAAAAATTTTTATTTTCTTGTCTTGTTGTTTTTAATCTTTAATCATTGATCTGTAATAAAAACATTACAAATGTTAATTATTTCCACATTCAGTAGAGCTCAAAAATTAAAAAAAAAATTTTATTTGCTCAATCGCTTTAAAATGTTCAAAAACGTCCAAAAACAAAATATGAGCAAAAAAAATCTTGTCTGCGTCTGCGTCTGCGTCTGAGTCTGCGTCTGTGTCTGCGTCTGCGTCTGCGTCTGCGTCTGCGTCTGCGTCTGCGTCTGCGTCTGCGTCTGCGTCTGCGTCTGCGTCTGCGTCTGCGTCTGCGTCTGCGTCTGCGTCTGCGTCTGCGTCTGCGTCTGCGTCTGCGTCTGCGTCTGCGTCTGCGTCTGCGTCTGCGTCTGCGTCTGCGTCTGCGTCTGCGTCTGCGTCTGCGTCTGCGTCTGCGTCTGCGTCTGCGTCTGCGTCTGCGCCTGCGCCTGCGTCTGCGTCTGCGTCTGCGTCTGCGTCTGCTCTGCGCCTGCGTCTGCGTCTGCGTCTGCGTCTGAATCTGCGTCTGCGGCTGCGTCTGCGTCTGCGTCTGCGTAAAAGTGTGCGTGTGCGTGTACGTGAGCGTGTGCGTATGCGTGTGCGTGTGCGTGTGCGTGTGCGTGTGCGTGTGCGTGTGCGTGTGCGTGTGCGTGTGCGTGTGCGTGTGCGTGTGCGTGTGTGTGTGTACTCAAAGGACTGAACATATCAACTTGAAATTTAGCACACATATAGATGTCAACTACCCAAAGCGACCGTTTTTGGGGTCAGTGGAATATGGGCAAAGGGGTAAAATTTGGGGGTATCAATTTTGCAAATTTTTATTTTTTAGATTTTTTTCCCTTTAATATGTGATTAGTAATATAATTATGAGTATTTTTTGTTGCCATAATTTTTCTGTACAACATAGGGTGTATAGGGTGGCCAACTAAGAATGCGAGGTACTGTTTCTGGGAAACTATCCATCGTAGAGGTTTGCGCAAAAAAAAGTTATTACTAAAATACAAAAACCTGGAAAATATATTCAAGTTTCTGAAATGGCCGCTAGGGAGCGTAACTGCAATCTTGAATCTAAAAAAGTGATGTTTCTGTGAATTATGTTATATTAACCTAATAAAAAAATAACTTATCTTTAAAGTCGAGGATAATCTGAACTTTTTTTGTTTGGGACTTTTTGACGTATGTCTAAAAATAAAGTGGTGGGGGGCATTCAAAGGTTTCCTTAAATAACCCCCTTTATCTTCGAAACGGCTAAGCGGATTTTAACAAACTTGGGCGCGTTGAAATGGGCTATTCTTTGGCTACAAATGTTATAATATTTGAAGTGTTTTTAGTTTCACATGTCGTCGCTAGAGAGATTTGTTGACATCCCGACAGAAACGGTTAATTTTCGCAAAAAAATTAAATGCATTGGTATGACTTTTCTTCATGAACAAGTAGCTAAATGATGCCTAAACAAGCTCGCGAGAACCGCATCTTGATATCTTGTTCCTAACCTAAAATATTCGCCAAAGAACACTTTATACGAAAATCCCTTAAATTTTTATTTTTTTTAACTATATTTTTCTGGAATTGTTTCTATTATGTAAGTTGTGGCCCTAAAAGGGACCGATTTAAAGGAAAAAGGTTTTTAATGCCCCCGTAAATGCTCGAAATGCTGACCATCACGCTCTATGCATTGCTGAAGCCTCTCATGACTAGACAAAACTGCAGCTTCAAATTCAGCTCTCGGTATGTTACGTATTGCGTTACGAATCCCGTTTTTCATATCTTCTCTAGTAGTAGGTTGATTTCGAAACACGATGTCGTTTAAGCGCCCCCATAAATAAAAATCGAGACAAGTTAAGTCTGGCGATTGCGGAGGCCATGGAAGTAGACTTCCTCTTCCAATCCACCGCTGTTGAAATACTGCATTAATATGCTCTCGCACATTAATAGCAAAATATGCTGGGCAACAATCCAACTTTAAAAAGAATTTTTGCCTTGTTTCCAGAGGCACATCTTCCAACAACAACGGCAGTTGATTGGCCAAAAAGTCAAGAAATACATTGCCATTTAGGAGTTGCTAGAAAAAATATGGCCCAATAATTCTACCGCCTCCCAGTATGCCACACGATACATTTAAACTCCAACGTCCTTGGCGCTGAACTTCACGCAACCAATGGGGATTTTCTGCAGACCAATAATGCATATCGCGCAGATTGACTCTCCTGTCACTACTGAAGGTGGCTTCATCGGTCCAAAGAATTTGAAATAAAAATTCTCTATTTTCGCGTATCATGCCTAACATCCAATGGCAATAGTTTAACCTTCGATCAAAATCTTCCTCTTTCAAGGCCTGATGCAAAACGACATGATATGGGTGCATTCTTAAAGTAACTAAAAAAAGGGGAAAAAACTCTTACATCGCAAGGACGCCGATTTGGATATCGAGCCGCGTAAACTCTTTTAGCTACTGCGGCATACTGAAGACATTCAAAATAAACATATCAATAGCTTCATTATTCGTAAAACGCATTTTGAAAACACAAAAATTGCTCAAAGTAACGGGAAAGTATTGACAACTATTGACAATTTGAGGATTATGTATGTTTTTTTGAGTTATCTGTTTCCATTGCCTGCTCCTATTAATTGTATTTTTCGTATATATCCATAGTGAATATGCATTTAAACAAACAAAAAATAGGCCTTTCGTATAACTTTTAGCAGTGCTTACTTGCCCGTAGTAATTTCAAAAAGGGTGATTTTATTCTGGTGAATAAATTTACAAACATTTAAAATCGCAATTTCTAAGTAACCTATTCAGAGCCGAAATTGAAGCTGCAGTTTTGTCTACTCATAAGAGGCCTCAGCAATGCACAGAGTGATGGTCAGCATTAGGGCCACAACTTACATACTAGAAACAATTCCAGAAAAATTTAGTTAAAAAAAAAAAAATTTAAGGGAGTTTCGTTTAAAGTTTTCTTTGGCCGATATTTTAGGTTAGGAACAAGATATCGAGATTCGGTTTTCGCGAGCTTGTTTAGGCATCATTTAGCTACTTGTTCATGAAAAAAAGTCATACCAATGCGTTTCATTTTTTTGCGAAAATTAACCGTTTCTGTCGGAATGTCGAACAAAGCCCTCTAGCGACGACATGTGAAACTAACAAAACTTCAATTATTTTAAAATTTGTAGCTCAAGAAAAGCTCTTTTCAACGCGCCCAAGTATGTTAAAATCGGATTAGCCGTTTCGAAGATACGGGGGGTGATTTAAGGGAATCTTTGAATACCCCCCACCACTTTATTTTTATAGATACGTCAAAAAGTGCCAAACAAAAAAAGTTCAGATTATCCTCGACTTCAAAGATGAGTTATTTTTATTAGGTTAATATAGCAGAATTCACAGAAACATCACTTTTTTAGATTCAAGATTGCAGTTACGCCCCCTAGTGGCCATTTCAGAAACATGAAAATGTTTTCCATGTTTTTGTATTGGCCGTTTTAGTCATAACTTTTTTTTCTGCAAGCCTCTACGATGTATAGTTTGCCAGATACAGTACCTCGCATTCTTAGTTGGCCACTCCGTTCAAAATATTAGCCACTCTAGAAATCGTTATTTTCTAAATATCTCCGGAACTACTTAACATATTTAAAAAGTGAAAGTATCATTAGATATGAAATAAAATTTCTCACAAAAAGTGTTTTTACAAATTTTTCGAAAATTTTGTCATTTTCGAAATATTTTAAAAAAACTCGATTTGGAACACGTCCACACGATTTTTTTGAAATTTTGTTATGATTGAAAATCAAATTTTTGATCGAAAAGCATTTTTCTAATTTTTTTGTAAAGTTAATCGTTTTCGAGTTATTTACAAAAAAAAACCAATCTTTTGATGGGGAAGTATTGATACAATTTGCAGCGGTTTTTTTTCTAAATTGCAATGTCCATGGACAGTTAACAAAACGAAACATTTCTAAAACATCTCTGTAAATAAGCTTCTAATCAAAATTTTTTTTAAGAGACACGTCTTTTTCTAAATTAAATTTAAAATTAAAAAGACTGTTAGATTTGAAAAATAATGCAGGGGCGTAGAGATAGGGAGGGAAAAGTGGCGCCAACTCTGAGTATCTACGCCACTGGAAAACATGTACAAAACCTGAAATAGCCAAATTAAATATCTTTATTTGATTATTGTTCATGCCAAGTTTCATCAAAATTGGTTTAAATTTACACGAGTTATAACCAAAAACCGTTATATTTCTTTAAACTTTGACATTGTATCTTTTAAACGAAAAGTCACTTTGAGTTCAAATTAATTTTTTCAACTTATATTTAAGAGAGGAACTACCCCCTAAAGTCTGGCCCAATATCGTTGGTATTATTCAACTATACTACAACTATACGAAATATTGTACATAGCATCAGGTTTAAACACAAAAGAACTGCAACCGCAGAGCACTTTGCGAAAAGAGAGATGTGGTATTGACACGAGTAAAATATGCAAAAATAATGATCTTTTACCGTCGTATTCTAGAAGAAGCTTGGATATTTGATAACGGGTCATTTCAACGGTCTTGGCAAGATCATACTCCAAAGTCTGCGAAAAATACACAATGTTCTTCCACTGGAAACTTGCCGGTAATTTTAATGGTTTCATTAAGGATACAGATTTAATACTCGCTGGATATTCACCCGGTTATCATGACAGTGTGGATGCAACAGTCTTCGAGAAGTGGTTAAATGAGCAGTTGTTACCAAAGTTAAACGAACCATCTATAATCGTGATGAATAATGAATCATATCATTCCCGTCTTGTGGAACGGATGCCACCTTCTAGTTGGAAAAAGTTGATTTACAAAATTGGCTAAAAAAATAAAAAGATACCTTTTTGTGAAACTGACCTAAAGTTAGATCTATCGAATCTTGCCAAGCAACATAAAGGTGAAAAATGCTACGTAGTTGATAAAATTATTCTAGAGCATGGCGATCCTATTCTCAAATTACCTCCACACGTCAATTCAATGCCATTGAAAACATTTGGGGAAATCATTTTATGATAAAACATTAGTAGAGGTAGGTATTCTGATGATAATCTATTGCAAATTTGGGAGGAATCTTTGAAACAATGTAATACTGATATTTGGAAAAAACAATGTTGCATATTCAAAAACTTATTTTGAATGGGTGGTCACGTGAAACACAGATGTAATGGTACAACACCGTTGATAATTTCTGTCGGTGGGAGTGATACAGAATACAGAGTTATAATGACAGTGATTAGGGAATTGTTTTGTGTGCTATTATAGTTCAAAAGTTTTTTTGGAAGATAAAAAACTGTAAAATTTTAGTTTTTGAATGTTATGAAGTAAAGTTCGTCTTTTTTGTGTGAAATTAAAATTTAAAACGCTTCCCGAAACCAAAAAAACCTTCGAATTTCAATTTTCTTAAGAGGAATTCTTTTTTCTTGTGTACAATTATAGTTAAAAGTTACAAAAATAATTGGCAATAGTAATTGTCAATTTGTAAAAAATATTATAATTTAAAATTTAAGCAGCTTGTTGAAGGTTCCGAATTAAGAAATAAACCGTAAGCAATTAGATAGTAAAACGATGTTATATAAATTGTACAATAATATTTTATGTAGGTATTCGGGCTCATCAGAAATTATTTTTTAATTTGAAAATGTTTATGTTTCAATTTTTAACTTTGACAAAATTGTTTTCAACATCTTTAACAATTTTAATAAACATTACTACTGACGAAGATAATTGTAAGTGTTATCGAAACGTTTAGATTGTGTAATTTAAAATACGCCATTAAAAACAAAAAAGATAAGTATTTTGTTTTTAATTGTTTAGGCGCTTTTAGAAACTTAATAGTTTATATCGTCATAAAGAATTTATTTATGCACATTTTAAATAAATGAGAATTATTCAATTTAATTAAGTTAATTTTAAAAACGACATAAATAAAAGAAATTGAAATACCGCTTGGTAAATGATTTTATGTCGATATTAGCCATTTATGTAAAGACATGCCAATTACATTTGCATCTTCTTCTAACGCATGTACTTAAATTGAACTTACGTTTTAACGTACAGTGTAGGTTTTAGTTCACCGTCGGCGGGGATATATACAACAAATTTCTTTCTGTCTTCGTCACATAACATGTGTAAAAACGACAAAGTTGCATGTTCGCCCGTAGTGCTGCAATCAAATCGCTAATCCGGTATCGAAATTCTCTCATAATTTCAACTATATACTTGCTCTTTTGCGGAATGAATCAAGCTTTCATTAAAATAAACGCATTATTTCACATCAATTTTAATCAAGTTAAAACATGTAAACTTTAATTTTAATTTTTGATAACTAACCAACGCACTGCCACGAACACCTTAATTTGGGTAACGAATTTTTGGTATCTTACTATTGATGTAATTTTATTTCCGTGTTTAATAATTAGAACAAACAGTGAAGGTAGATTATTTTGAAATTTTAACTGGTACTTAAATAAACTACATCTTTTGTGTTTGATTTCTGATGCAAATTAGTTGTAATGGTTCTCTTTTTGGGGGTGACGTCTTGTGGTGGTTTTAAATATGTACCGGGTTGGGCGCCATTCGTAATGAGCGTAAACATGTACCTAATTCTCTGGTTTGCTTACCTTCGTTACAAAAATTGAAATTCAGTGTTCTTTACTTGATTTTTATTGTTTCAAAATCCTTTAATAGAAATTTATATTTTTTTGTGAAATGTAAAATCATTACTTTTTAACTTACTGTAAGTGGTTTTAATTTGTAAAGATATCATTCATTAGTTGAATAATATTTTTATTGTTATCCGGTTTCCGTGTGAATAAATGAACTTAACAAATTCCCTTTTCCTTTTTTAACAGTATGCCCCAGCTATATCAAATAACACAAGAAACGGTTATATCGTATTAATATGAGAAATGATGATTGTTATCATTGATCAAATTTGCTTAATGTGTATAATTGCTAAATATATTAAATTTACTTCCTTCTGTATTAAAGCTTTTGGTATTTGTATAAGCTTTTTAATATTCGTAATGGTCAATAATAAAAATAAACCAAACGTTAATATACCTATTTAATTAAATCCAAATTCGAACGAAATGCATTAACGCTTTGTTTATAATACATAAATAAAAATCAATCTGATTACTGGGTTAGTTAACATACAACAATAATTTTGTATCAAAATTGAAGGGAATGCTCTCCGTTCAAAATTGATATTCATATTCAAAGAAAATAAAACAAATAAAAGGTTATTTATTTACACAAAGAGAAATTGTACTTATCTGTCACTCAGTAGAAGGCTGATGACGTGTTCTACGTTTTTGGACTAGTCAAGGAGGCCTGAAATGGGTGATACTGCCTGCTGGCACCTTACTTCCTTTGTTCTCCCAATACCTTGCTTGGAGCTTTGTTGTGGAATAACACGTTCCCACCTTTCTTTGCAATAATTTAACAATTTCGTTATTATTTACGGGATATATTAACAGTCCTTTAATGATCACTTTAATTGTCTATAGTTTTAACTACAAAAGCTAGCGACAACATACAGCAAAATGAACCACAAATCGGAGCGCTTCCTTTTAAACATCAATAAATTCGAGTTATTGTTCTTTATACCTGGACTTATTACATTGAATCGATTACTGTCTTTTATAGTTATTATTCAGTATTAAACACCATTGATGACCGCTTATTTATTATGTAAACGCGTTATTTTAAATTATAACGTCACCTTTAACCCGATTTTAAATTATGGCGCAAACTTTTTTATTATCACCTCAATAATTGCACTTTTAATCTTTCACTTTTTATTAAATTAATAAGAAACGTATTACTTATGTTTCCTTATCACAATATTAACTAAGTTTTGTTATGATTTTTCTATTTATAGCGCCGCGTGACTATAAAATGGTCATTTGTGTTGCAGCATCAATCAACCAACAACAACTACTTATTAAAATTGCAAATCCCTGGGACAGCGTCCCCTCTCTCAAAGCAACCATGCTTTTTCAAACGGTCGCGTTCATTAAATATTCCCTAATTAATTATGTGCACAATTTAGGGAAGCAAATTCAAGCTTTTCTTCTCAATTTTAAATACATTTACATAACAACAACAAACAATCATTTCTCAACCCACAAAATATTATATAATATAGCGCCAAAGTTGAATTTGTCATGCATCCATTACATTGTGTACTATTAAGCGTGATCATTATAGAATTTGAAGTGTTTGACTTGGTTTACGTATTGTGGTTGTGCTTACTGGTAGTTTTGTTTCAACTGTCCTTACTCCCTTCAGATTAGTACGTAATCAAATTTGTTTTATGTTAGTAAAGATGTACTATGTAATGGTAATAGCCTCATCATTATTACATTCTGTTTCTAAATATTAAATTAAAGAAGCAATAAGTTGTTTATCTTTACTTCGTGAATGATTTTGTATTGTAACATCCATTACTTCGGATGTTACATTAGTTAAGCAGATAGCTATTAAATTCAGTTATTCACCGCTGTTTCCATTATTTTCTTATTTAATGTTGTCTTCACTATGTTATTTTCCTAAACTAACCGTTTAATATTCAAAATTGTTGATGGTAACTCTTACGTAACACACATTTTTAAAGTATAGAGCCACTGGTCACAGTTGGTCACAATGGAATTTCTAGTTATTTATTTAATTCCAAAAAAAGAACGCTTATTCTTCCTGTTTTATTATATAAGTTGTTGATGCACGCCACGTTTTTATTTTAATTTTAATTCCTACAAGAATCAAATAATTTCTGGATTTATTTAATCCATCGAAGAAAGCCGGATTTATACGATATGAGTAATTGGTAGTATTTATTTCTTATCATGCGGATTTAAAAGATTAAAAAAACGTCAGCCATTACCACAGTTATCTCGCAATTACAAACTTTAAGGAAAACACTTTACTTCAATCTTTATAGATAATTTAAACGTAGGTTAAAAACAGAAGTTTCTCTCGGAATTTCTACTTCTACTTCTACTTCTAGTCCTACTGCTACCCTACTCTGGGGATAACTCGGACAACCATAAATATATTTCTACTGTGTCCGATACTATATACACAATTTGGTAAACTACTCACTTTTGTGAACTGTCACATACACTGGAAAGTGCCTTAATTAGTACTTACTATTAAATAGCACGAAGATCTATAACTACACTACGTTTCAAATGAAATGCACCACTTAGAAATAATAATGCTATGATCTTGAAAGTATGATAAAATAATGCTTTATTAACATGTACGAGATGATGAAATTTTGAAGGCAAAATATTAACAGTTAACAAGAAAATGTTAATAGTGTGTAGCATCGCCACGCACAGAAATGCAGGCGTTTACTCTCCGAGGCATGCTTTCTATGAGATGGTCTATATCCTTCTGAGGCATTTAATCCCAGGCTACCTGGAGATGGTGTCTTGATTCATCCAAGTTGCCTTAGTCTTCGACCCATCATGTCCCATACATGTTCAACAGGCGAAAGGTCACGGCAATACTGGTAGCTGCACTTGATCCAGAATCTTTCTTGTAACATGTGCGGTATGTGATCTAGCATTATCTTGTTGCAAAATACCATTTGGCAACATCTGCATTAACGGCACTACCACTGGCTCCAAAACATTATCAATGTAACGCTGAGTACTTAATGTGCCTAGAATGAACACAAGAGGAGATCTTCCACAACACGTATGGCGCCCCAAACCATGACTCCAGGTGTTAAGCCTGTGGGCCGTCCTTCATCAAACTCTAAATTTCGACGTTCGACCATCGTTTCGCCACAAACAAAAACGCGATTCGTCACTGAAGACGATGTTATTCCATTGAAGGCCCCAGTCCCGCCGTTCTTGATACCATGCCAACCTAGCAGTCTTATGCTCTTGAGTTTACTGGGGTCGTCGGTACGGACGATACGAATGTAAGCCAAAAGACTTAATTCTCCCGTAGACTGTTGACATTGATAGGTGACGACCTGTCCAGTTCACCGCAACAGACCTTGTTGAACGAAACCGATCTCTTGTGGCCATTCGCCTAAGAAGTCGTTCTTCACGATCATTGGTGCTGCGTGGTGGTCCTCCACTGGGACGAGGTTGTTGAATGCCTTCTTCAGACCAAGAAAACCAAATGCGGGCCACCGTGGTGTGGTCTCGATTAAGTCTTCTGCCGATTTCTCGAAATGACAATCCTGCTCCTTTCATGCCGCGAATTCTACCCCTGTCAAAATCTGAAACTTGGGCAAAGTTTCGTCGTTGTCTTACTGGGGGCATTTTTTCAGAATAAATGTGTTAGTTAAACAACAAAAAATTGACACTAAGCGACTAGATTTCTTAAAATGTATAAATAAAAATTGTTGATAATTGATGTTAACAGTGACGTAAAGTACATAATGACTTGTTCTTTTTCATTGAAACTTCCTTCGCTTTCTATATGATACTGAAACATTATTTCGCCAAAATTTCAAAATCATAGCATTATTATAACTAAGCGGTGCATTCCATTTAGAACGTAGTGTATAACGTATGTCTCTAAAGTTTTTGCACAAAATCCAATGGATGTAAAATACGCCAGAATGATAAAATATTAGGTTTCCTTGGGAAACAAACATTCTCTGAAGGTTTGTCTTCACTTTGACAGTTCAGTTTTAGAAATTAGTTGAATTAAAATGGCTTACAAACCAGATCTTCGTAAAAGTATTAGTCTAGATGGGCAAATACCTAAGAGTGAAATAGTTCGCATATTCGAGAATCGCGTATTGTGAACAAGGTATACCATGTATAAATCTCCCAAAAAGTGGAAGACCCAGATTTTTACCCAAGCCAAGCATTGTGATTGATGATGAAAAATATTTCACTCTAAGTAACTATAAACTAAGGGTAATGATTGCTTCTATAACATAGAAAACTGCCCAGAGAATGTTAAATATAAAGAAAAGGCAATATTTGATAATAAAATTTTAGTCTGGTGCGTTAAATAATTTACAATAGGGATGCTATTTTATCCTACCAGTCTAACATTTTAAATTACAATGCGATATGCTGTTCACCATGTCCCAACGCTAGAGTATATTTTTGCTTAACTGATATTATTTGTATTAAAATCGTACCTTATATAGGGTAGAGGTAGCAAACGAGCATATTTCAAAAATGTTTGAAATTATACAGAGTGCGCCAAAAAAGTGATAAGAAACAAATGTATTTTTCAAATGCAACATCCTATATTTAATTTTATTTTTGAATTCTTCGTGACGTTTCTTGTCCTGTTAATTATTCGAACTCTATTGAGCAATTTTGCAAAAACATTTACGTATATTGCTTCCGAGAAGCAGCACTAAAAAATAAAAAAATTCCTACAAAGTAAGGTTCCTAAATCTTGTAATCTAAATATATAATGTCCTATAATGGAGATTGATTATCCATAATGCCTACGTGAAATTAACAATATAAACAATAACACCTCTAAAGATAACCAAACAATCACCACCCAAGCATCTAAAATTATTCTTACAGTTAATATTCCTGAATTCCCTTAGCTGATGTAATATCTTATCCCCCGGGGTTGATTTGCATTAATTAATCCTGAGTATGTATGCACACTGGTTACTAGTAAGCGGCTTTCAACGGGACTTTAACAGAGGCCGTCGCACTACATGCTAACTTAAATATCCGCTTTACTCACACCCGTTTGCACGTGAACAAATTGGATAATTTGTTTTACTGAATTGTCTTTTAAAATGTGTCCCAGAATATTTTAATATCACTTTTTATTAAATTATTAATTGTAAATCAATGATCGATTAAGTGCTGTTAATAAACACATATATATTTAACTCAGAAATATTAATGTCCAATGCTGACAATTTCATCTTACAAAGCTTTATTTAGTTACTTAAAGAATCACTTCAAGTTAGGTTTAGATCGAGCGGGTTCTTTATACAATACTTTTCAACTCAATTATTGGTATTTACTCAAATCTGCTGAAACACTTCTTAAATTTTTGAAAAAGTTTCCAATTTATATTAATCATTTCATTTGTATACGTTTAAATACTTCATCCCCAAAATGGGTTTCTGTAGTGCAAGTAATACAGTGCTTTTCACGACGACCGGCGATTAGACGTTTCTCAAAATGTACAAAAGATAGATTTATGAAATTTTGTATGAAGGAGGTTTTCGACATTACGAGTCCATCTAAAATATTATTATTTTGACAGCACTTCCGGTTATACCGGAAGTAGATATCAACTTTGTTATTTTAAATGGAAAGTACTATTTTTCATTTAGTTTTTGGATTCTCCTAAAAATTCTGCATAAAAAAGTAATAACATACTTTGGGTCTAAATTTAACAGTTTTCGAAATATTGACTATTTTTGATTTTTTTTTGAAAAACATGCATTTACATTAATAACTGTATTTTGCTTTATTATTAATATGCATGTTTACATTTTTTGTACATAAATTACAAGAATATTGCTCTTGCATTAGATACAACGTTAAATCCGATACTTTATACGGGGGTGTTAAGAATCAAGCCCCAAATGTTCATATTTTCAATTTTCAAAAAGTCGATAATTTTAAATGAAACACCCTGTATTTTATTAACGCATCTGATCGAGCTATTTATTCTCTTTCGATCAGTATTAGCATTCCCTATACCTAAAGTTGCACCTTTCAGAATTATTTCGAGATTTATTATTAGGTACTTGTAAATGTTTTGTTACATTAATAATAATTAAGCAAGCCATGGAAATTAAAAATGATAATAATTAAAAAATCAAGCAAAGGATAAAAAAGTAAATGAGTTAAAAATCTATTATTTAGAAAACAAGTTCAACATTTTTATTACGTATTAGAAATTATCCTTACAATAAATTCACAGAAGCACAAAAAATAGGTATAATCTACCGAATTTATTGTACATATTTAACTTTTTAGCAATCAGAGATTACTTAACAAACGAAACGTTGCAAATCATTCATGTTTATTTAACAAATGTTCGAACACGTCGCCATTCCTTTGAAGAAAAGCATTTATTCGTTTAAGAATATTATCATGTGTTGCTCTTCTAATTATATCGGACGTTAATGCATTTATAGCGGCTCTAATTCTATCTTTCATATCGTCTTTGGTATGAGTTGGCTTACGATTTACGGAGTGGGTTAGGCTTCCATATGGTTTTCTTTCAATTTGATCACCAAGGAGTGCAATTTAGTGTTTGAATGTTGATTCTCTAAATAGTTTAGGAACACCATTAGCTCTTCTTCCCCAAAAGGGCAGATAGCAAAAATATGATCAACGTATCTAAGCCAAAGTTTTGGTTTCTTAAGTCTATTTTTTCACCTACCTTTTTGATTATATTACAACGATGATACTAGAAAAAAACTCCGTCAGTGTATCACACCCACGCACAATTCTGGTAGTCTGAGAAATTGTAGAATTTCTATTCAGTCTTTTATTTTGGGGTTCAGGTAACCAATAATATTTCGTATGAACTAGAATATAATAGATACAATAGATGGCAATACTATCACACCTGATTTAAGATAAATTACTGACAATTTTCTATGGCATATCAAATACAATACTAGGTGTCCGCGAGAGAACTTTAAATGGAATTATATCTGGTGTTTTAAAAGATATGAAATTTTGGAATGTCATTAAGGAAGTAGGGGGAAAATTAATAGTATATGAGATACCACCGCAACGTGATATTCGCCGCCCCCCAGCCACCCCCAGTCCAAAAATTTAAATGACACCCTGTATTTTTTGACATATTCTGAAAGAGCGTAGTTCTTTTAGTATTTCTATGTGAAAAAATTGCTGAATTACATAATGAAATTGGTAACATATTTACAGTTAAAGGTTCAGACACCAGATATTCAATATCGAAAGCAAAAAATCATAGCAAGCCTTGAAAGCAGCGTCGTTGTTTGAACTGCTAAACAATATATTAAAAGTTTTCGAAAAATTTTGACTTAATTAAATAGCTAATAGACTTTAAGAAAAGTGGTTTACAGTTTGGAAGAAAGAACTGAAATTGTAGTTTTATGTGGGAGTGCAAACAGAAACTATTTGCAGACGGCAACATTATTTAACGAAAACTATCCCAACAAAAGGTATCTGCTGTTTATGTAAGAAACCTAATACAATTTTTTTTTCAAACTGGATCGGTAAATAATAACAAACGTGATAGAAATAATGGTGGTGCACGAGATGTAGCAATGCAAGTAGAGTTCTTGGTCACGTAAATTTAGACCCACAGCTTTCAGTTACAAAATTATCAGAAACTTTGGGAGTGGCAAAATCAACGTGCCATAAAATATTAAAATTAAATAAAATGCACCCTTATAAAATACAACTTCATCAAGAGTAGGGTGACGATAACTTCGATAGAAGAGTCCAATTTTGTGAAACTATGATACGCATGATTTTGCAAAATAGAAATATTTTGCGAAATATTTGCTTCAGTGACGAAAGTTGCTTTTTCTTAAATGGTTTAATGAATAGACACAATTGTCGATATTGGAGCGATGTCAATCCCCACGTTTTCCGAGAAGGTCAAACGCAACGTCCCCAAAAAAAGTAATGTATGGGCTGGAATTATTAATAACCAAATAATTGGTCCAATTTTTCTACCAGGAAACTTTAACAGGACCCACATTTCTAGAGTTTTTGGAAGAATGAATACATCTTCTTCAGTGCTTCGAAAAAAACTTAGATCAAATCAGTTATACTTTCAGCAAGACGGAGCTCCCCCTCATTACTGTATAGAAGTAAGGCAATATTTGGATATTGTTTTTACAGGAGAATGGTTAGTTCGTAGGGGTCCTATTGAATGGGCAGCTCGCTCCCCAGACTTGACCCCACTGAATTTCTTTGATGATTTGCGTTATGGAATCATAGCGGAATGTAGAAATTTAACACCACAAGTTTTTGAAAATGTTCAGAACGTTTTCGAGAATAGACTGTATTATTGTTTAAATGTAAACGGTGAACGTTTTAAACATCTGATTTAATTAAAATAATTATTTTTTTTGTTACTATCTGCTTTATGTATTTCGACATTTGTATATTGTCCAAGTTTACCAGTTCTTTACCTTAACATCTGGTACATGAACCTTTAGCTGTAAATATCTTATATATTTCATTATGTAATTAAGTCATTTTTTCACATAGAGATACTAAAAAAACTATGCTCTTTCAGAATATCTTGTAAGGTCCATAATTTTGTGCAGGTTTCTTTTATGAGTTACCCTTACTAATTACCACTATGTGGATTTCTTTTTAATTTCGGCTAGTCAGGAATTTTGGGAAGTTGGTTTTTAGACTTATATAACTGTTAACCTTCCGCGACTAACATACGGTCTGTGAGACCGACTCAACAATCTTTCTCGAATATTTCCGAATCAGTCGCGATCCGGACCGAACCCTCCCCGATACCTTCCTAACCCAAGAACCTTTAGTTAGTGTCGATTTGTCAAGTCTTTAACGTTGTTCAAAGTTATTTTCAAAGTCGGTCTAGGAGACGGATGTTATTTACGAAGTGAGTGATTATCATAAACATAAAAAGTAAGTTGGATATTTTTAATACGTTATTTAAGATCATTTATCTGACTTTTTTAATTTTTTTATAGAAAATGGCTGCAGATGATTATGAAAAAGAACAGAGAAGGCTTTTGCAATATTTCGATGAAGTCGAAACTGATTTAGAAGAAGCTTGCGGTAGTGATTCTAGCATAGAAGAAGATAAATTAGAAATTCAACATGAGAACTCAGATACAGAGCAAGATATGTCAGATGGAGAGATACTACAAGCTGTTGGACTTGAACCGAATAGATTTCGTGAGCCTTGTTTTATTGGTAAAGATGGAACTAGGTGGAAAAGACATTTGGGGAAAAGTCCAAATGTTCGCACACGTGCTGATAACATTTTTACCCAATTGCCAGGAGTGAATGGCGAAGCTAAGCAGAAGAAAACACCGATTGAACTATGGAGCTTGTTTCTTACAAATGATATGTTGGAGAAAATTGTTTACTATACTAATATCCATATTGAATTAAAACAATATTCTGAAGATTATTATAAGTTTTTGTTATGAACGAATAAGTTCAAAGGTAAATATGTAATTAAAAATTATTATTAATTTTATTAAATACATAAAGACAAAATTTACATCGATTGGGGCTTGAACCTTGATGGCGCAGTTGATTAGCGCGGTACTCTAGCAAAGTACAGGGCGTAGGTTCAAATCCTACTCGAGGTAAACTTTTTATTTATGTATTTAATAAAATTAATAATAATTTTTAATATTCTGAAGAGTATCGAACAGCAAGACCAACTGACATTGATGAACTTAAAGCTCTACTCGGACTGCTTTATATTGCCGGCAAAAGAAAGAGTAATCATGAAAATATTATTGATCTTTTCAGAACAAATGGTTTGGGATTAGAAATATTTAGATTGACAATGTCCCTAGAAAGATTCAAATTTTTGCTTCAAAATATTCGTTTGGACAACAAAACAACGAGGCAAGAAAGGCAAAAAGAAGACAAGTTAGCAGCAGTAAGAGAATATTTCGACGAGTTTAACAAAAATCTTCCTAAATACTTTTCTCTCTCACAGTATGCTACTGTTGACGAAATGTTATGGGCTTTTAGAGGGCGCTGTGGTTTCAGAGTATATATTCCGCCGGAACCCAATAAATATGGACTAAAGGTATATTCTTTGGTGGATGCGAAAATGTTTTACACTGCCAAAATGGAAATATATGTTGGACAACAGCCAATAGGTCCATATAAACTAAATACATCCAACATTGCTCTGGTGCCAAGGTTGTGTGAACCATGTTTGCCTTCCAAGAAAAATGTACTTTGGTCTCTTATATTCCAAGGCGTAACAAAAATGTGTTTATTCTCTCTACTATGCATCGAGATGATGCTATAGACAAAGACACAGGTAAACCAGAAATGATTATCGACTATAATCAAACGAAAGGTGGTGTCGACATGGTGGACAAGCTGTGTGCAGCTTACAACTGTGCGCGAATTACACGACGCTGGCCAATGGTAATTTTTTATGGTACATTAAATGTGGCCGGTATCAACTCTTATGTTATACATAAAAATAATAACCAAGAAAAACTATCTAGAAGATCATTACTAGAAAGTTTGGGGTATCAGTTAGTCGAATCTCATATAAAAAACGCCTGAACTCAACATCCTTGCCAAGAACAATCAGATTGAGAATTCAAGATACCTATAATATTCCAGATATTGAACAGGAACCTCCAGGGAATCTAACACATGGACGATGTTTTTACTGTTCCTCCAAGAAAAGCAGTTTGGAGCATTTAACTCCAATTTGTCGAGAATGCCTAGAAAACAGGCAATAGACTATGTTTTAAAATTCAGTTCCACGATTAATGTTTCTAGCTTTTGCTATTTTTTTATTACTTATTAATGCTTTAACAATACTTTTATACATAGTTTTTTCCAAATAGAAAATGTTAGTTTTTAGTTCAGTATGTTCTTTTAATTCAGTATTTTTTTTCGACTTGTTTAGTTAAAAATTTTGCAGCAACGTTTGAAAATAAGCTATAAAAGCAAAAACCAATTTATTGTGGTTTGATTACCCCACTTTAAACAGAAAAACACTAACACGTTTTTTTTTCACTGGAAATTATTTTTTTTTTGGTCGGTCTCTGAGACCGATGTTAGCTTATGTGTCTCAGCGAGGCATGTTAGTCGCGAAAGGTTAAACAATTTCGTACCCAGGTTTAATACATATATTAAAACAAAACTTCTGGAATTATAATAATAATAATATAACAAAAAAATGATATTCTAGTAAAACAATTAGGTATTCAAGTTAAACAAAATGATGGAAAATAAACGAAAAATTTCTAGTACAGCGCCTGGTATATGGGCAGCCCACCGTACATCAGAGTAATGCTGGTGTCGTTGAAATGTCGGCGGTAAATCCTAAGATTTTGGTTTAATGGTTAGGGACAGGTGTCGCCGGTGTATCTGTGCTCGTGGTCGTCGGTTTGGAAATTTCCTTTAAACAAGCGCGTTATAACGCAGTGTTCAAAAATAAAATATTTGTGGTTTTGTTTCTTTGTAAACAAATATAATGTGTTCAGGTGAAAATAATACAAGGGTGTGTGTACAATTCAAAAAGGAGGATTACTGTGATTAAGACAGGTAAGCTTATTCTGGTTATTATATTTTACATTTAAGACAATGTTGTTGAATTCGAGGTTAGAGCGTATTTCAAATCTTTATCGTGGATTGGCACATTATTACTTATATTTTCTTAAGTAACGTTTTGAAATACGGAACTGGTTAAAGAAAGCAGGCCCTACACAAGATTTGATAATTACACGAATAGTGTTAATACAAATTCGTGTTAGACAACGGTAGTATGTGATTTGTTTAATTTTTATGCTTTGTACACACGGACTAAGGGAAAGACTAATTCTAAATTAACTATAAATAATATATACAATCAAATATGTACAAGGGGTTATTCGATGTTATGGAATTCGCAATTTAAGGTTTGTAATGATTCATATGATACAGGAATATTTTCGACAATGTGTTGTTGAAAATTGAGATAAGAGTTCATTCAAAACTACTAAAATGGAACGTTGACTTTCGTTTTATTTGTATAAAGAGGATGATTCTTTACACTTTAATTGAAAGTGGTTACTTATTTGCGAAATTGAATTTTATTTTCTTTAAGAAGAATTACCTTAAAGTTTTAATTGTTAAAGCTCAAATAAATCTTTTTAATGTAATGGATTTCTTATTGTAAAATAGAAATTCTTTTACTTTGAAGTAAAACGTAAAATTTACTTTCTTGTTTTATAAATTTAATGTTTTACACAATTCAGGTTTTTCGGTAATAATTTGGATTTGATATTCAGGTGGATTTTTGTGATATACAGGGGGAATAAATTATAAGTGTTGATAGCCAAGCAATGAGCTCGAGCTAAATCAACAAATTCTATTTATTCAAAGCTGTATCGGACACTTTGAATATATAGAACTATATACAGGAGGTTCAGGATATATTGGGTGTTCGTTTATAATCTCGTTAATAGCCAAGCCAATGGGCTCAATAGTCTAAATTAACAAATCTTAGGGATCCTATTTATTCAAAGCTGCATCGGATACTTTAAATATATAGAACTATTATACAGGAGGATCTGGTGTTAGCTTATAATCTCGTTAATAGCCAAGCCAATGGGATCAATAGTCTAAATTAACGAATCTTAGGGATTCTATTTATTCAAAGCTGATCGGAACTTCGAATATATAGAATTATATACAGGGGTTCAGGATGGGATATTTGTAAATTGCCGTTTTCTGAGGTTATAGCGCGTGATCGGGCAACCAGACGTGGCTTATTGAGCCCCATTAACTAGAAGAAGCCCTATAATAGTCCCGGTGACCGCCGGTGTTAACCAGTCAATCTACCTAAGGCCAGTATAATACGGAAAACCTTTTTGGCGTCAATTTATTTTTTAAGGATGGTTTGTTAATAGGAATTTCTAGGTATTACAACTATTTTAGTAAAAATGGGTTATACTTCGGAGTGTTAGAATTCTATTTAATTCAATTGAAATTGCTTTAAGAGCGGGTCAGGCGGTTATGTTCTCGAATAGAGAATTTCAGGTGTAATAAATTATTACAAACGGACAGGCAGGAGAGTATTTGCAGAGAAGCGTTCTACAAATAGAATTTCAGGTGTAATAATAAATTATTACAAACGGACAGGCAGGAGAGTATTTGCAGAGAAGCGTTCTACAAATAGAATTTCAGGTGTAATAATAAATTATTACAAACGGACAGGCAGGAGAGTATTTACAGAGAAGCGTTCTACAAATAGAATTAATTTAAAAGTGCCAAAATTTCGCTTATAAACCTTGCGAATGAGTGGGGTTTTAGGTAGCAAATGTCGCAACGTTTCTGCACATCGTGAAAGTGGGGTACCGGTGCGCACGCAAAAGTGCTGATTATTTACATTTATTTAGAACTGGAATAAAATGAATTATTATTTAAACATTACCTTAATACTTTTTATTAAAATAACAATTAATTTGTATTACCAAATTCGGGCTCATTACAATCTCAAAAAAATACAGGGTGTCATTTAAATTTTTGGACCGGGGGTGGCTGGGGCGGCGAATATCACGTTGGGGTGGTATCTCATATACTACTAATTTTCCTCCTACTTCCTTAATGGCATTCCAAAATTTCAAATCTTTTAAAACACCAGATATAGTTCTCACCATTTTGCCCAAATAAGCGTTATTTATTATGTTAAATGGTAAAAGTTTCAATTCATATATTTATTTTATTTATTCTTTATATAAAATGCATAAAAATATAGATAATAGCGTAAAGTAAGTTAAAAAAGAAAAATATTTCAAAATAATGTAACAGAAACAATGAGAGCACAATATTATCAAGTTTTTATCAAGAGACAAATGTTTTTTGTACGTAACTCGCCAAAACCAATTCCAATTCATTTTTATTTGAGAGAATTTTTAGAAGGTGACAGGTTGTGGCGACATTTCGATCCTTTCAACTGTTGTAATGAAAAATCAATAATTAACATCAACCGAAAATACAATATAAAGAAAAAGAAGTGGAAAATAAACGCAACACGTGTGGTTAAAAGCAAGTATTTTATATCAAAGCCAAACGACCGAAATTTTATTCGTTTTATTTGAGAGCAATTTGTTAAACACATAATATCTATTAACACGATTAAAACCTTTTCATAACTAACGTAAACACCAGAAAATAAAGGAGGTAAAGTAGTTGTGCAAATAAAAAGAAAACTTAAGTGAAATGTCACAAAAGCGAATGCTTGCAAGCAAAAGTAAATTTTAAATTTTTCTTCTTTTTCACAAGATGGTACATTTTACTCGATCGAAAAGCATAATTGGTAGCAGTAAATCTTGAATTCCCACTACACCAAACGTGTTTATAAAAACTTATTACTCAAATCTAAAATTGCACTAAAGTTAGCTCCGAATCCTATCTGAGCTTATCGATTCATTTGATGTGCAATGATGTGAATGGACCGTGCTTGTTTAGAATTCAATTTCTCTACAAGAAAAGAAATCCGGCTAAAAGAAGTGCAGGATCTTTTCCTATACTCTATCCTTTTATGTTCTAAAGAGAAAAAAAAAATATAAACAGGCTGATACACATTTACATTTTTATTTGTCGTTAGAATAGTGTACGTGACTTTTAGGTATCTAGAAGGCGGTGTTGTGTTTAAATTCTCTTAAATACTTTTAGCCGAACATGCTATCCACATTTTTTTCCACTCAGTACGTAATCACAATTTTATATAACATTAAAAGCAACGTTATAACTTATAACCAATTTGAAAATTATATTACCAGGCCCGCTTATACGCCTTGTCTATTTATAATTTTAGGAAATATTAAATAATTTATGCAGTAATGTTGCTGTATTTCTAATTTTATTACTCAACTGTTTTAATTAAAATAATGGTTCATAATAGTTACGACAATAATATGTTAGAAACTTAGATAACAACTTTAATTCATGTTTATGGATTCGTACACATGACTATTTTGCGCTATTACAACAAAAGGGAGTTTCAAAGAATTTTATAAATGTAATGCCCTTATAGTGTGTTATTATTTTCCAATAATGCACCTATTTTTAAACACGTTAGAAGCGATATAATGCCCTAGGGTATTATGAAATTAAAGAGAATGCATAGTTACGATACCAAGGTGACTAAACAAACCCGATTATATTTTTTGCTAAAATAAAAATCAAACCCACTCTAAAAATACGCATGACAATAAATGTCAAAAATAAAATTCAATATCTTTTTTTTATTGAATAACACACTAAAAGGACATTATATATAGAAGGAACCACGAATAAGTGCCCTCGGTCAATGTACATCCCTCGGGCCAGAGGCCCTTGGGAAGTACACTTTTGACCTCGGGGCATTATTATAGCTGTAACACCCTTGATACCTTAATTACTATAACGTAATTAGGTATAAATGTAGCTAATTGGGTGTAAAGAGCAAAAATTAAATTGGAGTCCTACCATAAACAAGCTGCATAAGGCCGCTACACACGACACCTTAGCGATAAATGGTCACAATAAGGTATTCATTTTTCACACACAACGATAGTAGGATACCATAAAATTTCGCGAAGTAAAATAATTATTCGGTGTTGCCGTAGTTCCTCAGTATGAAGTGTCTAGAGAAGAGTAGCTAACACTTACTTAAAAACATTTATCTAAACTCTTGGAAATTTATTTACAACGAATATCTTTAAACTAAACAACATAAACTTAATTATTAAACTTAAATTTAAAACATCTACTATATTACTAAAATTGTTCTAAAATGGTTCCCATTTTCTATCTTAGTTATTCGACTAGGTGTTGCGATTTTTTAACAATTTTTTTATTTTATTAATCAGAATAAATTCATAATAAAACTTAAAACAATCAATTGTGCTAATAATTATAATACGAAGTTGGATGCAAATAATTAAATTAAATGTTCGATGTGTCACCGCCTTCGCGAAGCACCTTTTCTTTTTATAACTGAAAACCGAATATTTTGGAAAATATTCGGTTTCAATCTAAATACCTCTGCACCTTCTGCGATGCGATCCCTCAATTGATTTTGATTTATTATTGGAACCGCATAAACAAAATCTTTCATGAATCCCCTGAAGTCCAGTGGATTTAAGTCGGGGGAACGAGGTGGTCAATGAATAGGCGCATCCTGTCCCGACCAATCCAGTGATTAGGGAAATATTGGTTCAAGTGGTTCCGAACATTATTGCTATAATGTGGCGGAGCTCCGTCAAGTTGAAACCACATATTTTGACGAATTAATAATAGGTACGTCATCAAGTAAATTTGTAAACTCATTTTGTAAAAAAAAATTAAAAATGTTCGGCATTTAAGTTTGGTGGCAAAAATTGTCTAAAATTCCTGCCCACACGTTTACTTTAAAATTTACTTGATGACTGATCACTTCAAAAGCTCTTGGATTTTCATCTGCCCAAACATGGGTGTTGTGGATATTCGTTATACCATTTCGCGTAAATGCAGCTTCATCCGAAAATAAAATGGATCTAACAAACCGGCGGTTACGGTTATTTTCATTACAGAGCCAGTTGCAAAAGATGTTTCTTGCCTGAAGCTCTTGCGGCAATACGTTTTGTACTCTATGCACATGATATGGATGTAATGAGTGACGTTTTAAAATTCTATGCACGTCTGTCGAATTTATATCATTTCCAATCTGTCGAGCTATAATCCTAATACTAGTACCAAGATTTTGTTCAACTATTTGCAAAATTTGTTCCTCTTGATTTGATGTAATTTTACGTGGCCGTCCACATGTTCCTATTCGTTGTTGTTTGAATTTTCCAGTGTCTCTTAGGCGGCGTACTAAAATTTCCTTTTGGGTGATACCGATTTGTATACATTTCTGCATAACGCCTTGAAGCTAAACTAGCATTAGAATCACATTTTCCTAAAGTGAGAATGATTATTCAACATGTACAATCTAGAGATTTTATTTGAAATCTTACCCATAATTAAAATTATATCAGTCATTTCAGAAACTTCCCAAATGTTCTCTCTATTGGCCATACCTTATTATTCAGTTTAGCGTTTGAACTCAATAGTCGTTCGAAATTTTTACAGCGATTAATTTGACAAACATTTGACAAGACGTATAAAAAATATTAGGTTTTAATTATTTAAAAAAATAAAAAGGTGCAATCGCGAAGGCTGTGGACGCATCGAACATAAAATTTTTTTTGTATGCGACGTAGTATTGAATTATTAACTCCACTGATTGTTTTAAGCCATTATTGTGGATTTATTTTTAACTAAGCTTCTATGGGTAACTTTGTAATTATAACAGTTACAGAGTCGGTTAAATTAGCAATATTGGGCAGAATTTCAAGACCAATCAAATGAGGTTTTGAGTATTGATCAGTGTTGCCAATTTTCGTAGTAATTTAGACAAAACTAAAAATGAGCCGAATTTTCAAACTCAAATATCTTTGAAACCGTTGCAAATAAAGCTAAAACACAAGAGAAGTAATTGACAGATATTGTTCCGAACTTTAAGATAAGCCTATTTTTAAATTTATTTTGCATAATAAATAATAATAAATCAAAATCAATTGAGGGATCGCATTGCAGAAGGTGCAGAGGTATTTAGATTGAAACCGAATATTTTCCGAAATATTCAGTTTTCAGTTATAAAAAGAGCCAGCAGATGCATTCGCGAAGGCGGTGGACACATCGTACATTTACTTTAATTATTTGCATCCAACTTCGTATTATAATTATTAGCACAATTGATTGTTTTAAGTTATTATAATGAATTTATTCTGATTAATAAAATAAAAAAATTAAAAAAAAAATCGCAACACTTAGTCGAATAACTAAAAGTATGTCATAAAGGAAGCATCAAATCAAAAGTTTACAAGAGCCAACAAAGTTAGATAAATTATTATTTTTCTATTAGTTCTTTGAATTTTTTACTTAAAATCATACAGAAGGTGCACTTAGAAAAGAGTAAGATTTGTACCAAATTTGAAAACGATATCTTAAATTCAGTTCTAAAAAGTGAGGTTTGACACCCTGTATATCGAAAAGGAAGCGTTCAAATGAAAAGTGACATAAGAAAAGTCCCCTTATTTTGTCCCAAAGAATATGTGGTTAACGGATTGGCCTACTTTTTTGTAACGCCCTGTATATACGATGAAATACAAAAATAAATATAAACGATATACTCAAAGATACAAATTATTGTAATTATGAAAAACAAAGTACACTAAATATCTATCACGCAGAGTGGACAAATAGCCCTTCTGCGTTCAGCGCAGATGGCACCTTTGCATCTTACACATTTATCACATCTTTTTCTATTCTTGCGTCTAGGACACATAAGGCATCGCTGTTAAGAGGTAGAAACTTGTGTCCCAGTTTCAAGCATATCGGCTTCTTCCTCACCCAAGGCATCTAAAATAAGTGCTCGTAAGAATTTTGATAAGGTTGGAATTCTAAGTCTGTTTCGAAGATGAAGCATGACCAGTTGCGAAGCAAGGTTCTTCAGGATTTCTCTTCTTGGCTCTATTTTGCTATTAGGGTCTTTTTTTAATTTTATTTTCTCTTAAAATAACGTATGCATTGATTGCTGCTCCATCCATCCCATAAAACACTCGTAGAGGCCAATCGTCGAGTTTTACGTGCACAGTTTTTGAGTGACATAACTGGTCGTATGTGTCCACTCCACCTTTAGTTGTAAAAAAGTACAATTTCTTGTTTTTGTGAATCTTGGTCAATATCCGTATGTATGAAAAGATGATAGCAATAGAACTATTTTACCTTTTCTAGGTGAAAAGGAAACTAGGACTTTATTTTATCGTAAACAAAGACGGAACTAGGAACAGTTTTCTTTTTAGTTAAAATTTCTGGAGGTGTGGCAGAATTATTTTTACGTATTGTTCCTACCATTGCAAGTTTCTTTGCTAATAATTTTTCGGCTGAATCAGTTATCCATTGTGATGTTTCGATTAGTACCATATACTGTTTTGCACAGCTTCAAAAGATAATACATTGGCAAGCGCTCAGAAGTATCCCTATTTTCTTTCCCAATATACGGTATTCCAAAAACATATAAAATGTTTCAGAATCACGTGACAGCTTTTATTCCGCATTTGTCAGGCTTGTTTGGAATATATACTTTAAAGGGACGTCTACGTCTAAATCCGAGCAGTTGCTCATCTACTATAATTGTAGTTTCGGCAACAATTCTTCAAAAATGTCTCCCATAAAATTCTGATAGGAGCAAATTTGTCTTGACGTCTTCCATCTGCACGTGTTGATTTATCATCGAAACGAAGACAACTCACCAAAAATTCAAAACGTTTTTGGGACATAGCAGTCCAAACAATGAAACTACCCAAATTAGAATTAACGAGCTTTGCGCAATGATGCTTCAACCCTTCAATTTACTAAGTCGGGAAACAACCACCAAGAAAACCAAGTTTATTAATAAATAAGAAATTGCACAAGTACATTAATAAATCAAATAACAAAAAAACAATGGATGGGTTCACCATTAAATCCGGATAAATAAGTTTAGCTACACAAACAAAAATAAACTGTGAAATCGCACCCACAATTGTGGCATAAATAAATAAGAACAAAAATTATAATACCAAACATGTGGCCCTATACAACCAATCATGCCGGTATTTAAATAAATAAGCAAATAAGGAAATAATAATGCAGATTACGGTACATATAAAATATAACAAATAGTAAAATCAAACTGGTGAAATAAGGTAACTGCAATGCAGTTTAACTACACTCTTAAACAAGAACAAAGAAAGGAATTTACACATACACAATTGTATAGTGAATAATAAAAGCAAAAATACATACATAAAATTACAATAAATTACATATAAAGAGAAATTAGTTCGTAGACAAACAATTCTAACTAAATCCACTGAATCAAAGATACTAAAACAAACTCATTAAAACAAAGCCTTGTAAGGGTAAGGTGCAAATAAATCATAACAAAGTGACCGGTAACCTATCCACAAACTTGAGTGACCGCGTTAGAAAATACAGCATCCGTTTCTCAGCTTACACATTCATCTATACAAAACAATAAGAACGGGTTCGTTTAACAGTAAATATGGAATTTGAGGTGGTGTTAATGTCATTTGAACCCGTGTTTGTAAACCCCGGTCTCGTTCATAACGAATTAACGGAGGTCTATGGTTCCACGTTTTGTCGACGCATTATTTCTTTTACTGTCTGAAGCGGACTCCTTGCATTTTAACAGATTTCAGCTTAATGAGCCCGCGTGCGTAATTAACTAGACGCGTCTTGCAAGGCAATGATTGATTTTTAATAGGTTACATAGGCTTGTTGAATTGTCTGCAGCGAGCTTTGATCTTCATTCAAATACCTACTTACGCTTGAACATAATCCTTTAGTTAAACACTTTATCATAAACACAATGAGTTAAAGATACGCGGTTTAAACTCGACGCGACGGCGATTATTTACAGATTAATTTTTGGAATTTTTCAAAGTTATAAAAAAACAAGAAATATTACGGAAAAATATTTTCGTATTTATTACTAAAAAAGGATTAATTTTAAAATATGCATTCGTCCGTAACAAACCTTATAGGTCTCGAATTTCCTAATAACAAACAAAGATGTCTTTTGATTTGAGGTATGTTACGACGTAATTAATTATTAAACGTTTTTAGACCAGGAATGAGCGTATAGAAATTTTCAACGATTCGTTACGCTCCTAAGGTAAAGGCAGTTTCAAGCGGACACCTGTTTTCTACCGCAACATATGTTTTTATTTTTCTTTTCAACCCTTACTCAAATATCAGTTTCATACATTTAAATATTTCTTACATATTTATCCCGAAAAACATTATCAAATCACGTCTTGTTATCGATATTAAAAACCCCTTAATTATGTTTTCTTTCGCGGTAACAATTGCGATTTGAAAATGTTTATTACAATAATTTCTCGCTCCGCTACCTACAGATGTAAAAAATGCCGTGCCTATATCTATTTCTGTTAGCTGTGAGGGTTCTTTCGTTTTAGAGCACAAATTGAACTTTGCCCCGGTGGTGGTTTTCTATCTTGTAATGATACGGATAATTCGTCCTCTTCACTTTGTTGACTTTCCGTATTGTCGCACTGGATTCAATATCACCTTTCTCTGAAATCTTCAGCAAAAATTGAAGCTCATCTTCGTTTATCGCCACTTTTCTTTTTAAGGGAATGTATTTTTTATTGTGCAAATATACACAAAATATTATTACATGTGGAGGATAACAATGTAAAAGCAGTGCTTTATTATTTACAGATACCTCGCTAGTGGGAACACATTTACGGATCTACATTATACCTATAGGTTAGGTATCTCAATTATAAGTGAAAGTGTTCGATGGTCTGTCGACAGTTATGGAATCATTTAAGAGAAGAATATCTGCCCGCTCCTGTCCAAGAAGGTTGGTTGAATATTGCAGAAAATTTTCAAAGCGTGCCACATTTTCCACATTGTATTGGAGCTGTAGATGGTAAATATATAAAGGTTAAAAAATTCCGGCACAGTGCATCTATAAACTTGAATTATAAACACTATTTTTCTATAGTTCTGATGGATGTGGCAGATTCTGATTATTTATGTAGACATAGAAGCCTATGGGAAGGATTGTGATTGCTCGGTTTTTCAAGAAACTGTATTTTGGATAAAAATTAAAGATGATACGCTGAATATTTCTGATACAACCGTTTTACAAGAAACGGATATCAACTTGCCATTTCTATTGGTTGGAGATGAGGCATCTGCATTAACTGAAAATCTGTTACGACCATTTGGAGGACAAAACCTTAGTGTGACAAGAAGGGTCTTAAATTATCTTTTAACACGTGCCCGAAGGTGTATAGAGTGTGGTTTTGGTATATTGAGCAACAAATGGAGAATTTTCCAAAAGATGGCGTTCGTTCTAGTGACATGTATGTTGCTGCACATACAAGAGGGTTACAAAGACTACCTCAAGGTAGATTTGTCAGAGGTGAGCGACATGCCAATGAGCTAAGAGATGAATTTGCAAATTATTTGACAAGACCAGTTTTTGTATTTATCATGCACAAATCATTATTATTTTTATATAAATAAATACGGATTTTTTTAAAATTTATTCGTCGTCTCATAAGTATGACACAAGATGATTACCTGCTTCCACTTTTCCCTCTTGAATTTTGAAAACCTGGAGCAAGAGGGAAAAGTGGAAGCAGGTCCACTTTTCCCTCTTGCTCCAGGTTTTCAAAATCTTCGATCAGAAATTGATAAATCTCCGTCCACGTTTTTGTTTTCTTCAATCTATCTTTGTAATCAACTACTGTTTTGTCCCAAATGCACGGTCTTTGTTCTATCAGTTCAATCAGAGTTAAGGGTCATATGCATCCTTTGACACTTTCTTGGCAATCTTACTACTTACTACTTACTACTTACTACTGCAACGCTGCTTGAATAATACTCAACAAATTGCGACCAATTATGGTGAATCGTGTGAAAACATGCATACACTTGCACTGGAATTGTGGCGATAAGGAATAGCGCGATTTCAGTAGAACAAATCGCGTGTTCACACCATACAGCATCGGCGTTATCATAGGCGTAATAGTATCGTCTATGTGTCAAAACGGCTGATTTAAAAACACACACATTTGGTGTAGAATAATATTTCTACCATTTATCGCGCGCTGTATATAGTATAGCTATGGCGCCGTGTGAAAACGCACTAATAGGAGTAAAAATTTGGTAAATGAGCCACTCATATCTTAAGCTGAAATATATAATTGGGGGCAATTAGAAGATATGGTTGCTTACCATATTGGTAACATTGGCATTTTAATTGTAAGAGGTATGAACGTAACTAATATTGGCAATGATAAAACAAAAACTCCCTACTATCGTCTCCAGGCGAATGAAATCCTTTGTAAGTTTGTCCAAGTTCAAGTAAATAATTTCGATTTTTAACCTTCCTCCATGGAATTCCATATTTAATAGCACTAATGCTGTATTTGTATTTCCACAATTTCTTTTATGTAATTATTTATTTCTCTACGCGTTTCCATGCAACATATAATAAATATGTAATAGACCCACCGTGAATTACGTTTAGAAGGCTGCTACTGTATCAGAAAATAACTCTCAACCTTATGCTGTCACTTTTGAGCGGTACAGGTGAGTACATGGGAAAATTGAATTTTCTGGGTGCAAATGAGGAATTACGAGTAACTATTTTTGTACGGCTTTCTTCTAGTTAATAGATTATAAAAAAAACGACGAAAAACGTAGTGCAGTACAAAAGTAGTGGGTCCGGAAGTCAGTATAAATTTTTGATTAATCGATAATTATAGAAGCAGTATGGTAATTTATTACTGTCCGGAATTTGTGTAATTCCTTTTCTATACTTATGCAGATACATTACCCATTAACACCGAACACATTTCCAGTACAGGGGTGAAAAGCCGGGGATTGCAACCCTTATTCTTGATTAGTATAGGGGATGATGATTTGAAACAACATAAAATATAATAATCTTGAAAGTACTTCACGAATAGATAACGTTTTGTCAGCATCCTGTACATTGTTTACGGAACACATAGATATCTGGGGAAAATTACGTCCCTCCCAAAAGAGACTTTCCGGTGACTTATTTGTGCGGCATTAACATAGGTTGTTACTGCTATACACAATCATCAATAAAGGTAAATGCCGTACACTTCTGATAGTTAATAGATATAAAAGAGGTATTTTGAATCTATAAATAATGAGTTTTGTTGTATATATTGTTCTTTGCGAAATAATTCCTAATTAACAATGATGATACTGAAAATACAAATATCGGCCATCGTTATTTGGTTTCGGTATTACCGGCTCTAGCCCTCTATAGCTCTATCGTATTGGCGTTTCATGGTATCTGTAGATTCCATATACCTGTAACAAATACATTAAATATACCTATACCTTTGTGGTTGTTTCCTGAGATGATCTTCGGCTTTTATGCTTCAGGTCACCTCGGTGTCGTTGTCCCCTGTTCGTAGTTGGGTCTGCCGTTTTGTGTTTCCTCTTCTAGGGAGATTATCCTTTAACTTGTTTCGTTGCTCTGAGGGCCTTCAGGATCTTCATGATGAGCTCGAAGTCTTCGTCTTCTGATTCCTGAGGAGTTTGTTTCGTGTTACCTGCTGCTATCTGAGCGTAACTTATCCCTGCCTCGGTCATCCTTGCCGGTTTTCTTACTTGTGTTGATATGGGGGCATCCCCTTTCTTGATATTTCTTGGATAGGCGGGCCATCCTCCGTAGTTAACAGTGTGTGACCCGGTGCAGTTCCAGCACTTTGGATCTCCCGCCTCTCGGGTCTTCGTACATTTCCTGGTGTGATGCGTCCCCGCAAACTTTACACATCTGGGTAGGGCGTGGCATCCGTTGGCATTTGTAACACTGTCCTATTTCGTTCCTTTTGTGGGGTGACTCCACTCGCACCCTCAAGTATCCAATCGTCGTGATGTTGAATATCTCCTTGGCCCTTTGACTCCTCTCGAATTGGACCAGTGCCATGGCGGTGTTTCTGTGTTCGCGTCCGGCGAACATCCTGCTGACCTTCTAGACGTCAAACCCCATGGATTTGAGATCATTCCGGACCGTCTCTAACATCTCGTCGTCTTTCGAGACGTCCTTGATGACCATATTTAGTAGTTTCGCCTCTTCTAGAAGGTACACGTTGAACTGCACGCCGATGTTGTCCAATGCAGTTGTTGCCGTCCTGTATTCTTCAGGGGTGTTGAGTATCAATCTGCTTCCGTCGATGGAAGTTCTTGTAGCCTTTGGAGTTACCCCGACTGAGGCTAGTTTCTTCATCGTCTTGGAGTAATCCTTCTGTCGGTGGAGTATTAGTGGCAGGATTCTTTCTTTTAGGACGGGCATATCTCGACCTTGTACTTCGCCGCTTGACACTGCATTTTTTCTTCATCGTTTCCTAGTTGGGGAGCTGCTGTGCAGACTTCCATCCTGTCGTGTGTAACTTGGTTACTTCTTGTTCTTGCTTCTTTTCCTTTAACCTTTTTAACGGGAGTTTTGATGGGAGTTTCACCGGTCCCTCTGGCCTTCCCGCTGTGTTTCTTCTTCTTGGAGCGCGGAGGTTTTTCATTGTCGCCGTGATCTTCTGCGCGAATCTCTGAGGTATTGTTTAAGGTTTTACTTGCCGTTATTTCATCGAGTCTTGTTACGACTGCTTTGTATTGAGCCTCGAGCGTTTCTATGGTTGCCTTCAGCTCTTCGATTTGTGTCGTTTTTTCCTGGAATTGTCTTAAGTGTTCTTGAATTAAATCCTATTTGGGGACGTTGTCTTCTCGTGCCTTTTTCCATTCTTCCAAGTAGAATATATCTGTGGATTTGTCTGAGCCCCTAACCTCTTCTTCATACTCGGTGTCTTCGTCCGACATCCTGGCTGCGCTTCTTCGGGACCGGATCTGTGCTGTTTAAACCGCACACTTCCGGTCCGAAGGTTGTTGAGTAGCTAGAATAAAATATTATTACTCGTTACTCATACGTCGTATGTTCTCTCTAATTGATATCGCCAAAGGCGTATCGAATGCCTATGAAAACTCTCTCAAAAAACACGTGTGTTCTGTTCAAGAGCTCCCATTTTGTATTTATTTGAACACTTTTCTATTTTTAAATTGAATTTATCTCAACCCTGTAATTTTATGAGTTTGACGTTGGCGCCGTGAATCACCATAGTACGCATTTGATTCAGTGCGATGTTTCAACCGCATTTTTGTATGGACAGTTAGATAACGATATTTACATGGAATCTCCAATGGAATTAAAAATGTCTGTGAATTATTACGAAGTCTATATGAACTTAAACAAGCTCCAAGGTGCTGGAATAAGAGATTCAGTACTTGTATTAGGAAACAGGGTTTCGAACAAGTGAAACTGATCCTTGTCTTCATTTAAAAGAAAGTCACAATATGAAGCTAATGGTAGTATTGTTTGTTGATGATGGCCTAGTAATGGCAAGTGACTAAAAAGAAGATGAGTTCTTTATAGAAGAGTTAAAAAAAATAGTTTAAAATCACCGTTAAAGCAGCATCTTATTTTCTGGGATTCGAAATCGAACGTTTCAAAGATGGTTTAATTAAAATTGTCAGCAAGCTTATGCAATAAAACTATTAGAATGGTTTAATTTCAGTGAATGTAAGCCTGTGTCTACTCGTATGATAAAGTTGGGAGATTCTATCGAGCACACAAAATAACAGGAAGTAAAAAACATCACAATTTTTCATACAAAGAAGCTGTATGAGCTTTAATGTACCTAATGGAAGTTACTAGACCAGAAGTAGCGTACAGTGTTAGTGTTTTGTCAAGAACTCTAGACTGCTTAAGTACACTAGGTGTAGGAAAATTGAAGACAGTATTTCGTTACATAGTAGGTACTTGTAACTTAGGAATACGGGTCAGTGCCCACGGCTTTTGCAAGTTAGACTGCTACAGTGATGCAGACTTTAGAGGCTGCAACAAGACTGATCGCTCTACTTCAGGAGTTCAAGTGACGTATGCTGGAGGAGTAGTTTCATGGCTCAGTCAAAGACAACCATTGACTGCTAAGTCAACAGCTGAGGCGGGACTAATAGCGGCAAACGAGGCAGTCAAAGAAATTATATGGCTGTCTAGACTGTTTGAAGAGATGAGCTGTTCTAAGCAAGTTCCTACACTTTAAATAAGCAACTACTTGTCTTTGTCATAACCTGGATAATCATCGGACAAAAGACATCAAGATAAAGTATTTTTTTAAAAGAGAAAAGATGTTGGAAGGAG
Source organism: Vesta saturnalis (assembly GCA_036346205.1). Taxonomy (NCBI): domain Eukaryota; kingdom Metazoa; phylum Arthropoda; class Insecta; order Coleoptera; family Lampyridae; genus Vesta; species Vesta saturnalis. The sequence goes on from JARFJB010002032.1 coordinate 130,195, forward strand.
CTCTTCAAGTCAAGTATATTCCTACTCAAGACCAGATAGCTGACATCATGACCAAGACACTTCCAATACCAAGACTAGTGAGATTGAACAACAAGTTGGGACTTTTGCAAAGTATGTATACAATATAATGTTTAAGTATTCTTTATTTAGCTAGAGTTTGTTCATTATTCAATTCTGTTTCTCTGTAATAAAAAAAAGGGAAAGTTTTGCAGAAAATTAGTTCTTGTTTTCTTTTTAGTTTATTGGTAATACTGTTTAGATTATAAAAAAAAACACGGTGTAAACTTCACTCTCCTTTTATGGGAATTAAAAATACGTTTCTAAAGTGTGTTTGTTTCTCATTTTGTAGGTTTTCTACAAAAAAAATGTAAAATTAATAATACAGACTTCATACAAAAGAGACTGAAAATAAAAAAAAAACGTTTTAGACTTTCTTTGAAAAACCAATTTGTATATTGTACAAATGTTTCATATAAAAAATTGTAATACTAATTTAAATCAACATAATTGTTGCAAAAGTTTGAATATTAGAAATAATAGCTTCCACTTCTTGGGTATATTATACGTAATGATTCATTTAAAATGAACGGCATTGTTGTTATTTTTAATTATTATACAATATTACAATCAAAATTTATGGAATGCCGTACTCAAGACCAGATAGCTGACATCATGACCAAGACACTTCCAATACCAAGACTAGTGAGATTGAACAACAAGTTGGGACTTTTGCAAAGTATGTATACAATATAATGTTTAAGTATTCTTTATTTAACTAGAGTTTGTTCATTATTCAATTCTGTTTGTCTGTAATAAAAAAAAGGGAAAGTTTTGCGGAAAATTAGTTCTTGTTTTCTTTTTAGTTTATTGGTAATACTGTTTAGATTATAAAAAAAAACACGGTGTAAACATCACTCTCCTTTTATGGGAATTAAAAATACGTTTCTAAAGTGTGTTTGTTTCTCATTTTGTAAATTTTCTACAAAAAAATGTAAAATTAATAATACAGACTTCATACAGAAAGAGACTGAAAATAAAAAAAAAAACGTTTTATACTTTCTTTGAAAAACCAATTTGTATATTGTACAAATGTTTCATGTAAAAAATCGTAATACTAATTTAAATTAATATAAATCTTGCAAAAGTTTGAATGCTGGAAAAATAGCTTTCACTTGTTGGGTATATTATACGTAATGTTTCATTGTTGTTATTTTTAATTATTATACAATATTACAATCAAAATTTTTGGAATGCCGTACAGTAATTAATAACCGTAAGGGCCACCTCAAACATTATCAAAGTTTTTGTTAACTGAATTAATATGTACGGCATCCGTTTTTTTTTGTTTATTTATATTTATTACATGCAAAATAACAATAATATTTGATAATATTACTCCTCATATTAATCCAGGAACATTTGAAAAATCTTATAATTTATAAATATCGCAAACTTCATATTTTTGTTTTTACTAATGTTTTTATTTGGTACCATTTGTAATAAACGGCTATAAGGTACAAGGATAATATTTAGTAATATTATATCAAAGAAGAAGTTGCCGTACATGAATTTATGGTCTTACAGTAACAATAACTTGGTAGACCCTAAAATTTAGGTAATTATTTATTTATACAAATATTAACCATAATTTTTGGACGGCATAATTATTAAACATTATTGTATGTGTTAAATAATATTTTGAACAAGATGCCGTATATTGTGCGATGATCTTATATCATATGGGTCTAGGAAAAGGGTTGCGACCCCCGCTTTTTCACCCCTGTACTGGAAATATGCACGGCGTTAATAGGTAATGTTTCTGCATAAGTATAGAAAAGGAATTATACAAATACCGTACAGTAATAAATTACCTATATTGCTTCTACAATTATCGGCTAATTAAAAATTTGAATCCAAAAGTGACGGCATAAGGCTGAGAGTTATCTTCTGATATAGTAGAAGCCTTCTACACGTAAGTCACGGTGGATCATTTCACAGGGTAATTTTTGCCATGGGCCTGTAGTCTATAAGTAAAATAATAAAATAAAGTAAATAAAATTATAATAGATATTTTAAATGTAGAATTGTTTTTCCTTAATGATTAATTACCATAACTACTTGTTATTATTTTACTTATACACTTAAAATTGTATAGGGTGGCCAACTAAGAATGCGAGGTACTGTATCTGGGAAACTATCCATCGTAGAGGATTGTGGAAAAAAAAGTTATTACTAAAATGGTCAATACAAAAACCTGGAAAATATTTTGAAGTTTCTGAAATGGCCGCTAGGGGGCGTAAATGCAATCTTGAATCCAAAAAAGTGATGTTTCTGTGAATTATGCTATATTAACCTAATAAAAAAATAACTGATCTTTGAAGTCGAGGATAATCTGAACTTTTTTTGTTTGGCACTTTTTGACGTACCTATAAAATTAAAGTGGTGGGGGGTATTCAAACGTTTCCTTAAATCACCTCCCGTATCTTCGAAGCGGCTAATCCGATTTTAACAAACTTGAGCGCGTTGAAAAGAGCTTTTCTTGGGCTACAAATGTTAAAATAATTGAAGATTTGTTAGTTTCACATGTCGTCGCTAGAAGGCTTTTTTCGACATTCCGACAGAAACGGTTAATTTTCCCAAAAGAATTAAATGCATTGGTATGACGTTTTTTCATGAACAAGTAGCTAAATGATACATAAACAAGCTCGCGAAAACCGCATCTCGATATCTTGTTCCTAACCTAAAATATCGGCAAAAGAAAACTTTATACGAAAATCCCTTACATTTTAATTTTTTTTTAACTATATTTTTCTGGAATTATGTTATGTAAGTTGTGGCCCTAAAAAGGACCGATTTAAAGGAGGAAGGTTTTTAATTCCCCCTTAAATGCTCGAAATGCTGGCCATCACTCTGCATTGCTGAGGCCGCTTATGGGTAGACAAAACTGCAGCTTCAATTTCGGCTCTGAATTGGTTACCTAGAAATTTCGATTTTAAATGTTTGTAAATTTATTCACTAGAATAGAATCACCCTTTTTGAAATTACTACGGGCAAGTAAGCAATGCTAAAAGCTATACGAAAGGCATATTTTTTGTTATTTTTATTTTTACAAGACGCAAAGAACATATGAGATTTTGCAGATTGGGTCAACCAGAGAGGTCTGCTGTGGCTGACCATGCCCTGAATAATCTAAAACATGACATTCAATTTGACAATATGAAAATATTGTCAAGACAAACCCATTATTATGTTCGTTTGCAACGTGAAGCTATTGAAATATATAAACACCCGAATAATTTTAATAGACAAGAAGAAAATCTCCGTTTAAATAGGTTTTGGCATCTTATAATTAAAAAAGAGCATAATGATACGCCTTGATTTTAATTTGTTTTCAACTTTTGGTATGTCTAGGTTTTTGCTGTGTTTTCCTAGACCTTGAAGCAAATTCTTTACCAATTATATGTTAAATTACCACAGAACTATAATTTAACATAAGTAGTTGAAATTAAATTAAAATTAAAAATTACAAAGAACGTTCTGCATTGTGCTTTTCATTGTTAATAACACTTCCAATTATTGATAAAGATATCTCTTTGTTAGATTTAACTGGGTTATTTTATTTGATGTAATGTTTGGATTTGTGAATGCTTCTATCATTTTAAAATTGAAGTTTTTCACAACTTTACACTTACATCATAACTCGATTAAATTTTGTTAAATGTGTTTTTTGGCTGCCAAATTTCATTGTTAGCTTTCGTCGTAGAGAGTGTTCTGGTTTGTCATCTTTGAGGCAGTTTAATAATATTTAATTTTATGACCTAGTTATTCTTTACTAAAAATTTTATAGTTGGCTTTATATTTCCCAAACTGTTATACTAATAGCAGGCTTACGTTTATGTTTTAATTTTTCAAATTTGACAAAATTGTTTACTACATCTTTAACAATTTTTAACAAACATTACTACTGACGACGATAACTGTAAGTGTTATCGAAACGTTTAGATTGTATAATCTAAAGTACATCATTAAAAAATCCCAAGAAAGATAAGTATTTTATTATGAGTGTTAATGGTGAAAGTTTACATTTTCATATATTTTTTGTTTGTTTAAATGCATATTCACTATGGGTATATACGAAAAATACAATTAATAGAAGCAGGCAATGAAAACAGATACCTAAACAAAACATACATAATCCTCAAATTATCAATAGTTGTCAATACTTTCGCGTTACTTTGAGCAATTTTTGTGCTTTCAAAATGCGTTTTACGAATAATGAAGCTGTTGATATGCTTGCAGTTTATTTTGAATGTCTTCAGAATGCCGCAGTAGCTAAAAGAGTTTACGCGGCTCGATATCCAAATCGGCGTCCTTGCGATGTAAGAGTTTTTCCCCGATTAGTGGCGAGCTTACGAGCCAATGGTAGTTTTCGGCCTACGTTTCAACGGCAAAGAATTGGAAGAACACAAGAAAATATTAACCGTGTACTGGGTTATATTGAAGGAAATCCTCATGTTAACACAAGAGCATTATCCACTGAGTTGGGCATATCACGGACAACGGTTCAAAATATTTTGAAGGACCATAGGTAAGCTCTAATGGCCATCAAAATGTATAGGTATTCGTTTAAACTTTTTTTAATTACTTTAAGAATGTACCCATATCATCAGGCCTTGAAAGAGGAAGATTTTGATCGAAGGTTAGACTATTGCCATTGGATGTTAGGTATGATACGCGAAAATAGAGAATTTTTATTTCAATTCTTTGGACCGATGAAGCCACCTTCAGTAGTGACGGAGAGTCAATCTGCACAATATGCATTATTGGTCTGCAGAAAATTCCCCATTGGTTGCGTGAAGTTTAGCGCCAAGGACGTTGGAGTTTAAATGTATGTGTGGCATACTGGGAGGCAGAATTATTGGGCCATATTTTTTCGAGCAACCCCTAAATGGCAATGTATTTCTTGACTTTTTGGCCAATCAATTACCGTTGTTGTTGGAAGATGTGCCTCTGGAAACAAGGCAAAAATTGTTTTTGCAGTTGGATGGTTGCCCAGTACATTTTGCTATTAATGTGCGAGAGCATATTAATGCAGTATTTCAACAGCGGTGGATTGGAAGAGGAAGTCTGTTTCCATGGCCTCCGCGATCGCCAGACTTAACTTGCCTCGATTTTTATTTATGGGGGTGCTTAAATGACATCGTGTTTCGGACTCAACCTACTACTAGAGGAGGTATGAAAAACCGAATTCGTAACGCAATACGTAATATACCGATAGCCGAAATTGAAGCTGCAGCTTTGTCTAGTCATGAGAGGCTTCAGCAATGTATCCAGCGTGATAATCAGTATTTCGAGCATTTACGGGGGCATTAAAAACCTTCCTTCTTTAAATCGGTCCTTTTTAGGGCCACAACTAACATAATAGAAACAATTCCAGAAAAATATAGTTTAAAAAAAATAAAGATTTAAGGGATTTTCGTATAAAGTTTTCTTTGGCCGATGTTAAGAATAAGATATCGAGATGGGGTTTTCACGGGCTTGTTTAGGCATCATTTAGCTACTTGCTCATGGAAAAAAGTCATACCAATGCATTTCATTTTTTTGCGAAAATTCACCGTTTCTGTCGGAATGTCGAACAAGCCCTCTAGCGATACATGCAAAACTAACAAAACTTCAAATATTATAACATTTGTAGCCCAGGAATAGCTCGTTTCAACTCGCCCAAGTTTGTTAAAATCGGCTTAGCCGTTTCCAAGATACAGGGGGTTATTTAAGGAAATCTTTGAATACCCCCCACCACTTTATTTTTAGACATTGAAAATATTTTCCAGGTTTTTGTATTGGCCATTTTAGTAACAACTTTTTTTGCGCAAGCCTCTACGATGGATAGTTTCCGAGATACAGTACCTCGCATTCTTAGTTGGTCACCCTATACATATCGTATTGAAACGCATAGAAAAATAAATAATTTTATATAAGAAATTGTGGAATTACATAGAATCACTTTTTTTAATTTTATTCGTCAACTTGTATACAATAAAAAATTTCTCTGCATCAATGTAAGCCTCTATTGGGCTACGTTTATTTTTATTATGCTTTGTCAGAGCAATACCTCAAAATCGAAGGGTGGGTGTGAATTCCTTTAAATAGGGCTGATTGACTGCTTCCTGGTGTTTCATTATAACCAATAAACAACAGAACAGAACAGAATTAGTGTCGAATTCGTGCAGCGACGGTAGCACGTACTGCTGGGACGTCAGCGACAGCGATTATTCACGTTCCTCTAACCATCGCTGGTAGCGGCGCCGGTTCACCTATGTGCCGCTCATTGTAAAAACGACGATGTCACTTTTTGAAAATGACAAACCTGTCTTTGTCTGTTAAGGATAACCTTCTCTGGTCAAGATGCGAACCTCTAATGTGCTCTCCGGAGCGCTTCTAGTGGTTTTATTTATTTAAGTAGCATACCTTGTAGTTGTAAAGGCAGCCAAACGATTTCTGCAATGTTCTATGGGCAAGCGTATAGTAGCACAATAAGCTCCTATACAGATAAATACATGTTATCCAAGTAGCTTAGTTTGTGTGGGCTGGGATTCTTACTTACAAACAACCTTACTATGGCACTCGTTATTCCACAAAAACGTCATAATCAGAGAAATAAACGTCAAACAGGCACCACCGGTTTCAAACCTTGAATGGGCTCTCAGTAGCGGGCCTTGTGGTTTTATAGAAACCTGCGGCTTCTGGTGGTGGCGGTATTTTTGAGATTGGCTGTTGTTTAAGTAGTGGAACTGGAGGGGATTCTGACGTAGAAAATTCAAATCGCAAGAAATGTACTTTGGATGAAAGTTAAAAATACATTGCTAACTCACCTTAGAATTGCTTGTTAACACAATTTCCTATTTCAAATACTAATCAAGAAATGGTCTTTTAAATTGAGTAAATTAGAAACACCGCGCCCACTTTTTGTTTACTAAGCACCGTTTTATAAACATGCCTGCTTACACTGTTATTAAACTATATACTTCCGATATCACGCATTTTTAACATATATTTCTGGGTTTGCAATAAATAAGGTTTAAAAGTTCTAAAGGTGCTGAATATTGTTATCTAAGTACGAGAAGCAATTGGCTCTTGCCAATTTTCTATCGAACTATTTTGGTGTTTGAATCTGTTGATACGTCCTAAAATTGTAATTCTTATTTCAAAATCTATGTTTCTTAGCAGACGTGTGTTATAATAATATAATATTGACAAGAACATATCTTGTAGGTGTAGACAACAAAATCAAACGATTTCTGCAATGATTTACGAGCCAAGCGCAGAGTAGCACAATAAGATCGTATACAGATAAATATATGTTATCCAAGTAGCTTAGTTTATGTGGGCTGGAGTTTTTACAATGGCACTCGTGTTTCCACAAAAACAGCATAATCAGGGAAATAGACGCCAAACAGGCATCACTTACTTGAAACATTGAGCGGGAACAAGTGATGAATAAGATATAAAATAGTTACCTAAAGCAGAAAGAAACTAATATCTCGGATTTAACCAGAAAATTGACTTCAAAATACGTAGCTTATACAGGGCTGCACTTCCCCTACGTTCTTTACAGTACCCTTAATATTAATTTTAGGAGAAAAGGTCACGAGACATTTTTTATTCAGATTTTTCTTGCTTACCACCTAAAACATTTTAAGCCCTGCACGGCTTCCGGTTTCATCTGCACAGGACCATACTCAATTATTTTAAATGGAACACCCTATAAATTTGAATATTCTTGAAATCCATGTTAGATTCTAGGCCAAGATTGTTTGACTTTTCACTTACTTAAGTCCACTCATTTAGGAAAAAATAAACGTTTTAAAACAATTCTCTCCAAAATTAACATCCTGTAAAAAAATCATAACTATTCAATCGTTGGCAGCAAAGCAACGAAATTAGAGATGATCATGAACAAAAGAGCCTTTTATTTATCGATATGCTGATTTTGAACGAAATTTGTTGCAAAATGGACGCACTAATTTTTTTGTAACGACCACTGAAGGAATAGCAACTATTTTGTATGGAACACCCTGTATAATGATGCAAATAATGTTATTATTTGTTGTTTCCTTTAATTTTATTTTGAGGATGGGGCGAAAAAACAATATAATTCAAACTAAGGTTATTATCGGAGAAACTATTAACTTTAGATATAAGACATATTTAATAAAGATCAACGACAACTTAAAAATCAGTTTACTTATGAAAAAATATACACGGTGTTCCATTTAAAATAGTCGACTGGTCGTTAGAAAAATCAATACGACCCGTTTACAACCAATTTTGTTCAAAAACTGTATATCTATAAATAAAAGGCTTTTTTGTTTATTATCATATCCAATTTCGCTGCTCTGCTGCTAACAATTGAATAGGTGATGATTTTTTTTACTGAATGTTAATTTCGGAGAGTATTTTTTTAAATCATTTACTTTCTCGTAAATGAGTGGACTTAAGTACGTGAAAGGTCAAACAAACTTGGCCTAGAATAGAATGTGGATTGCAAAAATATTAAAGTTTATAGTGTGTTCCATTTAAAATAATCGAGTACGATCCTGTACATACAAAACTGGAAGCCGCGAAGGACTTAAAATATTTGTAGGTTGTAAACAAGGTAAATCTTAAAAAATGTCTCGTGACCTTTTCTCCTAAAATTAATATTAAAGGTACTATCAAAGAATGGGCAAGTGGCCAACCCGTATAAAATTCTTTAAAATTTACTAACAGCTTCAAGCGTTTTTTTAAATACATCCGCCCTATTGGCGATTAATAATTCTTCAAAATTACTAATTAATATCTCCACTTTATGTTAACCCTCACTTGAACTTCAAAATATGAGAGCTTAGATGTTCAATTTCAAAAGGGACAGTCACTAACAAATATTAATACATGTAGTGATTTAAGTTATTCATGAAGGTACAAAAAAGTGAAAAGAAACGGAAAAGGCCACATATTTCATTCCTTCCCCCAAGGGGAAGGGCAGGCTGCTCGAGCTTTCCGAGCTCCTTCAGCCACAATCACGGATAGCCAGCATACATACATACATAACGTATATATGCATGGTGGGATTAAGGATGGGTGTGGTTAGGATAGGATCGGAAGGAACAAAGTTAGGGTTCAGAGGGGGAAAATACTACCGCACCATTCGCCTAAGTAGCCGCACATGATGTGCATATACGCAGTGACCATACCGCTACATGTGTATGAGGAAAACCCCCTCAAAGAACCTCATACAAGGTAGACGGTAACGGGAACCGTACCCATTACCTCCCGAATGTCAAGCAGGTCGTCACAACTACGCCACTAGCTCGGTTACAAAAAAGGAAATTATGCTCCATAAACGTTGACAGTACCTATTACTAATGAATCACTATTAACGGTTATGCATTACTGAAATCGAATTCAAAATATTGGCAAATGGCAATCTTATTTACAATTAACCATACACAAAAATATCAGCTTAAAGCTCAATTAACGTCTTTAAGACATGGTGTTCACAATTAAACGTCACAAAATTCGTACAAGAGACCCAATATTAAACTAAAACAATCATTAAAAAAAATTAAATTGACAAAAATATCGACCGAAAACAAATGCAAAATAAGTAGACGTTTATCCGCTAAAACACATGAAATTAAAAAAAAGCGCATTATTTACACCGCCCCCACACTTGGGACGTCGGTATTACATCGTTAAAAATCTCGATCTTAACTCGGAACTGAAGCAACTAAAGGGAGTGAAGCTAACGACCTCTCTTAAAAACGTTAAATTCTCACCCAAACAGAAAAACGAATTTTAAAGAGGTGAAGTGTCAATTTCCAAGAGAAACGTGATTCGATAACTCTATACTTTCAGCTTAAAAAAAAGTTAAATCAAATTGGTCATCCCACGTAGGATTAAATTTATTCCAATAAAACTCAATAATATCAAACGACACTGATGCGAAAAGGTTCTAAGACAATTAAATAACGCACTACTCAACAAATGATAACGACTCAATTAACATTAATACAAACAATTCCAGTGACCAATGACGTTCAGAAAACGTATGCCTACTACCTTATCGACAAAGATCTATTAAATATCAAATAAAGATAATTTTACTCAACACATTCGTAAACATCCATTAATCGAACTAAACATAAATAATGTAGTCACTTTCACGCACGACTAACTTTAGAGCTGACAATATCATGGATGCCATTTGAAAGACGAGTATATTACTATAATTAATACTAAGTTCGTGTGTGTGTGTGTGCATGTGTGTGTGTGTGCGTGTGTGTGTGTGTGTGTGCGTGTGTGTGTGTGTGCTGTGTGTGTGTGTGTGTGTGTGTGCGTGTGTGTGCGTGTGTGTGCGTGTGTGTGCGTGTGTGTCGTGTGTGTGCGTGTGTGTGCGTGTGTGTGTGTGTGTGTGTGTGTATGTGTGTGTGTGTGTGTGGGTGGGTACGTGTGTGAGTGTGTCTGTGTTTGTGTGTGCGTACGTTCGTGTGTGCGCGTGAGTGTATGTGTGTGACAGCAATTTGACAATCAGCAACCCGTTGTCCTGGTGATACTTTAAGCCACAACTTTCACATTTTTAATATGTAACAAGTAAAATATTATACATTATACGCAAGATAATGGCTTTTACTGGATCTGGGAGATTACAGGTTTGCCCGATGGCTTACCAGTAAACTTCTCGTTAGTAAAAATCTACTTACTATGCAAACAAGTTACAATACTACTTCACAATTGTTTTGGGAATACTAAAACTGTAGAGCCTATATTTATTGCGGGTGCGTGTTAAACCATACTAACCTAATCTAACTTTCAGAATCAAAATCGTTAAACGCATACAATTTGTCATGCATCAATTAGCTACATACCCTAATGGGTATGGTTCATCGTAAACGTACTACTTGATATGGAATTCCCACGGCTTCCTTACATTTAATTACTTGTATTATCCAAGTCCTGCTGTATAGGAGGGTTAAAATAAATATCCACCTTTTTTTGTTATTTTTTTAAATCGTGTATTTCAAGAAACATTGCACAAAAGTTATGTTTCTATAATAATCATAGTTATCGTCTTCAATAGTAGTGTTTCATAGTTTAATTAATTTTTAAATCGGTCATTACCACTAACGGCGATAACCGTAATTGTTATCGAAACGTATGGATTTTGTACGTCATCGTGAAATACACGATTTAAAAAACCGAAAACGAATAAGTATTTGTAATTAAGAGTTTAAATCGTGATGGTTTACATTTTCGTATCTAACGTTTTGCTTTAACTAAGTTTAGACATTTGCTAGTTTCCTGTAGTTGGTTAAACTTAATAAAGAAGCAATTGTGGTTCGCACAGTGAATTTTGTTTCGAATTTCACATTTTGGCTACGAATTTAACATTAGTTTCTTGAATGCATATTATGTATTTATGCATTCTCATAATCTTACTCATACAATCCTAATAAGTGTAATAGATAGATAGAAATAAAAAAAGTTAACCAATGTTCATTGACGTCTTAAACTCGGAAGTTGAGGGGATTGGTGGAAACGAGTTGGGGAGAGTCCAAAGTTTATTAACTTTTTCAACACCAAAGTTCATTGATCTCTAGGGGAGCATTACAATTATTAGAAATCTAAAAATAGGACCAAGGTTACTGATCTCTTTAAGACTACAGTTCATTGAACTCTGAAGGTGTGATATTACAATTCTTAGAAATTCAAAAACAGAACCAATTCATTGACTTGGACCGTAAATTGGGGTTCATTAAACTGGGTCAATCTGTTTTCCCAGAAAAATCTGAGGGTTCATTGTGAAAAACCTCTGAGCGAAGCAAAATATTGAAAACACCTTCAAATGAATTCTAGGAAATAGAATCTGAAGGTCAAGTAAGTTTCTAAAAATCAAGTTGTAACTAGTTTTGCGCATGCTCTGTATTACTCATGGCGATCATTCCAAGAAAACGTAGCATTCATAGAATCTGAAAAATGAGCGTTACAAAATAATGACTCTTATTGTTTCTAGGAACTCGATAATCCGGTTGTTACTGGTTTGTGCGAGTGTATATAAATTGAAATTTTGAGATCATCAGTCGTTTCGACAGTAACAATAAAATCATTTCTGGATTGATCGAAAGTTCTCCATTATACATGGATGCAACTCATTGCTGCAGTAACAATGTGAATAATAATAATTTAACATAGCTGTGTTTGTGCTCTCATGTAGCTCAGAATGGGGTGCTACCATACTTTCAACTACCCGGTTTCAACTACTTTCTAAAGTTTATAAAAATTCACGCAATAAAAACACCAAACGTTACGCCGTATTTATGGTGGGTATTGCATATTAAATAAATAAAGCAGTTACTTATTATTCATATATATATATATATATATATATATATATATATATATATATATATATATATATATAGTATATACATACATACATACATGGGATTTGGAATTGTATATACTACAAGATCCACTCGTCTACAGAAATGTACCATAGATGATTTGAAAAAGACTAAACGTGGGACACATCATTGTATGCTTGACACGAGAAATAACCTAGTAGTGCGAAGTTTCCAGCAACATTGTAGAGCTCTTTACTTCTGCAAAAATGTATTCATCTGGCGTATACAAAAGGATTACAGTGGAATTGCCGCAGTTTATTAAAAACTGTAATAAAACATCGGTCGAATGGATATTTCTATAAATAAATCTTACAAACTACAAACGCAAATGTTGAAATAAACCAGAAATAGTTTTATCGTAATTTAGACGACTATCTTGTCTGAACATAGTACTCCTAGCAAAATAATAACTATAACAATTTTTACTATCATATTTATTTTACTATTAAAATATAGGTACAAGCATATCTAGCGTGGATCGTTTGATTATGGACAACTGTAATGGTGCTTTCCGGTTGCAGGTGAATCTTGCAGTCAGCTTCCACCAATATACAAATTGAGACTCGTTTGGGAAAAAAATTATTTAGCTTAAGTGTAATTTACGGTATTTATATTTAAGTACACAACTCCTGGACGGAGTACGGAGGACGGCTTCGGGGTTGACGCGGTTAGATGTGCCACAGATGTCACCCAAAGGTATACTCCAGTCCAGATTGTCTTTGCGCCAATTCTGAACAGTATACGGTCTCTCACACGGAATGCTCTAGTTTAAAGTTAAACGGCGGTTGAGGATATTCCTAAAACTAAATTATTTCGGATGGGTGGGTGATTAGGGAAGCAGGGAAAGGTCACAGTTCCATCTTTACGAACAGGATCCTTCACCAATGACAGATGATTAAATGAATGATTTTTAATAAATACAAGCTCTCTCAACTTAGTTAAACTGCAAATATACGGTTTCCAGTAGCAATAAATCCTTACTACAAGTATTAATCTAAATTAGGTACTTTCAAAGTTAATCCTTCAGCAAGTATCTACTAAGATAAATTTAGTAAAATACTTACAGTTACTATTTCACCTCATATTCTTCAATATGTGCACGTTTTCAATATACAGTAAAAGCAGAAAGAAGGATATATAACATCGGCATCGATCGCGATGGGGCATCTTAGAAATTCCAATTCTCCCTATGGTCAGACGGAAGCGTCGGAATTTACTTTACCTAAAGTTAAATTTATTATTGGTTTTATTGTTATCTCAATATTCTAAAGTTATTGATTTTCTAACAATAGAGGGATTAATATAAACAAATTATCACTTCCTACATTGTATTTTATACAATAGAAAGTAAATTAACAGACACCTTTGACTTATACTATCTTCGAGCTATTTTGTTATACTTTATAAACATTATCCAACATTTTAGTTAGATTGTTAACATTGGAAATCATTATATAAAGCTTATTTTGTTTGCATTAACTACAAAATTATCACATTTACCTAAACGGTAGTCGTAGACGTAAAAATTGTTAATATTTTCAATATTGGCATATGTTTGTGTTCTTTTAAATACAATTTAATCATAACGGCGTATTTCATGGTCAAACCTCTATTGTATAGAATACAAATTTTGAGATATACATTAATTCATTTACAGGGACGGTGCTAGTTTTATTTTGCTAATTGAGAGTATTTACTAATTATACTTGTCACAATCTAAATTTTATTACGACGTTTTTTTGTTTCTAACTTGAATTAATATAAAAAGCTTATTTGTAACTTTTCCATTCAGATGTGCATTACACACCATCCTAAATACAATGTCCTCTCGAAACTTAAATATACCGACACAGAAATCTATAACGATCTATGCACTTACTACGCGTACGGTCAAAATATATAGTTGCCTCTGTGTATTGTTGAAATAGTGCCCCTTAATACAATATCAACAAGGCCACAAATGGTTATAAAAATATTTGTTTATGGCTCTTCATTTGAAGTGTCTAGAGATTGCAAGTATAGAATTATTAAATTTACCGTCAATCGATATACAGGATTTGAGTTCTTTTATGTTATTTAATATGAGAAGCACAATAAATAAAATAAATTCTTATATATGTAATTCAACAGATTTTGTTCGAATGTGCAGAAAATAAAGACGTTTTTTTAATGAATGAAAACGAATAAAAAGATAATTTTATGTCTGTATTGTTCAAATATTATTTTTGAATGAAGCATCAAGTGGTTCAAAGTTTGTGATTTATCAGCATCGAGACATCGAGTAGCGATTTAACATATCCCCATGTGTTAATTTTGACAAATAAGGAATGGCTTATCCATTTTCATTAATTATAAGCCTCTTTTCGCACGTACCGGATGAGATCTTCCATTGTCGGATATTCGATTGCGAAGTGTATGAGCATAAATGGGCGCGGTTATACAAGTGTCCGAAGTAGTGGAAAACAAAAATAAGGCCCCATATCCATCGGGCGCCGAACTGGTGTGAAAAGAGCCTACTTCTTTACTTTAATAATTAAATTGATAAAATTCAGTTCATTTGCAGATACCCCTTATAAAATATGACAATGTACCTACTATGTACTTCCAAGAAACAAGTGTCAGTCAGAAGATCATAAAAGTTTACGAGCTATATTTTTTATAATCCCTTACTGCTGAAAAATTGCACGTTTACGGGTAGTTAGACATAGTAGAGTGGAATGTATGAATGTAAGTAGGTAACAATACACAAAACATTTTTCTGTAAGGATGGGAATTGTAGCTATAGATTGGTAGTTTATTAAGTTATAAATGACTGCTTGTTATGCAATATGTCCATATTTCCGGAAAATATAGGTGTGTGTTACATCTAATATTATAATTCTCTACCAGAGAAAATTAAAAAACTATGTATGGTACACTTATTGTATTTAAAGTCAAATTGCATTTCTCACGGATTGTTTTATGATCTCCATACATCATCAGCAAAATGTTATTTTAGTTTCTCTTTTGATATTGGAACGTTGTAACACAGATGTACACATACGTGCGTATACATCTGTGATGTAACTTTCATGAATACAATTTGCTGATCATCATTCATTTTCTATTATTAGATTACTGTAATAGCTGACGGTAACGTAATACGAGTATGTCACGAAAATCGCAAAATATGTATATTGTATATACAATCATGGTCTAGTAAACCTCAAGTTCAGCGCCATCAGGAAAACTGCCTCTTATAGCTAGATTATGTAGGTCGCTTTGCTCTGAAATAAGTACAGAAACAAACCTACACCAGAGATTACAAAATTCAACGCACGTTGCGCTAGCCACAAGAGTGTATTTTACGTTGCCCAATTGTCCTATGTCATGAACTATCTGTAGTTGCAAGCGTCTGCAAAATGCCATTTTGCACCCCACGCAGCGACCGCAAGATGAAATTTTGCGTTAACTTCCATGGACAGCGGACGCAAAACAGATTCCTGTCCGTTATCATTTGCAGCGGACGCAAAATACCTTTCCGCTCAATTACTTCTAGCAGTGTGATAAATGGCACTTTGTGATGATTTTTCAGAAACTTTGTATGCATGTGTACTGGTTCCTGGTTCTGGTAACTGCTACCTGACTTTTACCTGTTGTAAAATTTATTACTTTACAATTTGTATGCTCTATTTGAACATGAATACTTTTTCAAGGGGAGGTTCAGATTACTATGGATGCTTGGAAGTGGGTTGGGTTGCCTAACCTTGTCTAACTATACAAACATTTGCCACAATAACAGGATAGGTTAGTTTACAATGAAAACTGAAAATTATAATATTATTCTAACAAAATTAAATAAAACTGAAAATAAACGAGTATATAATTCAAAGAAACAATGTTAAATAATATTCTATTGATTCCTCCTCAACTTTGTAAAAAGTCTACGCCTCTGGTCTAGTTTAGATTCAAACCTCTCATTTAGTGCTTCCCTTTAAATCTGAAAACATATGATAAAAACGTGGTATAACGGTGCACAGATGTGTTTAATAAATTACGAGGGATAATAACTAATTAGTGTAAAAAAACGTGGTGTATTAATGGTGCGAGGGTGTGATTACATACTGAGTAAGTACGGGATTTGCTTTCTTTCTAATTAAAGTTAGAAATGGCATTTGGTAGTGAAATAGGAACAACAGGTGCTATTCATGTGTAGGGTTAATTTCTTGTTGATTAAGAGTGGATATTATGTATGGATGAATAATGATAGAGTTATGTTGGAGTATGTCTATATAGAATGACTAAATAACAGGTAATTGAAGAAGCAGGTATGATATAATTTGTGTAAGGTGACAGGTGGTAATTTATAAGGGGATGAAGGCGATATGTATGTTATAGGGGTAATATGATAAGTAACGGAAGTGGAACTGGGATGTATATTTGGATATAGGAAAATCCTTTTTCGGGGCGAAAACCGAAACCGTCAAAGGGGAGAATTAAAGGGATAATATTGATCGTGACAATAGAGAATGTTTTGGAGCAAGATACCACCGTCACTTCACTACAGTCGCTAGAATATTTACAACCTATCCTTGTCGCGGCTTAGACCTTCAACAAGCTCATAGGGGTAGAATCTCTGTTTGACTTGGTAAAATGGATTAGAAAAGGTGTAGTTTAGTATCTGGAAGCATTGGGGGTGTAAATGACCTCCGTCTGTTTCTGTACACTTAACTTTCTTTAGTTACACTCAAATCGGGGCCCTAACCCACAATAAGGTCGTATAACTAATTAGGGTGTTAAAGTATGGGGGTAGGGATAACTTGAGTAGACTGGTAGATAAGGGTTTTAAAGGATTGTCTGGCTGGATGTTCAGGATCGTATAATCTAGGTGGGTCAGGTGGAATAAATGTATTGTTTTCAGGTTATTGATAGGAACTATGAGATGATGAATGTATGTCAATAAGCAGGAATATGTGTGATTTCAGGTGGACGGGATAAAATGAATGCAGGAATGATTATAAGAACAGGCAGGAATAATGATGAGTTATTTCAGGCAGGATAATAATAATAAGAGTGACATTAATAAAAAAAAATGTTAATAAGAATATTAATAAGAATCGGAATAAGGATGAGTGGTTTCAGGCAGGAGAGTAATTCGGTGATCGAAGGATAGTCTGGGTATAACAGTCATAATCTTGAATGGGACGCTAGTGTTTATATAGAGATTTTGGTGAGAGTGGGGAACAACTGATAACATTTTTAAATAAGGTAAATGCAGTTGTGGAAGGAAGTAGGAAATAAGTTTTGAGGAATTTATTTACAAGGATAGGAATGTTTAGGAAGGATCTGCAGGATCATTACAAATGTAGGTATATAATCTCAATCTTTTGCACCTAATTATACTTATTGAAAATTAATGTTGTTTTTCATTTGACAGATCGACGTTGGTAGGTAAATTTTATTCTGTCCCACATCGTAACATACTGAGAATTTTAGTATATAACTTGAATTTAATTGTGTATGCATATTTATTTAACGGTTGCACAGAAAATTTTATGTACGCAACGAACGCAAAATATCTTTAATGGCCTCAAGATTGTCGGCCCCGGCCGCAAACGCCTTACCCGCCAAAGTTCCTTTCGGCCGTCAAAGTAGCATTTTGCGTCATCGGCATAAAAATATTATCAAAATTGTTTTGAGCATTAAGAAGTTTTAACACAACTATCGATTTGCGCTTAAAAATAAATATCTGGTAATACTTTACTCCAAAGGGTAAAATTATTGAAATTTGCTCGGATTTTTAGCAACTTTAGAACTTAGAAGTAAAGGACGCCGTCGCAGCCATCTTTCTATGTGGTAAACATGCTTTGGATGACTTGTATTTTTTAGTATACATTTCCTAGTTAAAATTCACAGTTATGGTGTGTAACTTAACTTACCTAGAATAAATTGAAATTATTTCAAAACATTTTTTTGTGAATATTGAGATTAATTGAGTACATTAAGTAAGTGTAATTAAATCAGGTATGAACGAGTATTCCAATAATCATTTGCTATGCATTCGCACAAAATGGGTGGTAATAAATTAATATTAGAGTTTACTTGTAACAACATAAAATAAATTAATGCATTGTTTGCCATTAATTTAAGTTTAATTACATTTGTTGGTTAACTACTCAGGCATCTCTAATTAATCACTCGCCTACAGTAAACGAAAAATGTATCTTATAGCATTTCTATATGGTAACAATAAGACTTAAAGACCTTGGGTACATTGATTATAAAGAAAATATACCATTAATTCTGTTTCACAAAGGTTCTTTGAGGTCAGTAAGCTAATCAAATGGTGTTACTTGTCAAAACGTGTAAATCATTTTCATAAGAGCTATAAATAAAATATTGCATTCTTTAACCAATATAAAAATCCTTTTATGTATTTGTCTTAATACGTAGTGTTAATTTATTAATAATTCAATCAATCAAAGTGCTAATACAAAATTTTGGAAATAATTTGTATCTGAATAATTTATTAACTGTGATGACGAGAATAAGTATTCAATACGGCTAATATTTTTGAAATCATGACAAATTTCCAATAATATTTATTTTGCATGTAGCTAAGTAAAAATTTTAATATTGTTATGAAATGGAATGAATGAGATAACTCAATCGAATATTGAGAATGGTATACTGGGCGTGTAGGATTGATAATACGGGGATGCATTTACACTGTGTCCACTTAGTAGGACGTCAGTCGATTATTAAACGTAGAAAAAATGTTTTAGACACAAGTTGTACGTGGATTAGATTTATGAATTATGATAGCTTTATCTATTCCTACAATATAGCACAAAATAGTTTATACTGAGTAGTTCGGAGTTAGAGCTAACTTTATGTAGGGTAAATCCGGGAGAGATGGACCACCGGGTGAGACGGACCAGCGTCGTAGTTTAGGAATGCGCAACGCGAGCGCTGGAATCTTGCTCAGAGTAATGTGTCTCAATGTAATGAACGCGTTGCCCAAGTTTCGTTGTGTTTCTTGGAGTCGTTTTGAAGAAAGAAAACATTTTTGTTTTGGTAAGTAGAAAAATTTTTAGTTGTAGACACACATATTTCGCTGTAAGACTTAGTTTAAGTGGAATCGTGCTAGTGTTTTTACTGTGAGCTGTATATTTATGTAGGTATGAAACGAACATGCAATGTCCGCCGTGTGCAATAAGCGTAGACCACCGGTGTGGTGATCCATCTCACCCAGTTGATCGGGTGAGATGGATCAGTATCTTTTGGGAGAGATGGACCACTGTTTTCATAAGAGAGAGTAATTAATTTACTAACGATTTTAATTTCTGTCAGTTATAGTTGGTATTTTTCTGTTCCAGAAAAATGCCAATTATCTACAAGAGGACTCGTACAAGTGGTCGAGGGGAGTGGGATGAAGATGCGTTGACAAAAGCCGTGAATGCAGTAAAAGACAATCTAATGGGAGTTAATGCGGCCGCTAAAGCTTTTAATATACCTAAAACTACACTAAAACGGAGGATTAAATCTCAAAAAGGGTAGTTTGGGTCCTCAACCACTTCTGGGATTTGAAAATGAAAAAAAAGATTGTTACACATATTAAAAAATTACAAGATCGGGGTTTTGCACCTTGTAGAGACTCGGTAAGGTAACAGAAAAGCTAAATATTCCACACACCTTTAACAAAGAATCAAAACAAGCTGGTTATGACTGGCTGTATTCCTTTCAAGCTCGCCACCCTAATGTAGTGATAAGGAAGGCAGAAGGAGTATCTGTTGCTCGAGCTGAGGGGATGAACAGGAAAACTGTTGAAGACTGTTTTGCACTTCTAAAGAATATAATGGAAGAAAATAATCTGATTGGAAAACCAGGAAATGTATACAACATGGACGAAACAGGGTTGCAACTCAACAACAAACCGAATAGTGCATTAGCTATTAAATGCTCAAAAAATGTCACCTCAATTACTTCAGGTGAGAAAGGGGAAACGATCTCCGTGCTGACGTGTGTGAATGACGAGGGTACATTTCTTCCCCCTCATACTATAATGAAAGGAAAAAACCTGAAGCAAGAATTTATGGATTGAATGCCACCAGGGTCAGTCGTGAGAATGTCACAGAAGTCTGCATATGTAAATAGCGACATTTTTCTCGACTGGCTGAAAACACACTTCACTCCTAGGAAACCAGCTGGTAAAGTGTTCATTATACTGGATGGACACACGTCACACACTAGCTGTTTGAAAACATTAGAGTTCACAGAAGAACATGACATTATTTTATTGAGCCTGCCACCACATACTTCCCATTGGGTGCAGCCTCTTGACCGTTCATTTTCCAAGTCGCTGAAGAGTAGCTTTTTTAATGCTTGTAAAACATTCATAGTTAACAATCCCAGTAGGAAGATTAACCGTCTTCAGTTCGGAAAACTTCTAAACACAGCATGGGCCAAATCAGCTAGTGTCGAAAACGGTATAAGTGGATTCAAGGCTTGTGGAATAATTCCATTAAACATGGCTGCAATTCCAGATTATGCGTATTTGAATGAAGATAGGTCTGAATCTATACCTACTTGTAGTACAGCAGAACAGCCAGCAGTAAACCAACTCACTCAAAGCTAACATCAATCCCAAGCACGTCTTCAAATCAGCAAAACCAACCAATTCAAAGATCTGACCTTGCCATCCCAAGCACATCAAAAAATCCCTCAAGTGAAGCAACTATAACCCCACAACAGACACCCACTAAACTCCGGCCCAACAACCTCATAACACAAAATTCGACTCCTAAGCTAACACTTACAAAACTTTTGGAAGAAATATCCCCTGTTCCGTCTACGGACAAAAGTAGTAATTCTAAGAGGAAGGCTGCATCATCAAAAGTGTTAAACACTCTTCAAAATATTGAAGCGGAAAAGACTGACATCAGATGGACAAAAGAAAAAACGTAAAATCGAACAGAAATATAAAGATAAAAACAGAAAAAAATTGTTGACCCTTTCTCCTCATCAGACGAAGAAATGGTCGAGTTAATAGAGATCGTTGACGATGACGAAATTACTACGGAAGAATGGGATGAAGATGAATGTGTTGGTTGTGGTGAACTGTATAACGAAACTAATAAACAAGAAGATTGGATCAAATGTGTTCAGTGTTCCCGATGGTCCCATGAAGGCTGTTCAAGATATGAGAATAAGTGCGACTTCTGTGGTGAAAGGGAGAAAGAAAGAAAATAAACATTAAGAAGGAGACATTTTAGAAGTGATAGAATTCAATTTATACTTAAATGTACTAATAAATTTGTCTTATAATGTTATAATAAATTGGTTTTCAAATTTACTGTTCTTTTTTATACCTACCTATGTTTCATTATTTTATGCAGTCCGTCTCTCCCGAGCAAGTAGGTAAGGGTGAGATGGACCACTGTTATGTTATTTTTACTAATCGTAGCTTTTTTATTTATAATCACAGTAATGCTAAAGTATGTCTTATTGAAGTTTATATGGTACACGATGTAGCCAACATATCAAAAGTGAAATAAAACTATAATCATAAAAGTTATACGAACGAGAAAAAAAGTGGTCCAACTTTCCCCGATTTACCCTAACATTTCCTTCTTTCAAACTCTGTACCTCATTAGGGCAGATACATTAACACATGATTAAGTGATAAAAACATTTTAAATTTTGTATGAACCAGTAGTACGCCCTTTTGTTTCATTACAATGACTATTTCGAGTACGTGTTTTTGATTGTTACATTTTTTAACCTTCTAACGGAATGCCTTATAGGTATATTATAACGTTTTTTCGTTTCTTTCATGTTACTATGTGATTTCTATTTATTCCCCATACCTACAAGAGAAAGTTCAGACTGCTTCCCGGGAAAGGTACTACAAAGCTTTAAAAAAAGGCGTATTTAATAAAAATAAAATATTACTTCCAGTATTCCTTTTTCACACTTATCTCACTATACAGAGAATGAATTGAAAACGATCCGTTTTAAGCAGATAACTAAAAATATTTCATTTAGATATAGGGAATAATAAGTAGAAATGACAGAACAACATCAAATGTTCCATATCGAAAAATGTGGCCATCGAGTTTTGGCCCATCTTGTACTACACAAGATGGTTAGTGTAACAAAATACAAGCATTTTTTGACTATAAATAGGTACACGGTTTGAAAGTTTAATTTGTAAAATACTCAATATAACCTATTGTGTGAATAAGCGTAGTTTCTCCTGCAATTATGTAACATCCTGTATACATATTGTTAATTTTAAAATAAAGAGTCTTTAGTAATCTTTAATTGCAAATGAGCATTACCGGGTGACTAATTAAAAAAGTTTCAATGGGTTGTATTTTTATTTAACTAAGACCATCACAGTAACAAACACTAAGGGGTAACTAAAGTAACACCACAAATATGACAAAAATATCAAACAGCACCTCTCCTTGTAGCATGTCATTGGAAAGATTTTGCAAAATGCTTTTCATTCATACCATACTAAGGCCCATCAGGATAAACCATTCGAAATTTATTTAGCAAAAACTGCGAGGAGGGTAACCTCTATAAAAAATCCCCCAATCCCAAGGTTTTTTCGCAGTTTTAGGTGCTAAAGGGATTGCGTGAGAGGAAGTCTGAGTGTGGCCAGGGGGAAGCTGACCCTTAGCGTTAAAACGCCTATGGAGAAGCGGGCGCCACTCTACAGTATCATGCCCTGCTATAGTATATGCAGTTTATTTAGTAAATTGGCCGGGTAAATAAATGATAAGACGCCTTGTATTAATTTTCTTAATTAAACGTTCACCATTTTTTTCTAAACAATAAATTAAACGCTTTCAAATTCACGACTCATCTTGCCACTCATATGAAAACACTTCTATGTAAGTCGATCAGCATTCTCTGGTTATTCGATCACGAAGATAAGCAGGCTGTGTTTTTAAATAACACGAAAGAAAAAAAACCTTTGTCGAAAATTGCCACCAATAGTCTGTTGATTTCCTACTTTACCCACAATGAAAGGTTCAATAGTATTCTGTAGCAGGTTTAGGTAGACATGTACATTTAGATTTTCTTCGAGAGACAGAGAACCAATAATTGTATCTACTGCAATACCTGCCCAAAAATTAACTTTTTAGACATTTTCGCCCATTTCTGGAAGGGTTTGTATCATGTAAGGGTGAAATCTGTTCAACTTTTGTGCTCCTTGCACAACTACAATCGAAATTCCTGTCGAAGTCGCAGCATAAGTGCAACAAAATGACCTAAGACTTCTGTCTGGGCAACTTCATCTAATACTCTTCGCCTGACTTGTTTCTTATTTACCACTGATCCCGATTCTTCGATTTCGCTTACTAATTTTGAGACATAGGTGTGTATCAGCTGCTTTTAAAACCATCCATCATCGGAACCGTAAATAAGTATAATTTCAACCCTTTCATTTAACGTGAATGCCAGTTTTATAAATTTGTTGAAACACCAAAAGAAAAAAAAGTTTGCAAAAGGCAAGAGGACCTATTTATTGGAAAATTATGAATATGATGATTTCAAATCTTAGAATTTAAGTTATTATAAGTTTTTGTTATGAACGAATAAATTCAAAGGTAAATATGTAATTAAAAATTATTATTAATTTTTATTAAATACATAAATAAAAAGTTTACCTCGAGTAGGATTTGAACCTACGACCTGTACTTGAGAATTTAAGTGTTTCTGATAAGCTATTCTTAAAATTCAATTACCACGCACCAAATAACAAAAGCGGTACTTAGTCTCTATTTATTTAATGGGATAACAGTCAAGAAATTTCAAAAAATTTCTTGGTATTACACACATTTCTTAAGTTAGCACAAGAAATAATTTTTTTTAATTTATCGCCTAAACCACAAATCCGACCAGTTTTTGTTAAATAAATATTAATGGTTTATCCTAATGTGCATTTGTATGGTAAGAATAAAAATCATTTTTGAAAATCTTCCCAATGATGTGCTGCAAGGGCAGGGTGTTAAAGATTTCCAAGTTGGGGTGGACGGAGGTGGTTCCGCAATGTTTGTGGTGTCACTTAGGCTCACCTGACGTACTACCCAAAGGGTTTTGATGATTGTTTATTGCCTAGTTAAAGAAAAATAGGACCCATTAAAATTTTTCAAAAATTCACCCAGTACATGCAAATAGTGAATGTGCTTAAGTTGTGCGAACATGAAAAGAAACGGTAGAAGAAAAACATTGTACATAATAGCACTACGTATAGTTAGCTGTATAAATGTCAGAAAAGTTAAGCAAATGTGCCACAAAAATAAGTTATGTGGTGTCAAGTCAAAACAAATGTAACATAGCTTATAAAAGTTTGCTATGGTACGTTTTTTTCACTACGTACAGCATTTTAAGAGTGACACTAGATGTACGGTATTACTCTATATTGAAGACAATAACAGTAAGGTCATTATAAACTATCATAAACTCTTTAATGCACGATATCTTACTGAAATAGTAATTTCAAGGAGTTTAAATATAAAATTTTTTGATCGACAAGAATTCTTACATCCTTTGAAGAGTACCGTCCAAATAATACGTCTATTACTTTACTAAATTTTTTAACCTCGTAATTTAAACGTAATGCAATTGTTTTGCTATTCTGCTACGTAATGTTACCGCAACAATACAATAGCAATCGCTTACGAGCGTGCAGGCACTAAGCTGTAGCAACAAATGTTCAAATGAAGTAAAGTACAAAGTCACATTGGTACCAAGATCATTTTGAGAAGCGTAATATTGATTTTTACAAAATGAACTGTCACCATCAATTTCAACTAAAAAAAAAGGCTGCCAAGTCCGTAAATGATGGTTTCACATTATTTTGCTAACGCAGTTCAAATTATTATTACACGATATGTGAAATTTCTAGCGCGACTAACTGGTTCCTCCACTACAAGCTTTTAATTACGCCAATTTAAATAACAAGTGAAAGTACTGTACGGTTATATATATATATATATATATATATATATATATATATATATATATATTTGGTAAAGGAGTCTTTACTGACGAAAAGAGTTTATTGGCAAGCCGTCAGGTGGACACGCAATCTCCTACAGCCCGTAAAAAACTGTTATGTTGCGTATATGGTAATTTTCACGAGTCAGAGCAGTTGCGTCACTAATATTAATACTGGATGTTGTCAGATTGTGAAAAATAACAGTTTGACAACTGTCAAATCTCAGTTTCAGGGGTTTTGTTTGTTTTATTATGTCTTTATTATTATTGATATTTTTACAGAAAAAACAAATGTGTGGAAAAAAAAATTAATTAACAATCCCAAGGCGAAGTTCAGCTTACTGAGCAACAGAGCTCGCAGTTCTACCACATAACCTTGAAAGAAATAATACTAACCTGCGGTGTTGCTGCTTCCTGTACAGACTGTTGCAACATTTTAACTTAAAATTAACCATAATAACAGAAAAAAAAAGCAGAAGAAAGCATCGCTGGACATTGAACACATTTATTGACTGTTCAGTAATAATCTTTTATATGGGGGTCTAAAAAGATTTAAAAGCAGTGCTTTAAGCGGCTCCAGAACTGAGTTATAGACAAAAGTAATCTGATACGAATACCCCTTTTACCACAATCTGAATCATAATTTATCACAATACGAATGAATGAAAATATGTGTTATGTCAAATGTTTAATGTTAGTAATGCTTGACAACACCGGACAGAATTGTCAATCTAAATCAGTTCTATCTGCATCCTCTCATGCACAATAGGCGGGTTCTAAAGGTGGTAATGAAACAAAGTTAGTTATGACGCAACTGCTCTGACTCGTGAAAATTCGTATAATGTAATATATTTTACTTCTTATTCAGTCGTAAATTATGACAAATTTATTAAAGGTGATTTCTAAAAATCTCGTTAACCGTGGTTTAAAGTATTACCATGACAACGGGTATTGTTAAGGGTTGAAATCAATATATTTGAAGGGTAATAAATCATTATTAATAGTTAGCTATGGTGATACTAATTTACCGTACGCGTTCACGTACCCCGCTTCTACGCCGAGTCAACTTAGGCTTAAGACCACGTTCGGGTTAAACTCAAGTCAAGGAAGAGTAAATTAGATGCCTCAGTCATACCGTCTTGCCATGTGGCGTAGTCAAGTTCCTGGTCGCAGCCTGGTGACCGATTGCTAGAAATCAAATAACCAAAGTTCATTTACTTTTTCACGGCTTGGATCGTATTACTATTCGTAGAAATCTAAAACATAGTTCAAGGTCATTGATTATGGCCAAGGGATGTTACCACATTTTCAACTGCCTAATTTCAACTACTTTCTAAGTTTATAACAAGCTTCCCAATAAAAAAGTTAAAAAATTAAAATTGTATGCAGACAAAGAGTAGGCGTAGATCTGGACATGCAAGAATGGATACAAGCCGTTTACTTACATCTGGGCTTGTTAATTGACATTAAACATATTATATATTTGTGCTCGTATAGTTGAATTTACCCAAGTTAAACAGTTAAACTGTCAGTCGCAACTATTGTACCATTATCCACAGTCAAATTACTATCCTTTTCTTATTATTCTTGTCGGCAAAAGTTGTATTTTCGCATAAATAAGTGCACATTAATTTTTAATTAAAAATACCCCAAACACCTCAAGTCCAAAGATAAAATTCATCCATTTCTAATCTTACTAACAGATCCAACATTTCCTCCATTATGATGTTTAAATTTACATTTGCAATTAAAATTTTGCCTTTACACCATGCTTAGCACAAATGCATTCAGAGAACTTGGAACACAAATAACTGTTAAATGAGCTACACCTAATTTCTTTAATGCACTTTTTCAGATTTGCATTTGCTATTCGCCGTTATCCAGATCGCTAATTATAACCACCATTAGATCTCGCGAAATGGTTCTGTTCTAGGAGTAAGTGGGTAAGAGAAAAATAATGGTCCACTAATCCTTTTCTGACTATATATATATATATATATATATATATATATATATATATATATATATATATATATATATATATACAGATGCATACATATATATTGAATTGTTAATAACTAGCTATACTTATATTTTTAAAAGGATCATGCAGGATTTCCTAGTTCCAGTAGGCATACGGGTGAAAAGCCAAAATGTGATAAAATTTATTACTGTTTTTGATATATTTCGATTAAAAATTTAACCTTCATCAAACAAACGTCTGCAAAGGGAATTAAAAACATATTGCGGTTACTGACTATAAAACATATATGACTTACTATTAAATGGAAAATTACTGGTGAACAAATTAATTGATTGACGTGAGTGACATTGAAGAAGGCCATAGTATAATTTATACAATACAAAATAACTCTAATAACATGATAACAAAGTAAACATAAAAATTAACTAACTACTAAACAAAGTTGGAGACCTATAAAATATATTTTAATTTTTGCATAATGGAACATTGAATTAAAAATATTAGAGCTTCAAGACGACTAATTTGTAAGAAATTGTATTACATTACTTTTTTCTTTCTTTTGGTGTCAGTTTTGTGATTGACACAAACTTCTGTGTTGTTTTGTTAATGTGGCACATTTCTAAAAATTTTCTTTTTTGATTATCACTTTCGGTGTCTAAAATGGAAATATCACTAAAATTAAACTTATGTCTCGTATTGCAGGAATGTATGCTAAGTGCAGTTGAATTTGGTTTTCTTTTTACATTGCTTTTATGGAGAGCTAAACGTTTGGAAATTTTTTGTGAAGTTTGCCCTATGTAGCACCTACTACAGTTCTTGCATGGTATTGAATAAATGACTTCTGATTGTTGAAGTAGAGGGTCTCGTCTTTAAGTTTAGTGTTGTCAAAACTGTGCTTGTGGTTATCATAAAAATTGTTATTAAAAAGTATATTTTTTAATAAACTAGCTAGGTATCCATTTTCCAAAAGGATGTTGTATAGTACCTTGTAATTTTTTTGTAGTAATGAATGATGGCAATTTTTTTTTTAATTCTGTTTTTAAGACCTGTAACTGTATTTTTTTTATATTTTTGAAGATGTTGTGAAAAATATGGAATGTACCTACCTGAACTAGCTTTTTGCGATACCAAACTAAGATTATATTATTATTATTTCTAATCACAAGGGTATCTAGAAAAGGAATGGTGAAATTATTTCGACTGTGAATTCAAGCCTACCATTGTAAGAATTAAATGTATTTAAAGTATAGTCCACTTTATTAATTGGAATCGACGTATTACCAAATGAAAGGAAACTGAAAATTTATTTTATCGATAACGAAATAAATGTCATTCATTACAATTTCTGCCATTGAAGGTAACGTAGTTCCTCCCATAGGGCAACCGTACATTTGCGCGTAAATAGTGCCATCGTAGAGGAAATACGTGTTAATAAATAAAAATGTTACTGCTTTAATAAAATCTTCTTGGGAGATAGAGCATACCTGTGGTATCAGTTGTTAATTCTTTTCTATGATGTTAACTGCTAATTCTACTGAGATATTGGTGAACAATGACTTTACGTCATATGATACAATACAGTAACCTTCTGGTATAACAAAACCACTAGCTTTTTCTGCGAAAGATACCTTCACACGCACGAACACGCACACACATGCACACACACACACACACACACACACACACACACACACACACACACACACACACACACACACACACACACACACACAGAAATCATGGCCGATCTTGGTGAAACCTCGCCAAACGTTGCAAAGGAGCTAAAAAGTCGATTTAGCGATAATGAATGAAGGAGCCCCGCAACATTTCTAAGGACCAAAATCTTAATTCATTTTAATCAATCTTAGCATCCTTTATCTTAATTCAACTTAGCATCCTTAATGCATCTTAATTCATAGTAGCATCCTTAATGCACCTTAATTCATCTTATTTCACCTTCAACATTCCTAAGGACCAAAATATTAGGTTGTCTTAGCTTATCTTAGCATCCCTGTTTCGGCGATCTTGTCGACTATCTTTATCTTAATGAGCATCATTAGGGTGCACTCATCTTAATGCTTCTTAACTCATCTCAGCAAGCTCCGGTACAGTTTTCGTCCATCTCCCTGGATCCGTGCTCTGGTTGGAGACCAAAGACACTGTATTCTCATTGGCTGGCTATGGTTCTGGTTGGAGCGCCTGAGGATAAGCCGCACCCTTGGTTTCTGATTGGTCCAGATGCATCCTAGTTCCTTGATTCAGCATCTTAGATCATCTTGATTCACATTAATTCATCTTAATTCATCTAATTCATCTTAATTCACCTTATTTGATCTAAATTGACCTTAATTCATCTTAATTCACTTTAATTCTCTTAATTCATCTTAATTCATGTTAACTCATTAATTAATCTTAATTCCTCTTAATTCATCTTAATTCATCTTAATTCATCTAAATTCACCTTAATTGATCTAAATTGACCTTAATTCATCTTAATTCACTTTAATTCTCTAAATTCATCTTAATTCATCTTAATTAATCTTAATTAATCTTAATTCATCTTAATTCATCTTAATTCATCTTAATTCATCTTAATCCATGCTAATTCATCTCGCACCAGACCATGTCCAAGGACTGGGTACATAGACCCCGCTCATCCTCCGGGTAAGTCTCAATCAAATCAATCAGGTCAATCCTTCTCAATCTCAATCCCAATCTCAACCCCAATCTCAATCTCAACCTCAATCTCAATCTCAATCTTGATCTCGATATCAATCTCGATCTCAATCTCAATCTCAATCTCAACCTCCATTTTAATCTCAATCCCAATCCCAATCTTAGTCTCAATCTCAATCTCAATCTCGATCTCGAGCACGATCTCGATCTCGACCACGATCCCGATCCCGATCTCAATCCAAACTCAATCTCAATCTCAATCTCAATCTCAATCTCAATCTCAATCTCAATCTCAATCTCAATCTCAATCTCAATCTCAATCTCAATCTCAATCTAAATCTCAATCTCAACCTCAATCTCAATCTAAATCTCAATTTCAATCTCAATCTCAATCTCAAACTCAATCTCAATCTCAATCTCAATCTCAATCTCAATCTCAATCTCAATCTCAATCTCAATCTCAATCTCAATCTCAATCTCAATCTTAATCTCAATCTCAATCTCAATCTCAAACTCAACGTACGCACGGATTCATGCACACACACACACACACACACACACACATACAAACACACACGGACACAGAGACACATATTAGGCGTGCCCGTGCGTGTGCGCATTCATGTGCATTTGCTTGTGCGTGTGCATGTGAATGTGCGCGTGCGTGTGCGCGTGCATGTGCGTGTGCATGCGTGTGCGTGTGCTTGTGAGTGGACGTGTGCGTGGCGTGTGCGTGTGCGTGTGCGCGTGCTTGTGCGTGTGTGTGTGCGTGTGCGCGTGCTTGCGCGTGTGCGTGTGCGTGTGTGCGCGTGTGCGTGTGCGTGCGTGTGCGTGCGTGTGCGTGTGCGTGTGCGTGTGTGTATCTGTGCGCGCGCGCTTTGGTGGTTTTAATTAAGGATTAGCGTAGGAGTCTAGCTTGATACATGTTTCAGCTAAAGGAGCGTAGATACAGAAAGATGTTCATTTGAAAAGAGTTTCTACGAGCAGCCGTAGGTTCAAAATTCCTATGCGGTCACCGTACTATTTGAAATTTCTCGCCAAGACAAAGGTTGCATAAATATGAAGTGGAAATGATAGTCGATTTGTTTGTCTTTTATGTAATTAGTGGGGTTTTCCAAACACGGCAGAGGTATCTGAATAGTGAAAGGATTTTATTGTTGGTTACATAACTGGGAAATGTCCACGCGGTACACACAAAAATACGTGAACATCATAAATGTATTTTCAAGGTTCGTTTGGTTTTCACGTAATTAGCGAATTAGTAGGTTTTTCCAAGCACTTTATAGGTATTTGTATAGTGAAAGGCTGTTATTATGGTTACATAACTGGGGAAACCCGGAAAATAATTACTTTATATTAAGGATTATGGGGGAAGACCGTTAAGTCCATATATAGGCAAAACACAGAAAAGTTAATAACCTGTAGTTATACACCCTTGTGGCCTTGTCTAAAACAGCTACTGCTGCACTCATAGACCAATTACTGTTAAACATAAAAAGATTAAAATTGGATCTGGAATTCTACTTTATCAACATTCGCGATTTCAATTTTCACTTCTTCCTATTTTTCATCTATATTGCTACCAATTCTCTGTAACCTCTTTTTTCTGTTTCAATCTTGTAACCCGTCCTCCTCTTATTTATAATTTCGGTTGGTTCAAGTTAATTATCAAAATTATTTTAGCCTAAACTTTTAAGCAAGTGATTATCAGCAATTTATTTAACGAATAAAATTTTTGAAAATGTAAATTCAACTTATAATACGTGAGAAAAGATGTTTCTAACGCCTTAGTTTGAATGGTTTTAGATGTAAAATTTAAAGTAACCCACCCTATACCATTATCTCTTGAAAAGATTTATGATAAATCGTAAGATTACATCCGCGTTATCTAGAACTTTTTTTATTAATATTGCGTGTCGAATGAATAACATATGGCCATGATGATATTAATACAAGGTTCTATATATTTTAAGTAGAAAAGCTACATATTTTATATAGAATAAAAATTGCTGAATTTAGAACAAATTGTGCGCAATCAATTCTATCCGATTTGGTAGTTCTGATAAGTTTCAATATAGAAATTTTACGTGACCACATTATGGTAAAGAAGAGAAATTGAATAGGGCGTGTGGAAGACATGTGAGCAGTCACGTTATTTTAGATATCTTCATCATGTACGAAGTTTCATATCAAAAATAATAATAAACTTTATTGCTGTTAACGTGCGAAAATGAACACTTACAGAAGTCAAATTTATAGTACAGATTACAAATATCGATTATCATAAATTTAAATTGCTATTTTCAAACTCATTAATGTTATAAAACTCATTCATAGTGAGATTTTAATTTTGTTTTTAATACGTTGAAGGGCAGCTTTCTAGTTTCTATGGGTAATAAATTAAAAAGTTTGAAAAAAATATTTACAAAACTTTTGTACGTTTTGCTAATCTATAATGTATTAGATTTATGTCATTACATTTACCAGTTTTGTAACTGTGCACATCAAATCGTAAGCAGTACTCGCTAGTTTAACCCTTGGCATACAAAATGCAGTGTAGTATAAATATTGAAGGCAGAGTTAGCAGTTTCAGTTGCGTAAATAACGATCTGCAATTAGCTATATAGGTTAGATTTCCTATAACTTTGATAGCTCGACGTTGCAGAGCAAACAATCGAGTCGAACTAGCACAATTGCCCCATATTATATTACAGTAATACAGATGAGTTTGAATTACCGAATAATAATAATAATATATATATATATATATATATATATATATATATATATATACAGACACACAATGGTAATATGTTGCTGCAATTGCTCATTGAAAGTAAGTTTAGGATCGATGTTAATACCTAAAAAATTTCATAACACGGGTTGTCGAAATGATGGTGGCGTAATGTGACTAACATTTGTACAGTTTTATTAGAATTTAAATTCAAACTATTTGAATTGCACCAGTCCTCAGCTAATAGCAACGCTCTATTTGCCGTTTCAGTGACTCCATTGAGGTTGTTGTTAGACATGAGCACCGTTGTGTCATCCGCATAATGTAAACAACTAGCAGTACCTTTTAAATGATAAGAAAAATCAATGATATATATTAAAAATAATCATGGACGCAAAATAAACCCTTGAGGCACACCTCTATGTAGCGCTAAAAATTCGAAAGTGATTCCATTTATTTTTACAGCTTGCCTCCTATTGTCCAGATAAGACTTAATTACGGATATGCTATTTGCATCGAACTTATACACTTCTCGTCAAAATTAGCGAATAATTGAAATTCTAATTAAACTTTAATGGTAAATATTTTTTGAACCCCTTAATCGACCTTTTTTCAAATTGTAGGTTACAGTACTGGCAATTCGCCCAAATCACTATTGATTAGCTCCAAAATTAATTTTATTTGTATACAAGGTGATTCCCTTTAATGGAAATTTTAAGGTAAATTTTGTAGAGTGAACTGGTCTTTTTACCAACTTTCTACAAAAATTGGTCAATAGAGCCGTTTATTAGTAGCACTTTCTTTTTTGAATCACCTTTTTATCCTTATTACTAAAGGAGATACAAATGTTTTTTGTGAACTTATGCACTAGTGAAAAAAAAATTATACTTTAATGTTTGAGACTTTAAGCTCTAGAACTAATTTACAAAAAAAAAGAAAAATCAGCAAAGTCTATACAATACTGTCGTATAACGAGTAATTAGTAGCGGGTATTACCACCTCTTGCAGCATTAATAACCTGACAACGTCGCGGCATACCTATAATCAGCTGTCGTATCTCTTCTTGAGGAAACTGTTGCCAAATCTCACTTAACGTCACTCCGAGCACGTTTAAATCTGCCGATGGTCGTTCCTGGGCCCTTATTTCTACCCATTCTATCCCATAAATGTTCAGTTGGGTTCAGTAAAGGCTCCGTGGTGGCCAATTCATAACTTCAATACCTACTTCTTCGCGGAAAGTGTGTACTGCTCCAGCAATATGCGGTCGTGCATTATAGTGCATAAAAATCAATTATTCCCCCGCGAATAACGCATAGGGCACAATTTATGGTTCCAGAATGTCTCTTACGTATCTCGGACCTGTCAATAGTCCTTGATTTATTATCACCAGCTCAGTTCGGTTTTCTATAGAAATACCACCTCATACCATAATTGACCCACCTCCATAGCACACAGTAGGTACAGAGCGTATCTCTTTCCTGGCCTCCTGTACACCATATTCCATCTCTCGTTGGCCCAGTCCTCCTCTTGCCAATTCTGGTGTTCAAGAGCAAATTATAAGCGTTGTCGTCTATGTTCTCTGGCAAATGTTGGACCAGTGGCAGCCTTATAGGACCTTATTTGATTTTCAGCGAGTCTTCTTGTTACTGTAATAATGTACTGTTCGTAAACCTTGTTCTAAAAGCCAGTAAACGTATATAACGGCCTTGCTTATGATCAGTTAGTCGGGAACGACTTTGTCCACGTCTTCTCCTGTTTCTTCCAGTTTCCCTAAAAATGTTTGCCAGAGAAACCGTAAACCGCTGAGCTAACTGCATTTGAGTATATCCTTCTTGATAAAGCTCAACAACTATCGCACATTCAACTTCAGATAAATTCTGATTTGCATCCATTGTTAAACCATAAATTAAGAAACACTTACAACTTAAAAATAACGCTTAAGTGGCTAAAATAACTCTAAAGTAACATAATTGACATTTCAAAATATTGACATAATGTAAAATGCCTTTTGCTTTAAGCAAAACTTGCTAGATAATGTTTTTTTTAGTAAAAAAATCATGTAAAGACAAAAACCTCTGTATCAATTTTAATAATAAAGATAAAAAGGTGATTCAAAAAAGAAAGTGCTACTAATAATAAGGGTGTTACAAAATTTGCTTTAAAGGGAATGGCCTTGTATATGAATAAAATTAATTTTGAAGCTAATCGATAGTCACTTGGCTGAATTACCAGTACTATAAGCTACAATTTGAAAAAAAGGTCGTCAAAATCGATTAAGAGGTTAAAAAGATATTCACCAGTATAATTTAAATTATTCGCTAATTTTGACGAGAAGTATATATTGCCTTCAATTGCCTTTCAAAAACATTTGATTCCCTTCAAAATATTTAGAAAATTGTCCATCCGTTGTAACAAACTTTGAACGTGTTGTTAATAATTCACCTCTATGCAGGAAACTTAACGTGCATTTCGTGTACCGTGTGTTGCATATCTAGTTGCATAAAAACATGCATTTAATTATTTTAATTAGAACTCGTACGCATATCGTTTGGACATTCAGTTTCAGACATGTTCATGCACATAGACTACTGTAGCGATTCTTTCTTAATGATATTTTTAAGGTGGATGTAAGCATACATTTTGGCTCTGTTAAATATTTTTTATTAAAAGTGCTATAAATTTTATGGTGAGTTAATTATAGTTATTTTACAAAGTTTGAGAAGTTCCATTTCAGGCACTTTTTTACTTTCACGTTTACTTTTTTATTTTTACTTTAACTTCACCTTTTACCGTTATTCCAATTTACGGTATTAGTACGATTAATCAAGAGTGAGATTTATTCATTTGGGAATTATAAGGCATACAAATACAGATTTGTTTCAATCCTGAAGTAATATTACGTAACAATTTCCGAAACGCTGACCGAGCATGCAGCCATTTCGTTATCAAGAATAAGGTATTCTGTTTCGATTAATTAATCACAATTTTAATTATTCAGTAGGTTATAATGTTACTAACATAGTAACATTAAGTATTTCAGTTATTATTAAATATAGGTTGTGTAATAACATTTGTTATTGTAGAAATTTTCTTTTAACTTTACTGTATGATGGTTTACTTGTTTATTCCATATTTAAAAACAAGTTGGCTTCCGAGTATTTAACAATTAGTTTCAGAAAGAAGCAACCCCGATTTTAAAGCGAACATATCTTAGTACATGTAAATATTTTTTGGTTAGTAAGGCAAATCGATAATTTTATGAACCAGGGCCACTTTAATCTACGACTGAGCATAAGGCACCAAATATTCTATTTATCACCCAAACTGTTAGGTAGCTAAAATTTGTAGCCATGGGTGTAGAAGTATAATTATAGAACCTTAAGGATCTGTACAACGTTGTCAACTCAAGTTCCTTCGCAAATGTTGGAAGAATGGAAATGGCGCGATAGTTGTCGAGGTTTTATATAGTGGAACGACTATGGCAATTTTTAACAAATGGAAATGTACCAGTTTGGAGTGACATATTAACAAATTTGGTTGAAGGCCTAACAACCAGACAAATATTTCTCTTCATAATCTTTGTGCTGATTCCATAAACATCTTTCGATTGCTTATTTTTAAGCGAGATAATTATTTATCGATTTCTGCCTCCGACACTTGATGAAAACTAACATTATCGTTCAGATCAAAAGATGTATTAGCTTTGCATAACTCAACAGGATCAACTGTACTACCTGATGAAAACTTTTGAAAATTCTGAGAATTAAAATGAATATTAAATTCATTTGCATCAATGCTTGTGTTTGCCCTATTAAAATGCTTTGTTTTGTAGGAATCGATTATCTTCCAAGCTGCCTTACCTGGGTTATTAGAATCATTGATAAAGGCCAAAGTTTCTCGCATACGTTTCAAATTATTATCAAATCCTACAATATTATTATTCCGAGTACGTACGTGAAAGATCTTAGAAGGAAATGCTATCAAAAACGCATCAAAGAATTTTGAAAAAATAAATTAAACTTATCATCACAACTTAATTCCTTCAAATCAAGAAAGCCCCAACTACATTTGCTTAACAAAATGAAGAGTCTGTATGATCTTTTGACTGTGATCGGCCTAAAGTTTGTATTGACAATTTTACTATTGTTTTTGAAATCAAGAATTTCTTTGGAAATACTTGGAGTCTGACCTCTGTACGCCGTGGATATTCCGTTTCACACTAAGATAAACAATCCCCGTGTATCGTAATAGATCGACAGAAATAACGCGCTAAAGTATAATTACTTAGGTTACAACTAACTTTTAGTTCAATCAAGTTAAGCAAGTGCTCGCTAATACATACCACACCAAAATCGAAATTGTGTAGAATAACTTCTAATTCATTATACTTACGTCGCAAACATTGTATGTTTAAGTGAAATTCAGAAAATTTCCTTTCTGTTACGTATTTACCATTAGTTTCGGTCGAAATGTAAAAAAAACCGGTGGACAACTATTCCGATGGGCCATAGATTGGGATCTTTAGCTCTGCCTAACTCAGTAGAAGCTACTGAAATTTTGAAGGGTACTTGGTACTTGGATACTAATTTTGTGCATTTATCATTGTTTATATTATTCGATTTAAGATAGTCTAAAACCATTGTTTCGTTGCAGTTTGCTACAAAACTACGCACGTGCAAATGTGAATATCTCACTACAGCTAGTAATGTGCTATCACTACGACAACCTTGTATTCCAATGGGTTTGTTCTGATTGTTTTTTTATTGGTAACAGTTACCCAATCATCTTCCAGATTATTGATTACAGCGTTAGGTGTTGTCGTTCCCTTGCCTTAGGAGCATTATCGGCACTTACACTGATGGGATAACTGGATATAGTTCGTATCCTTGAATCAGGGGGCGAGTCAGTAAGCTGATTAGGTTGACCGTTGCAATCCTGGCTATTGGGAATAACTCGACTGGCTTACGCAGCTATGGACTTGGCATTATTTATCGCATCAGCAACGAGTGCAGGGGTGATAATCAGATTACCTTCAGACTTATTATTTCCGTTTGCTTTAATTACATTATTCGTAATTTTAGATGGCAAAACCTTAGTATAACCTTTTAATTTATTAACCTCATTAATAAAGCGTATTGTTTCTTCTAACAAGGTGATTTTCTCTCTGAATTCCTTTATTACAAGGTCTTTCTCAGTAATGATGGATTTTTAGCAAAGTTGTGATAGAAACTTCCTCCACACTACCATTATCTTGACATGTTCTACACTTAACTGTATTTGGTGGAATAATTACTTTTGAAGTTTCCGCACAACTAGAATGAAAACTGGAATTGTTGCAGTAATAGCAAAGAATATCCAACGTTTTATTATCTGGAGTTTGTGAAATCGACGTCTCGCTCGCCGCCATCTTGTATATATAATGGTAATAATGGTATTGACACATGTCATAAAATATAATAGTGGAGGCATATTCAAAAGCAAATGTTTCATTCCTTATTATAAATGTAATCTACATTTACATACCAGTTTATTTCACTAAATTCAGCTTCGCACTACTTAATATAGTGGGTGTTTCAAAAAACGTTCCGTTAATTTCTAGCTATTAAAAAGAACGTTAGTTTGGTTAATAAACATGTGTCCGAAAATGCCTCCTTAAGAAGATACCGCCCTATAAAAGTGGCCCCAGAAATCCTTTTTTTTAATTATCTCTGAAACGAGTTAAGATACCTAATTCTTTGATTAGGTCTTAAAAGATAGTGTTGACAAATTTTTAAGATTTTGCATAGGAGCGTCGCTAAAGGGGGGTGCCACTTATTTTGCCCTCAAACTTTTTTTTACGGTGATATTTTTAATTTTTGGGCAAAATAGTATTTTTTAAACAATTTACCACAAAAAAGATACTCTTGTTGAAAGTCAAAAAACTTACTGGCTTTGAAGTTATTTGAGGTTTTAACATGATTTACCTAAAATAAGAAAATAAAAGAAATATTGAGTTAATTTGATTTACTTGAATTAAGTAGGCTTAGACTGCAGCTCGCGTTTTTTTTGTTTGACAGATTCGTTTGACACATTGTTGCTGATAGTTTTGGTTTGTTTAAGTAATAACGCTTTTAAAAACTTTGAAAATGAATATGTTCACTAATGGTGACTATACCGATATGTTGTTAATATTAGGGGAAAGTGATGGAAATGCTAAAGCAGCGAAAACAAGATATGCGGAAAAATTTCCAAGAAGAATTGTTACGGATTCAAAAACATTTTTGAATTTAGTGAGGCGGTGCCGTGAGACTGGAACCTTTAAACCAAAAAAGGTAAATTCTGGTGGACCACAAGTGGCAAGATATCCTCAAACAGAAGAAAATATTTTAAATCTTGTTGTTGCGAATCCTACGATAAGTGTAAGAAATGTGGGAAAGTAACACAAGTGTTTCTAGTGTACATCGTGTATTAAAAGAACAGTAATTTGCTCCCGTTTCACTACAGGCAAGTACAAGAATTATTGCCTGAAGATCTTTTTTTGAGAAGAGACTTTTGCGAATTATTACAAGAAAGAATAAGATAGAACCCTGATTTTTTACAAAATATTCTTTTCACCGATGAATCAACTTTTACTAGACAAGGCATGTTTAACACTCATAACAGTCACTTCTGGACAGAGTAAAATCCAAAGGTTAAACGTGTAACGAATTATCAACATAATTTTAAGTTGAATATATGCGCTGCTTCAATTGGCAACCGCCTCATTGCATACCATATTTTTGATAGAAGTTTAGATGACGATGTTTACTACGAATTTTTGGATAATCGTTTATTTCCGTTATTAGAAGATTTGCCTCTTGATCTACGAAGAAATATGGTCTTTATGCATGATGGTGCTCCACCTCATTACAGTAGACAAGCTAGAAGATGACTCAACGAACATTTTCCAAATCGTTAGATTGGTCGAGGCTCCTATCCACTGGCCACCAAGGTCCCCTAACCTAAATCCCTTGGATTTTGATGTGTGGAGTTTAGTTAAAGAAAAAGTATATTCAAGCGAAATAAATTCCATTGAAGAACTTCAAGCGAGAGTTAAAAATAATTCAAGAATATTAATTCAATAATTTAATAGAAAAACGTTTACGATTCCTGAAAATGGTGAGCATTTCGAACATTCAATGCAAAAACCGGTGTTGCTCCTTATTACAATTTTTTTTGTTGTTTTGTGTTATTCGTGTTTTTTTTTATTGTTTCCTTTGTCTGTTCTGCGTTAATGTCATACAATTAAACCTTTCTTAATATGAAAATGTAAACTTTCACCAGTATCACACCTAATAAAATACTTATCTTTTTGGTTTTTTAATGGTCTATTTTAAATTATACAATCCAAACGTTTCGATAACACTTACAGTTATCTACGTCAGTAGTAATATCTATTAAAATTGTTAAAGATGTGGTAAACAATTTTGTCAAAGTTGAAAAATTAAAACATAAACAACCTGCTATTAATATAATAGTTTGAGAAACGTATAAAGCCAACTATAAAATTAAATTTTAGTAAATTATAACTAAATATTGCTAAATTGCCTTAAAGATGACAAATTAGAACACTCTCTACGACGAAAGCCAACAATTGTCAGCCAAAAAACACATTTAACAAAATTTAATCAAGTTATGATGTAAGTGTAAAGTTGTGAAAAACTTTGTTAAATAGACTAAATAATTTAGAATATTTTATAGTTGTTTCTGAAACATTCCCTGACGTAGTTCGTTCTCGCGCATGAAAATTATTAATTGTTTCATTTTAAAATAATTTATTGATTCGGTCAGCATTACTTGCTAAAACCTCAAATAACTCCAAAACCAGTAATTTTTTT
Source organism: Vesta saturnalis (assembly GCA_036346205.1). NCBI lineage: Eukaryota > Metazoa > Arthropoda > Insecta > Coleoptera > Lampyridae > Vesta > Vesta saturnalis. Next base: position 170,884 of record JARFJB010002032.1, read on the forward strand.
GACTTTCAACAAGAGTATTTTTTGTGGCAAATTGTTTAAAAAATATTATTTTTGCCCAAAAAATTAAGAATATCCCCATAAAAAAAGTTTGGGGGAAAAATAAGTAGCAACCCCCCTTTAGTGACTCTCCTATACAAAATATTAAAAATTTGTCAACACTATCTTTTATGACCTATTTGTGGTCCAAACTTCATTTAGGTATCTTAAACCGTTTCAGAGATAATAAAAAAAAAAGAATTTTTGGGGCCACTTTTACAAGGCCGTATCTTCTTAAGGAAGCATTTTCGGATAGATGTTTATTAACCAAACTAACGTTATTTTTTAATATTCTATTTACCCTAGAAATTATCGGAACGTTTTTTGAAACACTCTGTATACAGATTGAGACTTTATGTGATAAATACACATAGTTATTACGTATTCTCTTTGTGTACAATAAAATAAGTAGACTTAATGTTAAAATAACTATTTGGGTATTCTTTTACACAAATAATTTAATTTAGTTAGATCATGTAGATTATTAGATAAGTAAAATCGCGTTTGTGGGAATGGAAGGTTAAACCTATGATTAGTGCAAAGGCCGAGGATTAAATGAAGTCTCCCTACGCGTTCGAATTTAGAACTTTACGTAGGAATATTAACAATTTTGAACAAACATTTATCTAGAGACTATACGGCATGTAGGTATGTGTAATTAATAGAGTTGCCAACTAGTGCTTTTGAGTGTAGACTCAATGAAATATTATGTCAATTTTGTCAAGCTTTAAGGTACAATTATTGTAGCATCACACTTGTTTCTAAAATAATATAATGCTAGTTAGCTTTACATTAATGAGTACAGTTATTAACAATATTAACTTAAATTTAAGATTCCTCTACGCCATAAACGTTTTCTCTGTGCACAAGAATATTGTGAATGAACCATGAAACTGTGCTTTTAAAAACTAATTTAAAGGTAAGCTAAAAACTGCATACAAATTAAAGATCTAGTAATATCGCAACAAATCTTAGAAAGAAATAATTTTTAACTATTAGAAGAGGTGTACTTTTAATCTTGTTCTAATTTAGCTACGTATGTTAAATATTTACAATGTTGAGATAACACGCTTAACTGGTAAAGCATTTGCTTTCAAGTGTACGAAAAGCACGGTAAGAACCTAGACACACCGAGAGTTAGAATTCTGCTTTTTTTAATAAATATATCTAATTTTTTTGTGGTGTTTTGCTTATAGCTCGAAGTAAATGTTTATCAATTATGTTGTTGTCACAGCATTGTAAAGATTTAACATACATAGTTAAAATTAAAATGAAATTAAATGTATACATTCTGCTTTTGATGTACTATAACAATTATGGTATTTTGGTAGTAACCAGTGCCGGATTTAGGTGTTTTCCGCTTTATGCATCAAATTATACACGCCTTTTAATTAGAGTATTTATGATTATAACCTAGTATCTACTATACGTCAACGTCATACCTACGAATCTAATTTTTACGCTAAACGCAAGGGTATAGATTGTAGCGCAAGATAATTTATTATTTATAATACACATTTTAAAATAATAAAACTTAGAATTTCACAATTGTTACTGACGTGAGTTTTTTGCAGGACTCTGTAATCATTTTATCATAATTTAAACTTTCAGTTAAATCCTTTCTGTAGTCAAAATCGTCAATGAATCTAATCTATTTTCTTCCATACTTGACTGTAAATAAGTTTTAAGTAGCTTAAATGTAGAAAATGACCGTTCAGTAGAACATACAGTCACTGCCATTGACACTCCGCATGCTGCGGTTCTTTTCTCTAGTTCCATCACAACTTGATCCAATATAGCAGAAAGTTCTTAATGTTTCCTTTCCAGTTAGAGTAATTTCCCATCTCGCCATTCATCTGAAAAGAGTTTTCGTTTTCGACTTCGTTGTAGTTCATCTTCAAGTGATTCTTCTGCAAGATTTTTTGCCTTGTTAATCAAAGTTGTAAACATTTCTTCAGATCTTAAGGACTTTACAAACCGAATTAAATTGGAAAAGAGCTGCGTTATATCGCCGGTATCGATAGCAACGGATTGAAGACTTTCATTGGTTTTGTAAAAACGATTAATAACACTTCCCAAAATACATAAAGACGCATTCGAAACGGTGCAGTTTTCGTTTCATTCCAGTTGCTTCTATACGTGTGGTTGGCTTTGCAGATAAATTTTCATGATTTCTGTTAAAGTTAGCAAATATTCATTCCAATTTTCACACAAACTAATTCCGGCATCATGTCGTGAAGACCAACCTGTTGTCCCATCAACTCGTTTTGGAACTTTAGCATTATTTTTTAAGTTTGATTGTAAACCTTCCCATCGACGACTAGAGGCTGAGAACAAAGTATATAAATGTTGCAAAGCACCGAAAAATGTAACAGCTTCTTTAACATATTCCACTGCACGGAAGATAGTAAGCAAGTGGATTACGTTTCATAATGCGAGCTTGCAAGGCGGTGTAAACCCCTGACATGTTACTAGCGTTGTCATAAGATTGACCACGACAATTTATTAATTATATGTTATGATCCTCCAATTTTGATAATAACGCATTTTTTATTTGTTCTGATTTATGACCCACGTTCGACAAAAATCCAGTGAACCGCTCCACGGGTTTTCCCTTTATCTGAACATATCGTACAATGATGGATAATTGGTCGATGTGGGCAATGTCAGGTGTAGAGTCGACAATAATGCTGTAATATTTGAATTATGAACTTCTCGTGACATCAATTAAATAATTCATTACAGATTATTGACGATAAATAAGACCTTTTGCCACTGCCAGGGTGCCCACATTCTGATATGTGTTTTGGTAAAAAGGGGTCGAACTCTGAGATAAGTTCTAAACACATCATGTAACCTTTTCAGAGCCCCAAACTTGTCTACGCTTCCCCTAAAAGCTAAACCACTAGATGACAACTTCTTTACTACCCTTTGCAACACATTTTTCCAATACTCAGTTTGACTTTCAATTTGTTCACAAAGTAATGAGTCTATTCTGTCCGTACCAGCACTATTTTTTCTATGTAATAATAATATTTGATATTTGGAATATTCGCGAGATGCTTCGTGAAGATTTAATTTTCTATTTGCATTGATCCAATCATTGATAGTTTCACCAAAAAGACGACGTGGGATACAAAATAACTTTTGTTTCAAAGAAGAGTACGTTAAAAATTTTCGTAACTCTTCTTCACCATTTTTTTAATTTTTAACGAAACACACTTTTATTCAAGGAACACTGAACCATACCTTTGGGATTGCTTGCTACAACAGTTTTTGTTATCGTTGCTGAAACATTATTGAACATGTGCTGACTGATTTCTTGGGATAATAAGTAGTCAACGCTTTGACTATTTAACTGAACCCATTGATCAGGATCGTCACTTACATGCCCTTGCTCTTGCTGCTCACCCAAAACCGAGAATGTACATTGAGCATCTTTTGAAGAACCTGGCTGAGGATCAATTTAATCTGTTCCAAACCCATAATTACTACCACTAGCAGCACTGACACTTTCAGTTGAAACATGCACATTTAAAACACCGTCTCTATCACCGTTGTCTAAGATAGTTCTAATGCTATAAGTAACATCAGGGTTTTCGGACATATACAAAATCTGTTCAGATTGAGGTTTTGCAGGCGCTTGTAAACTCAAATAGTGTTCAAATCTTTTAGTTTTAGTCACAACATTTTCTTGTTGTCTGCGTTTTTCATAGCAAATTTTTTATACTGCGCATCACTTAATTTTTTCCGATGTTCACTCATTATTGAATTTAAAAATTAAAAAACTAAAATAGTATTACGTTTTTAATAACGATGGAAACTTTACGTAATTTATTTAATACAAACACAAAAGTTAACACTGAAATCTTATGCACTACGAATCACGATTAAATACAGAACTATAAACCACTTAAGCTTTATCTTAGTACAATTCCAATTTATATTCAATGCTGCACAGGTATCACGTGATATTTGACGAGTACTTACTCTGAAATTTAGTACCACATGACCCAATACAGCATTTTGAATGTCTTCATTCTTGGCAGGATATTGGGAACGTCTCTTGATATTAATTGTTACGGTATAAACTGGCAGTACAACGGGATAACAGGTAAAATTGTGATTTGCTCGACTACATCGGTGTTCGGGTTGGGTTTGGTGTTACTAAATTTTGCGCACCATACGATAGCTTGCCATAAATAAGACACAATAGGGGTTGAGGTGGACATAAAAGGGCGCCAAAGTATTTGAAGTGACACGATCGGGGTTGAGATGCGTCGGTTCACAGCTCGTTTAATACTCAAATAACTCGCTTACCTGAACATAATCACAGGTAGTCCTGGGGCCAGCAGATCTTCGCTATACCTGAAAGGCTACAAATATTATAGCACGCGTAACTGAAGTACTTGCGTGCCGCAAAATCAGTCACTAATCTGATCAAAAACAATAATTCTGTTATTACGTTACTTAATAAATCTGAATTTCAAACAGATTATACTTCCTAGAAACGAAATCACTTTAAGTCAGTTTACAACCAATTGGGATTAGATCAATCAATTCACATAAAATATGCTCAAATGTATGAAAAATAGTGCATTAAAGCATGAACCTTTAAATGCTACATTAAAATTGAATCATCAATTGTTAAACTTTCGAAGGCAATTGCTTTCTTTAAAATAAAAATAAAAAATATTGACGTTACTTCAATGATCTCATTCTCATAAAAAAACAACAAACACTTAAAATGCACGTAAATAAGGTACTGTATAAGAAATGGGGTTCACATTAAAAAAAACACAAGTGCATTAACTTACACATGTGTATATTATGAATAAACCACCATCGGGATATCAACATAATCGTTAGATTAATTTTTCCTATACCAACTAAATCACTTCGTTTAATTAAAATGCAGTGATACTAGCTAGTTTCAACATGTGCCTTTACTAAATTACTATAAATATTACTCGTATGGCAAGATAAAAAATGGTTATCACAAATAATCTGCGTTACCCTTTCAACGCAATCGTCACATAAAATTTCGATACAAAATAGTCAATACAACAAATCAAAAGAACTCATACAAATTTGGATTATAACACAGATGAATTCGCTTGCATTAAACATTTAAACGATAAAATAATCTGAAGTTAATCCTAAAGGCTAGTGTATTCAACCGTTAGAACATACAAAAAAATACGCAACACTTTATTAAAACTGTCAATCAAAAATATGAACGGAAATGATTACCTTAAATTTGAACAGCCTTTACATCGATTGGATCTGGTAATTTACCCTTTTTTGTTATACAGTCACCTGGTGGGAGCCCAAAGAGTGGACTCTGCGGAGTCTTCGAAATGTGATCGATGTCGAAACTATGCTCGAATCTCAAAGTATGACTCGACTCGTGAATGCTTCATCTTTTTGCGTTTTGATTAATATTTCAATCGGTTGTACGATACACTAATGTTTATATTTATACGTTGCTTGTTAACTTTATTTACTCTATCTACATACAAGTTCTGAGTGACACTTATTATTTTTATAAGAAAACAACACTTACCTATTTACAGCGTGTTATTCGATACCGACGAACTATGAACTTAATGTCTGGAAATTAGGAACGGACGTTTGGTTTCTTCCGCACATAAGCGATAACTACTCCATAGAACAGGGTAAGCACTTGAATTAACGCTTAACACCTTTTCTAGTATTCACGACAAAGTCCCTTTGAACAAATTACACTTAACGATAAAAAATAAAACGGTGTTGGTTGAACGACACAATAAAATTCCATCAAGGGTGGGTCAGGGAAGCTGCCCCTACTAATGGAAATTCATTCAGCATGGATTAGAGGTAACGCCGTTCCGCGATAGCTGATCAACGGTGGTAACGGTAACTCCGCCTTTAAACTAACAGTCCCTCACAAATCATCCCATTTCGCGCCACATTGGATTCTTATTCCCCTACTTCATAGTTAGCCAATAATTAAAAGCATTACTTATTTTTTTAATAGACGCCACAAACGAACTAATCTCGAGAGCCGTCGGAAAATTGCAACACCAAAAAACACTCCGCAACAAGCGGGTGTTATCAATGTAATCGATATCCTGTAAATTGAAGTTTTCATAAGGACGCTAGACTTTAACGCATTGTATATAAAAACGAAACTCTTTGTTTAAAACCAAAAATTTTGTCGAAAAACTCCCGTCAATTCGTTGCCTAAAACGTTACAAAAACTGCGCTATATGCCTTTCTACACTATATTTGAATACAAAGTAATAATTTGATGTAATCGGTAATTTTCCAATGGCGCAATTTCATCTAACAGAGTATATTTAACGATATCTACAACATTACGAACAACTATTATTTACAAAGCAACTTATCAATTCCCAACTAAATTAGTAAAAGGGATTCTACTATCCATCGATACTCGATACGTAAACTTGATCAACAAACCAAAAACTTTATTTCGTTTAAAAAAAAAAAGGATTCTAAATGTGTTCACCATTTGTAAAAATTTCGAACACTTTCCAAGTACGTAAAAGAAAAATAAAAATGTTACAATCGAAAAGCTTCCCAAAACTTTATCCGTTATCAAGTTCAATTGCATGAACTAATACTACATTTCAGATTTACGATACTGACTGATAATTTATAATTTCAAAACTAACGGCATATATGTCTGATAAAATCATGACCACGTGACATAATTACTGAATCAGTTTGGATGAATCTGTTTACCAATTTTGAAATGTACGTATGAGATATTCCTGGATATATATTATTAAATATTCTAGCAGCAGTAATAGTAGAACGATCGTTCTCATAATAAAGAGAAATAATTCCTATCCTTTCTTGTAAAGTGTAGATCATACTTTTAGAATTAAGTGACACTATTTACTTAAACACATTAATCGCTGTCAAAGTTTGACAACATTTTTTTCCAAAGCACGCTAACCGAAGCCGACTATTATAAGCAATTAAGATTTCGTTAAAATTATTAGTAAAAAGATTTGAATCGTCATAGAAGGGGCAAATGTCATCCTATTTTAAAAACAAAATTGTGGCGTATTCCCCATGAAAACCGCTTTCCAACGATAGGTCACAAGTGTGTTATTGCCATTTAACATTTTTAAGTGAACCTGTCACGTGTTTAAATGAGAAGCGGAGGAAAAAGGAAAGGGTTCTCTACCTACTTACAAATAACACATAATCCATCTAGCTCAGAACGGTTTGGGGGCCGAGAAAATTCCGGTGTAAAAAATAGGCGCCAGAAGTCGCTCCCCAATTCAAAACTCACCGTTACCCCGACTTCTGGATAACGATGTCTAAAGAGGAAATTAAAGGAAAGGAAAGAAAAAGGGGAAGAGAGAAAAAGAAAGTTGTAGTGTAACGCAAAAATGTAATTTCAAAAAAAAGAGAGGGGTAAACACAGACAAGCAAACGAAATTAACGGAAGTGAAATCTTTGTTTCTTTTTATATATCAATTTAAATAATATAACAATAATTTATATATACCCAATAGACCCAAAATAAAATTAACTGCAACGTTCGCAAGTAAGCAGGTTTTTTTTGAAAACCCAAAGAAAGTTAGTATTTATTGTTAATTATTTAAAAAGTTTAACTTTCGGAAATGAAAGATCTTTCATTGCGCCCAAACTGAAAGAAAAATATGTACCTACACTAGAAAAGCCTTTTAATAACCAAAACTTATTGAAAATGCACTTGCTGTGGTTTCACAGTACCTATCAGTACATATCAAAGTTAAAATATTCATGATTCATGAATTAATTACTAAATTTTTATTGAAAGGACTGTTCAGTTGCACCAGAAACCAGAAAAGAAAGAAAAAGAGAAATCGTCAACTGAACGTTCCAACCAAAGTTAAATATAAATACAGTAAAAGTAAAATTTTAAGTGAATATCCATATATAATAGTTTAAAATAATAACCCAATAATTGAAGTAAATAGTTTTTAAATTCACAAGTAAATGTAGGCAAATCTAAAGGTACATAAAATTTAAATGAAGTTATAGTTACATCGCGAAAAATTTAATTTAAAAAAAAAGGAAGGAAATCAATTTATTATTTGATGAAACTGGTAAGAAACAGTTACTGTGCGCAATTCGGCAATTAAACAGGTTTGTGCGCAGTTGACCTACTGTTCGTCATCAAATGGCCGCCACGTGTGAGTATGGGTGTGGTCCACAATTTACCAAATAGCATTAAAAATTTATAAAGTAAACGTTCTTATCAGCACTTAAATACAGATCAAACTAATAATTAAAAGTATTTATGCAGCAACAGTAACTTCTACCTGTGTGTAATTTTACCAACCACGTTCAGTTGACGAAGTTCAATAGTCGTAAGTAAAGTATACTGTAGTTACATTAAGTGATTCAAAGACTTTAATTTCTAGAGAGTAGCACGTTACTTGAACTCTTGTAGAGCAGATGTACGGCTTCTAGCACGTATAGCGAGAATATAGCAATTTAGTCCATGCGAAAAGTTCTGACCTTTGGTAACGTAGATACTGTTACCCTATCGTTGATGCAGAAGTAATAGAACATCCAACGAGTGGATGTAACTTTCAGTTCTCGGTCTGGTTACCCATTTCAAACAGGCACAGTTTAACTCCAGTAGCAATGCAATTTCCATAGCGGATTACTCACGATTGCAGAAATACAGAAAAGAAAAGGTATAGCTGGGCACACTGAAGTGGTACAAAATGCCTTCCATCAGTCGCTTACAAAGGAATTTATGAATTAATAGCAAGTAAAGAAGACCTACAGGATAGCTTACCCCTTTTACGACGAAAAACTCCTTTATATCCGCAATGTTTTTGCGAGTAACATGTAATCTGGAACAGTAATTTTTAGAATAGCCCAAGTAATTCTTATTGCAGTTACAGAAAATCTTCGATTTGGTAATTTTAGAAGAGATCAGAAATTTTATATATATTTTATATACATAGCGTCGTGAAAATGGCGACCTCAAAGAACGACACGAGAAATGTAGTACCTTTTTCAAAACGAAAAATTGATAAGATTTATTTCCTTGTTATCGATCGATATTGCATAAAATAACGATTGTGTTTGCATGTCCTAACCTCGCCCTCTAACGGGAGTTCCATAAGCTAACGCAGTTATATGTCATTGAGTAGACCTAACCTTCAGAGATTCGGCCATTCGCCAATAGGTGGCGCAAATATGTACTTTCGTTCAATGAAATTATTATTTGATTGATTTTTATTGCTTATATAACAGAAGATAAGGACATTACTTTAATAAAAGGAAATTACTTTACAGTGTGTAGTATATTAAGGTATTTCAGCACCCACAATATGCAAGATTATTTAGTAAGTTTCCATATCGCGAGATATTTGTGCAGTAGTATGTTTAGCACGATACAAGACCCCCCTGACTAATAAAAAATGGGAACAACGCTTACATGAAAATGTGTAAAAAATAGACGAGCTATGAATGATAATAGTGACAGGTTGTATTTTCAATAAAATTTTCTATCTAAAAAAAATCAAAATCATTTATTTTGGATCAGTAAATTTTATTAATATTTAATAATTTGTTATTAAAAATTTTCTAACAAATTCGCGCTAATGAAATAGTTACCAATTTAATAAATCATTTAGTTAGCGCAACAAGAAACTCAGTCGCACAGAAACACGGACACACAGACACGCAGACACACAGACACACAGACACGCAGACATACAGACATACAGACACACAGACACACAGACACACTTGCACACATACACACAGACACACAGACACAAATACACAGACAAACAGACACACAGACACACAGACACACAGACACACAGACACACAGACACACAGACACACAGACACACAGACACACAGACACACAGACACACAGACACACAGACACAGACACACAGACACACAGACACACAGCCTGTGATAGGATCACGATTTTCTAGCGATTTACCGTCAAATTTTTGCTGTTGAGTTGAGCTGTATGGATGAATTTGTTTTACGTGTGTCGTGACCTTTCAGGATGGTGTTTCGAGCTTAAGTTTTTTTTGTTTGTGAATTACTATTCCGTAATTTAAGGAATGAGGTTTGAAATCATCGATAATTGGTTTCTAAATTTATTGAGTTTTTCGTAATATTGCATTTAAATTTTGAGAGATTGTTTTCCTTATTGTTCCCCGGTTATTGAATGTTGAGTAGCGTTTTATTTGTAAATAGTTGTATATAAGTTTAAATAATGTTTACTTCGTTTGATTTCCTTAAAATTTAATAGAAAGTTTTGTAAAGTTAAGTAACTTAAAGAAAGAACGTAAATTTAGGTGTATTTGATATCATTCGGGCGACATGGAGTCGGTTACTTGCAGTGGTTCAGTTTAATATTGAGTATGTTGGTTTTGAGTCATAAAGATAGAATGTGGGACTGTTTGAACTTAAATGAAAATACCGAGATATTTTTCACGTTGATTCTGCTGCGTTCAGAATTTTGAAAATTACCGAGCCCTTACGTTAGAGAACGAAATTTGTGGGTAGGGGGTATCATATCTTCTCCTTCCGTTTCTTAATTGGTGGAACTAGATTATGTGAGATTTTTTTGTGAGTGGTGGGATTCGAAAATCCAAGATGGAAGCTGGTAATTTTTTGGGGGATTTGGCTATTGACGGCGCTCTCGAGGAGTGTTACTGGGACGTTTGTTGTTACGGCTTAAGGGGTTTTACGTAATCAAGTTACTTGGGGATCACCGTCGTGTTATTTTAGTGCTTCTGTGACCTCGTTGGTTTATGTCGCTGTTGCGGACTTATTAAATTAACGTTCTTGGAGTGCCACTTAATTGCCGTGCAAGGCGTGTTGAAGTACAAAGAAACTTTAGAAGAATATTAAAACTAGATTTATACAAATAAAGTTAATAACCTTTTGGGATTGGTAGTGTAAAGAAAACTATTTAAAAGATAAAAGTTATCGAGCAAGTTGAGCGCACAATTCATTATTTTAAAAGAAGTTTTTAATTAACGCAGTAACACTTTAACGAGATTCAATCAAGGAACCGTTTAAAAAAAAAAGAAATAGTCAACATTATCACTCATCATCTTGTGTCAGACTAGGGAGATTCCGTATCCGTAATAGCAGTAGTTGGTCACCGGGTTCATTTTCGATTGTGGTTACACAGAAGAGGTGCTAACTTAGACATTAAGGTAGTATAACATTGTGTTTTATTGAGTATTTTCAAGATCTTTTGCGTGTGTGCCTTAATGATTTTCTTTGTTAACGAAGGTTTGAAAGCGGAGTCGGTTACCTTTTTTAAATTAAGTTGTTGCTTTGGTTTAATTATTGTAAGTAATCATAATTCTGACGCTCCGCCTTCACACTCTTCATTTTTGTATTAAAGGGCAATTGACCCTGAAGTAGTGTGGTTTAATAATCCACGAAATATTTAGGAAAAGCAATTTAGAATGGCGTTACGCAGAATTCTGGCCAGACCTCTCGTCGCCAATTAAGCATTTGTTATTCTTTTTATACGCACTATCGTATGTTTACATTTATATTATTTTTTTTAAAATTTATTATAGCTTTGTTTAGGTATCATAAATTTGTTTTAATTCTGTGAAAACCCCTTTTGTATTACATAAAAGTTTTTTTTTTTTAATTGCAAATTTACCAGTAATTTAGGAGCTTAAGCTTTAACGTAACGAAGTTACAGTCTCTTTATTGAGTGATAGCGTTAATGATATTCAGTGTTTTATTCGACTTCTAGTTGACTATGAATTCATTTAGAGTGCATCCATTAATGGTGATTTTTTTGGTTTGTTTTGTTAAGATTATTATATTATGCCTAATTATTTACACTGAGGTGTAGTAACGTAACGTAACATTATTGAGTGATTAACACGCTTTTATTTGTCAGGCGTGTAGTGCTATTTTGAAGCGCTATTTCAGGTGGTTTGCTGAGTTGCTGTCGAGGACACCTGGGATTGATTGCGGGTAGGTAGGTGTATGTTATTTGAATGTTTAGACACGCTATGTAATCGTAATTTTGGCACGACGTCCCTTATTTTGACTACCAAACATTCTGGCGCCCTTAACCGATCTGATTACGTCTTCAACCCCTACTTTGACTTACGTACGATTTACTGTTCTGGATGTGCAAAATTTATCAACATCTTACCCACTCCCATACGCTGACTGGTCGGTGCAAAAAGGCCAATTTTATCTGTAATCCCGTTCTACCATCCGTTTATACCGTTACAAGACATACAGACACACAGACACACAGACACACAAACACACAGACACACAGACACACAGACACACAGACACACAGACACACAGACACAGACACACAGACACACAGACACACAGACACACAGACACAGACACACAGACACACAGACACACAGACACACAGACACACAGACACACAGGCACACAGCACACAGACACACAGACACACAGACACACAGACACACAGACACACAGACACACAGACACACAGACACACAGACACACAGACACAGACACACAGACACACAGACACACAGACACACAGACACACAGACACGCGGACACACGGACACACAGACACACAGGCACACAAACACACAGACACACAGACACACAGACACAGAGACACAGAGAGACAGAGACACAGAGACACAGAGACACAGAGACACAGAGACACAGAGCCACAGAGACACAGAGACACAGAGACACAGAGACACAGAGGCACAGAGACACAGAGACACAGAGACAAAGAGACACAGAGACACAGAGACACAGAGACACAGAGACACAGAGACACAGAGGCCCAGAGACACAGATACACAGAGACACAGAGACACAGATACACAGAGAGACAGTGACGCAGATACACAGAAACACAGAAACACAGAAACACAGAAACACAGGGACACAGACACAGAAACACAGAGACACAGATACACAGAGACACAGAGACAGAGAAACACAGAAACACAGAAACAGAGACACAGAGACACAGAGATACAGAGACACAGAGACACAGGGACACAGAGACACAGAGACACAGAGACACAGAGACACAGAGACACAGAGGCACAGAGACACAGAGACACAGAGACACAGAGACACAGAGACACAGAGACGCAGATACACAGAGAGACAGTGACGCAGATACACAGAAACACAGAAACACAGAAACACAGGGACACAGACACAGAAACACAGAGACACAGATACACAGAGACATAGAAACACAGAAACACAGACACAGATACAGAGACACAGAGATACAGAGACACAGAGACACAGAGACACAGAGGCACAGAGACGCAGAGACATACAGACACAGAGATACATAGGCACAGAGACACAAAGACACAGACACTCACGGACGCAGGGACACAGAGACACAGAGACACATAGACACAGAGACACAGACACAGAGACACAGAGACACGGAGAAACATATGTACAGACACAGACACAGCGAGGGAGGAAGATATAAAGAGAGAGATAGAGTGAGGGAGAGAGATACGAACGCACACAACACACACATCATCAATTTTTTTGTGCCATTTTATTGGTCCCCTAAATACACAACATTTTGCTCATTGAACCGTAGATTTTCCGAGATTCCCATAGTGAGACTCCTTATATTCTACACAGTGTATACCTAATACATTGAAGATTTCAAATGACAAATTGGTTTCAAACCAACATTAAATATTGTTTTAGCCTTGAGGCGATAATAATAAAATTTTATAATTAATAAAATCAACGTCTTAGACAATTAAAATGCATTAATTATTCATTTATTGTTAATACTTTCAAGTTGAAGTTAATAAAATTTATTGATTTACGAATAATAATGTGCTTGAAAGCAAATTAACGTTCTTTCGCATTTATAAAATATTTATAATGTGATTAGTCTGAAAGCTGTACTATTCATATTTCAAGAAGTTATTAACAAGGATTTTGGTTGAATAGTAAGAGATTAATTCCTTTGATAGCGATACTCACTTGTGTATATAAGAGGAAAAAGTTAGGTGCAGCCCTTATTAAGCCGCGAGTCACAATACATTATTTATCAAATACATCCATATTTTGTACAGTAACTATCAGATTGAAAAGTTATGATGAAACATCAGGTTTCATTAAATTCGTATTTGAAATTTCTACCATTAATTAAATATTGTAAAACGCATATTATGTAATTAGCTGATGTGATTACTACGGCTAAAAGCAGGCGTTCCCAAACAAGACTAATGTCATTAGACCACAAAATGTATCAGAACCTAAATCTTACAGTTAAAATTGGCTTATGATCCAAAATGTATCATTAATAATAAAAGCTTTGGTAGAATGTTTTTTCAGTTTGGTGTTGACAAAACTTTTGTTATTTGGAATAAATTGCAAAACAAATGTTACGATTAGCATTAGCACTAGTCATTTTGATTATTATAGTTCGCAGCATTGTAAAAATCCATATATATATATATATATATATATATATATATATATATATATATATATATATATATATACAGGGTTTTCAAAGTTAAGTCTGCACTATTGCTAACTTTCTTATTAATGGAGCCACGAAGTGGGTTAAATTAGCAAAGTAGTGTGTTTTTTACGCTGATTACGATGGTGGAAAAAGAAAAACAATTGAAAGTCGCATTCTCGAAAAAGCGACGAAAACATACTTTTTTCTACCCTGTATACAATATTCTCAGTCGATAGAGAATTAAATTCTGAGCAAGAGTTGTTATATGCATTTCTATCCTACAGTAAAAAAAATAAGGGAGATTTTGCAGATTTTTTTAATTTCATCAAGTACGCTTTAACTTTTTGGTAATAGATACTTAGCTACGAACAGTCCTGTTCGCTGTCCTCCTCGGTCTCCAGACATAACCCCTTTCGACTTTTACTTGTGGGGATATTTAAAAACTATTTTGAAGGCCACAGGACACGTTTATAAGCACGTAGAAAATGTATGGAACAAAGAGGAGACCTTTCCAGCATTTAATTTAAGACCTGTTAATTATTTATTATTTAGAGAGTGTTCAAATTCATAAAATAAAGGATTACTTTCGAATCATGGCCTACTTGATTTAACTGACTTCGTAGCTCCATTAATAAGAAAGTTAGCAATAGTGCAGACTTAACTTTGAAAACCCTGTATATATATATATATATATATATATATATATATATATATATATATATATATATATATATGCGTGAGTGCGTGCGTGTGTGGGTGCGTGCGTGCGTGTGTGTGTCAGAAACAAACTTTGCATAACATGTCATCAAATTCTAATAGCCCTATTTAGATTTTGTAGAAAAACACACATTTATGATGGTACTACTAAAGAAAATGTGTCTGGAGTAAAGTATTGTCAAAACTAAGAAGTTTCTTGGAGGTTGCGTTGAGTCTTATTTTGCAACAGCGATTGTAAAAAAAAATCTCATATGATGTGGGCTTTAGTGGTCACAGTGTGTATATATACAATGTGTCCGCTAGTTAATGGTACACAGCAAAACTGGATATTCCTTGGGTAAAAATATTGCGATTTAGCCAAACTTACCTTAGTCCAAAAGTTGATCATAACCGAGATACAGGGTTTTAAAGTGTTAATTTGCAATTCGTTTTTTCTTAATAATTCATCAACAGGGCGACATAACGGCACAAAATTAGATACGTGGGGGTTTTCGGGGGGTGAGAAATTCAAATCCGTTCTTATTTTGGACGCCACTTGTAGAGGCCGCCACTTACAGTACATTACATCTATTAAAAATAACCTAATTTTTTTGTATCTCCATGTATTAGCCTAAATATTAAAGATTATGAATTTTCCATCTTTTTTACAAAAAAAAGTTATACCTTGTAAATGTATCTCCGAGTGATCGTTTTCAAGATATTTGCGTATAAATTATTCAGTTCACCTTTTCAAATTTCACATAAAAATGTTGCTTGAAGTAAGCTGTGACTAAATCAGATGCAATAATAAATGCTATAATTGTAAATGTCAAACTTTATGGGTGTTTGTTGATATTTTGTACGTTTTTTTCTAATTTTTATAACTGTGTACAAAATGCCCAGACATAATGAGTTTTCAAATGAAGAAATGCGTGATATGATTTGTGTATACGCGCAGAAATTATTTAATGGACGTAGGGCGCATCGAAGGTATTTGGAAATGTATCCACGACGGAAACAGCCAGATTTTAAAATTTGCAAGAATCTCTATGATCGACTGGGAGAAAAAGGCTCGTTTCGTTCCAAACGAGATTCTACAGGACGCCCTAAGATTATAACTCCTGACCAGGAAGATGAAATTCTGATTCGTGTGGCTGAAAACAGTGAACTAAGTACAACACACCTTGCTGCGAGAACTGGCTTAGGTAAGTCCACTGTTCACAAAATTCTTACTGAAGAGGGACTGTATCCATTTCATTTCACGCCTGTACAAAATTTACTGTCAGCTGATTTGCCAGCTAGACTGGCATTCGCTCGTTTTTGTCGTATCCAGCACAATGCCGACCCATTGCTTTTAGACAAAATATTATTTACCGACGAAGCAACCTTTACACGTAGAGGCGCTTTTAACTTTAGGAATAAACATTCGTGGGATTTAGAAAATCCACATTTAGTGGCCGAACATCACATCCAACATGAATTTAAAATTAATGTTTGGTGCGGCCTTATTGGTAACCATGTATTGGGTCCCTTCGAATTACCTACTAATTTAAACGGCGAAATCTACCTTAATTTTCTGCAAACTCAGTTACCCGAGTATTTTGATGATTTGTCCCTAGAACTAAGACAAAACATGGTGTTCATGCAGGATGGAGCCCCTACACATTTCTCTAGACGTGTCAGACTATCTAAATGTTCAATTTCCTCATCGCTGGATAGGTCGTGGAAGCCAGACTATAAATACGAAACTTAACTTAAAGTATATAAACAATTATTAAAAGGCGTCAAAGTATATCAATTACAAACGGAGTATAATAATATAGCTGTAATGCTGGTTGTTGAACACAAATAAAAAAAACGATGATGTAATATACCATTCGTAACTGATCAAATAATTTAATTAATATAAAAAATTACCTTTTAATAATCGCTAAGTGCCGTCGGATCATCGGTAGATGAATATAAGGGTGGATTCTAATTTAGAGTTTGGTTAACCTACCTGGAATGCTAGTTGCTTCTTTTCTGCTTGATTATTTTCACTTAATGGCAAAAATGTTATCAAAAAAATTATGAATAAAATAATAAATTCTCGAGCGCCATGTTGTCTTTCTTTTATATATATATATATATATATATATATATATATATATATATATATATGTATATCTCTCTAGGAACAACAAAACCTAGTTATTGAATACTAAAAACAATTAACACAAATGAAAATAAAATAACAAGTTACATAAGTTTATTTATAAATGTTTGAAAATGAGAAAAAATTCAAAAGTCATGAACTATACTAAATTATAAAAAAAACTTTACCTTTTAACTGTTATATACACTTTTACAGTTACTATGAAGCAGAATGGTTCATATGGTGCGGTCAATGTCTTGCTTAGTTATCATTAAAATATGGAATTTCCTTGAAGTTTATTCGCCAAATTTATTTGTAAAAGAATGTAGAACTTGCGTTGTAAAGGTATCTCATGTAAAACTTGCCATTTAAAATATACAAATTAAATGATTAAAAAAGGTGCATACTTGGAAAATAAGTACTTAAAAAGTAAGTAAAAGGTAAAAAAAGGAGGTGAAAGGTGCCTAAAAAAAAGCAAAGGCTTTAGTTTTAAAATATAATGGGAAAAAATAACTTACCACCAAAATTCTGATAGCACCAAAATATAAAAAAATTAAGTAAAAATCATACTTATTGCGGTTAACATTCAGTATTAAGTGAATTAAGAAAAGCTTTCAGAATAACTCAAGTATATTTCCCTAAAAAATCTTAACGCTTGCGCGGATACATTAATATGAATCCAATTTTTTAAGAAAGGGAACTAAAACTATTTATGTAATATTACACCCAAAAGATTTGTTCTAGGAAATGCCAAATAAATTGCCAGTTTCAATTCTACATATTAATAATTAAAAACTTTTCTAATATTATGCCAAATAGATGAACGATTCTTAAATTAATGTACTTTTTAATACAACCACAAAAAAGGTTGTTACACACCCCCTTCTAAAATTTGGACTCTGAGATCACCAAAGCGGAGATTCCAAACACTAAGCTAATAAATGAAATTATTAAAATTTAAAAAAATACAAAATGTTATGCTAATTAAAATATAAGCAATATTGAAAAAAATAACAAGAAAATGTACGAAGAAGTACGGAAAATGTGGTGACGTTGGTCAGGAAAGACCCCTCGCAACACCAAAAAGCTAATGACGCGCTACCACCCGCACACGCCACTAATCGAGAATCCAGGACCCGAAACCTTAAATAAAGTAAAAACTTTAACTGGTGGGGTTAGTGAAGAAAACCACCATCAGAAGAGCAAAATGAGTATCCGGTAAAAAAATTTGAATCTAAGGAAAAAAAAACGAACGGAAACCGTAACCTACCATGACCTGAAGGGACAGTGGGCAGAGAACCCGGAAACGGTCATCGTGCAACTTTATAACAAATCAAGGCTAAACGCCACTCTACTCGAGAGTATAAAAATAGAAAAAAATCCTTCCGGACTAACAATAAATAATCGCGAGACTTGAGGTCGAGAGAGAGCGGTTCAATTACCCTACCCCGGTGGTCTCAAACCAAGCCTCCTAGGTACATAACACAACTACCACTGTCACGTTCGATAAGTGAGTCAAAATCGGTAAATCCAAGATACGACTATCTTCATGGCAAATTAGCTCAGGATGCTTCGTCGTGGAGAACAAGAGAGGCCACTCTACCCTTCACGAGATTCAGGTTTCATGTTGTTCCACAGTCGTCGTCCAAGAATAAACATACCCTAACTAACACGCACATTTTATAAATAAATCGAAATCTAGGTGAGATAGCAAAGAGAAAGTTGATGCACTCTTACGAACACAACAACCCCCTCCTAAAACTACCAAAACGTCATAATCAGGAAGTGAACTAATCGAGATTGACACGAGGCGAACCGAAGTCCTCAAGCACCGTCCAAGAATAGTAACACTACACAAATCAGGAAAAATAAAATAATTAAATCAATCAAAAAATAAAAATGTATAGAAGCATTACTAGTTTTCTTATCCATGGTTATGAGTTTTACACGTCAAATTAACGATCAGAGGTAAACTCAAAATAGTTATCTTCAATTTTACTATTGTAACAATAGCAAATTGTAAATCCAATAAAGGAAGATAATTTGCCTGAGAACTAATGTCCCACAAAGTCGGCAATTCAATCGCATAATGGGATCTAAATATCAACCATCGTGCTAAACAAATGTAGCAGAAATCATGCTAACAAATGTAAAAAATAATTAAGTGGTTTGCAAAGCCACAACAATATAAAATAAAATAATGTGCGAAATAAGCACAAAATAAAATTATTTTGAAAAATTATCAAAATAATTAAAAAATATAAATAAGAAAACCAGAATGTAAAAATACTAAAATCGAAAAATGATTAAAAAGAATACTAAAAAATAAGAACTAATGTGGTTTTAAATCCTTAACATGAAAAACACCTAAGGGTTTATTATCAATAGGGTTGGCCAATCGGTACGTAGTTGGACCTACCACTTCAATAACTTTTGCTTCAATAAATTTTGGAGCTAACTTTTGACTATAATTTTTAGTCGCATCAGATAAAGTAAAATTCTTTTTCCAAACTAAATCGCCAACGTTTAATTTCAACGGACGACGTCGCAAATTGTAAGATTTTGAATTTCTTTCGTAAGCTGCATGTAAATTTTGTTTAACATGTTTAAAAATGGGTGAAAGTTCATTTAAATCTTGAACTAATTGTTCACGGTTAGTAATAAATAAATCATCCTCTTTGAAATCCTTTAGTCGACCATAAAAATCTCCAGAAATAGGAACTGTCCGACCAAACGCCAAAAAGGAAGGTGTAAATTTCGTAGACTCATGAACAGCGTTACGAATTCAATTAAAAACAATTCAACATAGAAGAAGTACAATCTAAGAAAATAACAAATGGAATTTACACACAAATAACACAAAAATTAAACTTTCGCATCTAAACCACTACCATAAAATTTTAAATTTAATAAACATGAAAAAATCTCTTAAAAATTTGTAAATATTCCAATTAATTTGGAAAAAATCTTAAGCAGGAATACTAACTAAAGTATTAATATTGTCATTATGTGACAAAGAAATAAAATAATCTAAATTTGTAATTCATTTCAAAGTTGTTAAATGGATTCAATAATTTCTAATAAATTTAATCGTATAAAAATTCATTATCAAAAGTAATGTAATTCAAGCGTTTCAAAATTTAAATAAATGTATTAACAATTGAATGTTATGAAGTTTATCAATAACAAAACCTAATATGATAATTGAGATTTACAAAATTCACATTTATCTTTTAATCAATATTTAAATTGGCATCAGTAAGCCCTTAAAAGTACTTAAAAAAACAATATCGTTTAAATAACAAAAAACTGAATGGGATAAATCATGACCTAGAATGGAATCCATAAATCGTTGTAATGTATCATAATCAAATATTGAATGCATTTTTTAATAATTCCCGTTACATAAAATGTAATCAAAGCAATTTGGATTAATCCTTTTTAAATTTAATTTACGTCTCTCATCTAATGTCAACCTTTCCACTTCATTTACAATTTAAAAAAATTTTAATTATACTAATATAACTCATCACTATATAAAACATCAACTAAATAATTCACAGTTGACATCGTAAAAAATATTATATAACACAAACAATAAAGAACACATAAAAATACCAAGCTTAACACTAAACGTTAACACTCCTTAAATCTCGGTCAACTCCATAGCATAAACAAAACAAAAGTGAAAACAACTAGCATTAGAAACAACAGCATACCCCTTTTTCTGGCCCCACAGTAATATCATACACAAATGTAAATAAAATATCAAATAAGCAATAAATTTTGAAGTAATAAATCTGAATGTAATAAGAATCAATGTCCCTGCTCGCCCGCGCCAAAGTATAACATACTAAATGGTAACCTTAATTATTAAATAGCTTCAAACGGAAGATTAAAATAAGGGGGAAATTCTAAGAAAGAGTTTGGTTAACCTACCTGGAATGCTGGTTGTTGAACACAAATAAAAAAAACGATGATGTAATATACCATTCGTAACTGATCAAATAATTTAATTAATATAAAAAATTACCTTTTAATAATCGCTAAGTGCCGTCGGATCATCGGTAGATGAATATAAGGGTGGATTCTAATTTAGAGTTTGGTTAACCTACCTGGAATGCTAGTTGCTTCTTTTCTGCTTGATTATTTTCACTTAATGGCAAAAATGTTATCAAAAAAATTATGAATAAAATAATAAATTCTCGAGCGCCATGTTGTCTTTCTTTTATATATATATATATATATATATATATATATATATATATATATATATATGTATATCTCTCTAGGAACAACAAAACCTAGTTATTGAATACTAAGAACAATTAACACAAATGAAAATAAAATAACAAGTTACATAAGTTTATTTATAAATGTTTGAAAATGAGAAAAATTCAAAAGTCATGAACTATACTAAATTATAAAAAACTTTACCTTTTAACTGTTATATACACTTTTACAGTTACTATGAAGCAGAATGGTTCATATGGTGCGTCAATGTCTTGCTTAGTTATCATTAAAATATGGAATTTCCTTGAAGTTTATTCGCCAAATTTATTTGTAAAAGAATGTAGAACTTGCGTTGTAAAGGTATCTCATGTAAAACTTGCCATTTAAAATATACAAATTAAATGATTAAAAAAGGTGCATACTTGGAAAATAAGTACTTAAAAAGTAAGTAAAAGGTAAAAAAAGGAGGTGAAAGGTGCCTAAAAAAAAGCAAAGGCTTTAGTTTTAAAATATAATGGGAAAAAATAACTTACCACCAAAATTCTGATGGCACCAAAATATAAAAAAATTAAGTAAAAATCATACTTATTGCGGTTAACATTCAGTATTAAGTGAATTAAGAAAAGCTTTCAGAATAACTCAAGTATATTTCCCTAAAAAATCTTAACGCTTGCGCGGATACATTAATATGAATCCAATTTTTTTAAGAAAGGGAACTAAAACTATTTATGTAATATTACACCCAAAAGATTTGTTCTAGGAAATGCCAAATAAATTGCCAGTTTCAATTCTACATATTAATAATTAAAAACTTTTCTAATATTATGCCAAATAGATGAACGATTCTTAAATTAATGTACTTTTTAATACAACCACAAGAAAAGGTTGTTACAAGACGCCTTGGCCGCCTCGAAGTCCCGATTTCAATCCACTTGATTTTTGTTTTTGGGGATATTTGAAATGGCTCGTGTATAAAGAAACAGTGAACACTCGAGAAGAATTATGGCAGAAAATTGCAAATGCTGTCGAACAGTTTCGAAACGATCAGTTATTATTTAGGATAAGACGGTCGTTAAGCAGACGGGTTCTCAAATGTATTGAAGTGAATGGTAATCACTTTGAACAGTTATTGTCGAAGGATGCTCTCTTTTTTTATTAAATGTTAATATTTTTGTACTGTAGTTTTCTTGTTGTTATTTCTGTAGTAATTATAGCATTTATTATTGCATCTGATTTAATCACAACCTAAGTACTTCAAGCAAAATTTTACATGTGAGAATTTGAAACGGTGTGCTGAATAATTTATACGCAAATATCTTGAAAACGGTCACTCGGAGAGACATTTACAAGGTGTAACTTTTTTTTGATAAGGTACTCGGCAGGAAAATAGATATATAGTCGCATCTAAGTTAGTACATGAACGTATGTAGCGGTTGCCGGAACGGTATTCGCACAATAGATAATGGTGGCCCGAAAACTTTTGCTAAAATTTCCAGGCAACAACATGATATGGTACTCAACTGAAAGTTGTTGCTATGTTTTATATACATCATAACAGAAACTTTGCACAAACGCCGCGGCAGAAGGTTCAAAGTGTCGGAAAAACATCTCCTCAAAACGTGATAAGGTGCTCGGCTAAAAGTTTTTTCTATGCAATTTATACATCAAAACAGAAACTTATGCAAAAGGGCAAACCGATAGCCTTGCACAAAGTCCGTGGCATAAGGTCCAAAGTGTCGGAAAACAACCCCAAAAATGCGATAAGGTACTCGGCTGGAACTTGTTGCTATGCTTTTTGTACATGAAAACAGAAATCTGTGCAAAACGACGGAAGGATAACCTTGTACAAACTCCTAGGTAGAAGCAATTTAAGTGCTTATTTCGCGCGCGTCCCTTTGGAGCCTAGCGGTCAGTTTTTCGAGTACATGGCTGGTGGAATCCTGACTACCTTGAATAACGCATAAGTACTCGCAAACACGTCAGCTCTTTCCTTTTATCGCATGTATAGATTGTCTTCAGCAGATTACGATCGCCTACAACGAAATTAAGTACATTTATCTTAATTCTGTTAGCAAGTACCTACTAAACATGTTACCTGTTCGGTGTCAGCTTGATACCCGACTTTAGCTAATTTTAACACAATTTCTCTCATGTAGAACTATTACATTTTAGTTAAACCATTCTTTAATATGTTACGCACAATCAATAATTGATTTTATGTGCCACACCCAGTATGGAGTTCATGAACAACCTCCATTTTGGGGATAACTAATTTTGTACTACTGTTTATGTGGTCGTGCGCAGTAGCTTTGCTACAACTTTTATACTTATACCATATGTAACTTTTTGTGTATCGTGATCTTGAATCATGTCAATTGTTGGTGCGAGATTTCGTGCTAGTTTAAATGCTACTCGGTAGCTAAAATATATAATATACATTATCGCTTTTCGGACCAATTTCTTTTTCTAATTTAAATTGTTTAATTACTAATATTTTTTATTCGAGATAAATTGAGTGGACTGAACAAGCTTTTCCAATTGTATTTGTGTAATTTAATCAAAAAGGGGCTTGTATTCAGTTTTGTTAAACGAAGGCAAACTGAATTATTTAATTTCTTTAATTATGTAAGTAACTGATTTAATAGGTGTATTAAATTGGCCTTTTCAGGCTAGATACGTAAGATCTTGCGTCGGCCGGAAGGGGTATTGTTGTTTTTGATACCCTCGTCAATCTCATTTTAACTTTTTTTTTGGGGGGTATAACATACATACTCCATATAATTTATTTAATATATTATTCATATATTTATATAGCTATACCATAATGTTTGGCTTATTGCTCCGTTGTTGGGAAGTTAAAGAAAAAATCAATTTACTTTGTTGCTTAATTACTATTCTTATTACTCCCTATTTCAAGTTTTACAGGTTCTCTCCCTCTTTCAAGGAATAAGAACCTAATTTCTTTTCCTTCTTTATTTAAAGCTTGTGGCGCCTATTTCGGTTCTTTCCTCACTAACCAGATTCTAACTATTTTATCGATACCTCCAAAACACTCATGCAATCCGAGTGCTCTGCGGTCTTCGTTTGATTGAGTTTTAGCCGAGCTCACTCATTCTCCTGTTTTATGCAGTGTGGTGGTTAGACACGTGGAAATACTTTTTGGTTAGTGAGTACATACATACAAATTTTTGTATCACAGCAAAAATTGTCGTGCGATCAATCGAGTCACGTACCATATTACCAAACGCCTCTTGATATTTTTCATATTCAAATAATAATTTATGTGAAATACCGGAAGCGCTTGACTTAACTTTTGCCCTAATTTTTTTTTCAATTTACTAACATCAATAAACCTAGCAGAATTGGAAACGCCATAAAGTAGACTGATTTGTAGATTACTTTTAAATGTATGCATGTTGCCTATTAAAATCATTAGTATATCTGTATCGTCACATTGGATTAAAATTGTTTCATCACGATTGAGATTACTAACATAATGAATAATCCATATATCGGCTTCTTCTTGCCTTGGTGTTGTGTTACAAAGAGTTATTGAACGAACTACTTTCATATTCGATACTGTGTACTCATCACTGGTTTAGATTCGAAGTATTTTGCCATTTCGTCAAGTTGCCAATATTCAATCAAAAATGACACTAAAGCTATCTTAAATTTGATGTAATATAATTCAACTGACAAACTATTCGATAATCTCATATATTCTGTTATCCGGTGTTGACGCTCGTCTGCAGAATTTATATGTTTGTTGCTCTCACAATCTTTTATTGAAGGTGAAAAATACTGACCAAATATCAAATGAGTTACACCCGCTCGACATTTGACGGCTTTTGGAATTTTTCGACACTTTGAACCTTATCACGTTTTGAGGAGAGGTTTTTCCGACACTTGGGATCTTCTGCCGGCGTTGTGGAAGGTTATCGATTTGCCGTTTTGCATGTACCTATAAAATATAGCAACTACTTCCAATCGAGTACCTTATCACGTATTTGCCTCGAAACTTTAGCGAGTATTTTCCGGCCGCCATTATCTATTGTGAAAGAGCCGTACCGGCAACCCATACGTACGTTCATGTACTAAGCTAGATGCGACGATTTATCCATTTTCCTGTCGAGAACCTTATCACATGCGTTTGATGTGACCAGCCCTTGGACTATACCTTCTGTAGCTAGTTTATGCTTGGTAACTCTTGAAAGTATTGTTTCTTATCCTAAAGCCCCAAGAAAATATGAAAAACTGTTGTTCAAACCAATATTCCTTATAGAAATTGCTACTTTTTATTTACTCGTGCTTTATTAAATTGACTCAAACAATAGAAGTTAGGAAAGTTTTTAATTTTAACATGAATGTGAAGTAACATTCAGAGTATAATAAATGCAATCAAAAATTATTTTTAAATTTTCTTTAGTCAAGAGAAATCTTTCAGGATTAAGTATTCCATTTGTAGCCATCTTTTCCTATAGGTATATGAATATTTTTAAAATCATTCATTTACTGACATTATATTACGTTAAAATAAAGAAAACTCACAAAATCAAACATAAAGTAATGCGAGTTTCTGATGGCAAATGAATGTCTTGTCTGTCTAAATAAATGTGTATTGTGCAACCACCTAGCGAAACACCCCTGACATCTAAATTACACACCGTTACATTATACATCACTTTGTATAATCGATTTTAGTAGAATACGGTGTAAAATGAAATACAATCCTTAATGTGTAACTAATAAAAATAAATGCTAATGAAAGCTGTATCAAGTGTAAACTTTTGAATGAAAGGGATGGCCTCAAAACCCCAAACAGTAAATTACTTGATCTAAATTATTAATCAATGAGCACATTAAACTTTAACCAAAACACTTAAACTAGATTGTCTATGTTATTTTCAGTATTTTATTTTTACACTAAATTGATCATGGTACGATATCGGTTTTCATAGTTGTAAAGTAACTGCAAATAAAAATAAAATATTGTGGAAAAACAAAACAAAATGAATGTCATATTCCTTCCGGTTTTTTCGTTTTTTTTTGTTAAATGTCATTGATTTATATGAGAAAATATTTCATCCAGTAAAAGTAGATAAAATAGTTTAGAAAATTGAAATCTGATCATATTTTACCATTAAACTGTTCTATTGGACTTTTGTCAAGTATATCATCATAAATTTATCATAAGGAACAAGAATATATAAAGAGTTTTGAAATGAGCAAAGGAGTTCATATAAAAATAAGATTTATAAATAGGTTAATCTCACCGGTGTTCAAAAATATTATGATAATACATAATTTGCCATTAATTATACAAAATTATCTCAAGAATATCTTTATCGAAAGTAACCATTTTTTTTTCTTAAACTGCTCTACAAAACACTACTTTGGATGATAAACATGTTACAACGCAATCTAAATGAATGTGAATAGCAGTGCTAATAATATGGTTAAACATTTAAGTAAATATTAAATCACACACTAACATAATTCGGAATCTACAGGGTGTCCCAATAGTGCGGAAAAGTTTTTTTATAGCGTTAGTATAATAGATACGAAAAAATTAGCACAATTGTTAAACATCTCAAGTTGCATAATCCAAAATTATTTATAAATATACAGGGTACTCTATAAATTATCCAAACATACCTTTTTTTTAATATTTTTTATTTTATATTTGAACTCGGCTCGTTTTTACAAATCTCCTGATCCCCTGTATCTTTTCTAATGTAACCAATTTTCTGTATTTTATGACAAAGATTATTTTTTGTAAGTAAGTGAATTTTACCAGATCAATTATGTTTCGCAATTATTATACTTTGTATAGAGGGCGAGTCAAAATGCAAATTTCAACTTTTCTCACTTAATTTAAATATAACACTCTATATTTTTTGTGCTCTCTAGGATGCCACTAAATAACAATTTCATTTTTATTAACATTTCCCTATCTTAACTTCCACGGTTTCTGAGATATTTTTTATTAACAAAATCCAGTTTTTTTTATTTAATTATTTTATCAAGTTAGCTTTTTACGATCTGTCTTGGTAAAAATCAATATGCTTTTATTACAAAAACTAAAATGGATTGTGATTTCATCATTATTTGAATCATTATTTAATAAGAGCTATTTTTGTTATGTGTGGCTTTAGTAATAATAAATACATTATAAAGTTAAATTTAATTTAAATAGAACTAGTACTAACAGAATCTCATTAACAAATAATGTCAAAAATAAAAAACAAATGAAAACGTTTAGCAGAATTGTTCAAAATGACCTCCATTGACATTAATACAATGTTGTAGTCTTTCTTCAAAAAATCTTTGCACATTTTGAAGCATATGAACATTAATAGTTTGAAGCACGTCTCGAATTCTTCATGTCTCGCTGCGTTGTCGGTGGAATTTTATACACTTCATTTTTAATGTAACCCCACATAAAAAATCGATTTTAGAAAGTCCTGGTGATGTATGAGGCCACCTAAACGGTCCGTCTCTTTCTATCCATCTGTCCGGAAACACATTGTTCAGGTAGTTGTCAATTGGAGCGGTATGATAAACTGGTGCCTCTTCATGTAACAACCACATTTGATTGCGTATATTACGGGGAACATGTTGCAAAAGTTGGAGTAAGTAATTTTGTAAAAAAATGTAAATAAACCCTACCATTTACTCGACCACCAAAGAAATGTGGTCCTACTGCATAGTCGCCTATAATATCGACACAAACTTGTATTGACCATCGTGTTTGGCTGCGTGTCACAGTATTATAAGGATTAGTTGTTGAATAATAATGAAAATTGTGTCTGTTGACACACCCATTTCTATAGCAAGTGGCTTCGTCACCAAATAATACGAAATCAAAAAAGTCAATTTGTCGATGAATTTTGTCTTCAGTCCATTCACAAAAGTTTATTTTTCGTTCATAATCCTCATCTCGTAATTCCTGATGGCGTTGAATATGATAAGAATGCATATTGTGTCTTCTGAGAATTCTATGCACAGAACTTACATCAAACTCCATTGCTATTTGACGGACAGTGACATGAGGATCTTCTCTAACTTTCAAAAGCACATTACCTCCATTTGTTTGATTTAATGCAGATTTTTGTTCCTTTTTTCTTTCCCTTTTTCTTTCCCTTTTTTCATAAACAACATTACCTGTACGTTTAAATCGTTCAATTAAGGTTTCGAACGATTGTTTTTGTCGGTTGTCTGCAGTCAGGAAATCGTTGTTTATACATTCTCGTTGCAAGTAGGATATTTTCGTCACCTGCACCAAATACCAGGACCATATTAATCATTTCATTTATTGGAAAATTCATTGTGAAACTAAACAGTTCAGAACAACACAACACAACTTCAGATTCACAATAATTCTAATTGTTACCTAATGGTCAATGTTTTTTTCACAGTCAAAGTGATCTAGATTCTGTGATAAAAATTATTGAGATCGTAAAAAGGTTCGTTTAAATCATAGCTAACTTGATAAAATCAAAAATGGATAGGATGGATAAGAAGAGGCGGACAGTTTCGCTGGTCTACTACATCATCAGGATTTTCTAATATTAATTTTTTTTATGTGGGGTTACATTAAAAATGAAGTGTATAAAATTCCACCGACAACACAGCAAGACATGAAGCAAAGAATTCGAGACGTGTTTCAAACTATTAATGTTCATATGCTTCAAAATGTACAACAATCTTTTGAAAAAAGACTACAACATTGTATTGATGTCAATGGAGGCCATTTTGAACATTTGTGCTAAAAACTTTCATTTGGTTTTGTTTATTTTTTGATATTATTTGTTAATGAGTTTCTGTTAGTACTAGTTCTATTTAAATTAATTTTAATTTTATAATCTGTTTATTATTACTAAAGCCACACATAACATAAAAAGCACTTATTAAATAATGATTCAAATTATGATGAAATCACAATCCATTTTAGTTTTTTTTAATAAAATTATTTATACTATTTATATTATTACAATTTTAAATTAGGCATTTTAAAGTAAAATATGGAAAGATAATATTGATTTTTACCAAAACAGATGGTAAAAAGGTCGTGTAATCCATAGCTAACTTGGTAAAATCAAAAATGAAATAAAAAAACTGGATTTTGTTAATAAAAGAAAAAGATCTCAGAAACCGTCGAAGTTAGGTTAGGGAAATGTTAATAAAAATGAAAGGGTTATTTAGTTGCGAAACATAATTGATCTGGTAAACTTCACTGACTTACAAAAAATTGTCTTTGTCATAAAATACAGAAAATTGATTGCATTAGAAAAGATACAGGGACTTGAATTCATGACCATTTTAACCTTAAAGTGACCATAACTTTTAAAATACTCGGTATACTCCAATCAAACATCATATCAGGAGATCTGTAAAAACGAGCCGAGTTCAAATATAAAATAAAAAAATGTGATGCCGTTTAAAAAGAGGTATGTTTTGATAGGTTTGAAGTTATAGAGTACCCTGTATATCTATAGATAATTTTGGATTATCCACCTTGAAATGCTTAACAATTGTGCTATTATAATTTTTTCATGTCTGTTATATTAACGCTATAAAAGAACTTTACCACACTATTGGAACACCCTGTAGTTTAACTAATATATGGGGTGACTCACGACTATTCCGTCAGTCTCTTGTGCCTAAACGGTACGAGATGTCACCTTCATTTTTTGGTGACAAATGTGAATTGATAAGGACTATTTTTTTTAAATCATTTTCGAATATACAGGGTGGTTCAGAAAATTGTAATATATCAAAGTTAGGTTTTTTTTTTAAATACAATGCCATATATGTTACGCCATTTTTAGATTATACGTTAAAACTTAAGTCAACTTTATTCAACGTTCCCCATACCTATCGCTTACCAATTCAGTGAAAATTGTGATTTTAAGAAAAATATTCAATTTAAACAAGAACTAAAAACACGTAAACCTCTTACTTTGAGTTACTTAAATGGACCACCCTGTATAATTTTTATTTATCTGACATAACTTTTCATCTTCTGTTAAAAACTATGAGTAATGCATATATCCAAAATTAACAATTAAAAAGTTAAGATTTTTCTCTAAAATTTCTATGGAATCTCTTTTTGTTTACATTCTAGTAGGTAATGGTTTTAAAAGTAAGATATGGTTTGATTCACCTACTTGACGGCTGTGTTTAACCTCAGTGTTCATTGAAATACTGCCAAAATTCTTTCTTTATTTTCTATAGCGCTGTCATCCTTGTATTCTAGATAGTGAATGTGTATAGAAGTGTATTCCATTACTCCGATATTAAAGCCAAATTTGACCGTATCGAGTGGGTGGAAACACAAGAGAATTGAAGGAACAGCAAAAGTACATGGGTAGAAAATACTGACAAAAGAAATACAGAAGAAAAACAGCTGAACAGTGAGTAAATCAATTTATAATACAGAAATCAAGGGTTATAAAAACGTGTGCAATAAGTATGGAAATTGAATGTGACAACTAATGATAAGGAAAGATAAGTAAAATCACCAAAGGTCAGAAAAAAACTTCAACAAAAGTAAGATAGGCAACACATCATACACATTAAGATTGAAAGGTTACACAAACACAGGATTTAATTTAGATTGAATATTAAACTTAAACCATCGTCTAGCAATACGCCGAGAAGAGCCCAGCTACCAAGGAAAAAATAAAGGCAAAGCTCTCATCGCGGAGTCTAGTTTTATGGACAAAAAAGAGACAAAACCCAGAAGACCGAGAACGTACAGTACAACAAGTATTAAGGGAAAGGGGAACAGAATCTCCAGAAGAGTGGGAGGAGGAGCAAAAAGCCTTTTGCAAAAGCGCAAAAATACAGAGGAGCCCACAAGAGCAACAAGAAGACGAAGCATCAAAAATCCATTCAGAAGGAGGTGAACAAATCGAAGAAATGGGTGCCGTACTGAAAAAGTTAGATAAGATCAAAGAGGAACTGGGGAAGGTACAAGAAGAGTTCCAGGCAGCAAAAGTCGAATGAGAAAAGCGAGCACAACAATGGAGACAGGAAAATAACGAAATACAAGCTAGAATTATACAGCTCGAAAGCAGAATTGAGAGACAAGAAAAATAAAAATGCAGAAATAAGATAGTAATAGAAGCAATGTCAGTTGAAGAGAACCAGATTGAAGAAAAATCACAGTAACAACTATTAAATGAAAAACTTAAATTACTGGAAAAAAGACATTTAGCGTCCAAGGAAAGGCAGGTAATAATAGCAGAACTGAACTCGTGGGAAGACTAACAAGAAATTATGAAAAGATAAAGTTTACTGAAGGATACAAACATCTACATTGAAAATGATCTAAGCATAGATGAAAGGAAAACCCAAGAACAACTAAGGAAAATCATCAGAGAAGGAAAAAAAGGGAAAAAAGTAAAAATGGTATACCAGGGGTTGATTATAGATGGGATAAGTTATGACTTTTGGACACCACTAAGCAAGTAGTAATTAAGTATCAACCAAAAAACTAAAGACGGAAAATACGGATGGATGAATGAAGGCGACAAGGAAATGGTAACAGATAGAGTGGGGGAAAACTGCTAGAAAATCAAAAATGATCGCAAAGAAGCAATAGAAAACAGTAAAAGACAAAACAGCTTTGGCTACAGAAGCACTGGAAGCAGAACAACAATATAAAAAGGCAAGAATCATAGTTAAAACAATATGTAGAAGAAAAAAGAGAGAAAATATTAACCAACAAATCTAAAATCTACAAACATCATACAACGAAAAGGACACAAAGAGATTCTACAAAATAATAAAATCGGAGCAGAAAGGTTACCAATAGCAATCTATGGGGGTGAAAGACGAAGATGGGGAGTAACACATGGATGAAACATTATTAAATAACATTCACAAGTGAAGGAGAGAAGAAAATTGAAAAATTTTGGAAACAGGAAAAGGAATTAAAACTACCAAGCTGAGAAGATTTCCAAAGAATAATAAAAGGAGTAAAAACAATCAGCAGAAAATTACAGGCCAATAGCACTTCTCAGCACCAGGTACGAAACTTTACCAGCACTAATTACAGAGAGAGTGAGAGAAGAATCCCAAAATAAGATAGGAGACTATCAAGACGGATTTAAAGCCGGGAAATCTACAGTAGATCAAATATTTATTATTAAACAAACACACAAAAATGCAGAGGAAAAAATATTAAGTATTCATGTGATATTCAAAGACTTCCAAAAGGCTTTCGATAGGATAAAAAGAACAGTGATAATAGAAGCAATGGAAGAACTAGACCGTAGCAACGAAACAATAACTTTAGTAGCGATGGCCTTGGAGAGAACAAAGAACAAGGTGATATACAAATGCCACGTATCCGCGTAGTTCGAAAGCAGCATAGGCCTAAAACAAAGAGATCCCTTATTACCTCATTTCTTTAACATCGTCTTACAATACCTGATGATAACAGCAGGAATCAACAATAACAATAACGTAGTAAATGGTACATACCAAATCCTAGCATATACAGATAATCTAGCTATAATGGTCAAAACAAAAGAACAGTTAGAAACGTTAGTGAAGACGTTTGAAAAAGAAGCGTAGAAAATAGGAATGGAAATCAATGAGAAAAAATCACATTACATGATCCTAGGAAACACGTAACAACAAGAAAACCAGGAGTTCAACATCGAAACTGAATCAACAACAGGAAATCTAACTTTCAAGATGGTAAGCAATGTAACACACCTGGGAGTCGAAATGAATAGCGAAGGAAGGCAGGATGAAGAAATAAAAAACAGAAAATAACTGCATCAAAGTGGTAAATAAAAGTATTTCAAGATCCATAAAAATCCAGCAATATAAGACCGTTATAAGACTAATCTTAACTTACGCGAGTGAAACATGGGTGCTAACAATAGCAGAAGAAAATAAACTGGCAACGTGAGAGTGAAAATTACTAATAAGAATCTACGGTAGTGTAAAGGAAGGACAAGAGTGGCGCAGGCGAAAAAGTAGGGAACTACAAGATTAAACTAAAAAAATGAAACAGTATTCTCAAGTAGAAAGAGTTATGTGACGTTTATCCTTGGTGAATGTTTTAGAAATCGCTTGTTGGCGTCAATGGTATACACAGAAAGGTATCTGGATTGACTTTTTGTAAAACTGGTATTCCACAAGAAACACTTATTATCCTTATTATCTTATTATTTGAACATAATTTAGAAACGACTGGTAAAAAATCAGAATTAATCGCAAGAATAGATGATTATGTGAATAATAGAGTTTCAAGAAAAATTACTGCACAGAATGGTTCCAATATTAGTTTCAGCAAACAACTAAACAAACCAAAGAAACAAAACTACTTGAGTTTGATAAATAAAATTAAAAAATTGGAGAAGGATATGTGGTTTTTAAACGTGTGGTTTTCCAAAACGCGTGCGCAACTTAACAAATCGCGGAGACTGTTAGAAGAACTTACAGATGAAGTTGAAACAAATAAAGTTTGTGCTAGTAGAAATTTTACTTCCAAAATTACTATCTCAACCAAAAATAATATAGAGGATCTAAATAAAGATTTATGTAACAATGAAAAGGAAAAAAAAATTACAAAGGAAGGGATGATCTCAAAAAGAGGGGTAAGGTGAACTTATTAGGCGACAGAAACTTTCGGAATATAGAAGTGCGGTAACTGAACAACTATCTGGCAACGCCAAAGAGGTTTGTAGTATATGTAGTATATATTGTGTGGTTATAATGGCAGGTACAAACAGTGTCTTAAAAAGGGTTCCTATGAAGGATAGTGATGTAAATGAAATTAATAATTTAACAAACAAGACAAATGTCCTAATATCTGCACCCTACTGTGGCGATGATATTAGGGTTAATCAAAAAAGCATTGCACTTTAATCTTTCTGTTTTTCAAAAAGTTGTTAAAGGAAATGTTTATATAAGGTATCTGGATATTAACAATTTTATTAGTAGTGATAATTTTGTTAGTAATGAACTTCACCTTCTATTTTCCGCTAAGCAGCTTCTAACAAAAGAAATAATGAATCTTGTCAACTGTCAATCAAGTAGACACAAAGAAAATCTCTTCATTAATAAATCCAATTTAACCGTTATAGCATCTACTGAGGTTAATGTCTCTACTAAACTCACTAAGAAAGTGAATACTTTAGATCAAAATTATGAGAAAAGAAGGCTTGATACTGCGTCTAATTTGATATTGAATGAACCTTGTAGCAATGAAATTGTGGAAAATTTTTCTCAGGAAGACAGTAACTTTTCTGTAAATAAATTAAAGAGTGTAATCATTCAACATCAAACCGTTAGGTCAATTGCAAATAAATCGATCGCCAAATGCAAGTTTTGATACATTTTTAAGTAACGTTGATGACATGTTAGAAACACTTTCAAAAACAAATAAAAAATTAGTAATTGGAGGCAATTTTAATATCGATCTTTTCACTCATGCTACACAACTACAACTTACTTCCTTATTATCATCAGCTCAAGACAATGATGCATAGCATACTTTAAACTTATGTAACTCTGGTGCTTAGTGTACATATGTAGTCTTCAGTTTCGGATAATTTTCTGTCAGTTTCAGCTTTCGATAAAGTTGATGGCTTGCCATAGTGTTTTAAAGTTGCAGTAATAAGAAAAGGTTTTGGAATGTGGAAAAGTGTGCATGTGTGAGCTGCTGATAGAGCATTTGAATAGTCAAATTTAAGGTGTTTGCTTGCAATGTGATAAAATGCTTGTTATCAGAATTGCTATTCTTGAATGACAATGTCCTGGCTGCAAGAGACTTGATAATAGATTCTAATACGTTTGCTTGTAGTGGTAATAGCGTTTATGCTTGGCTAGATGTAAACGTCAGCTTCGGATATTGACTTGCATGTGTTTAAACGTTGCTGTAGTAGAGCGTGTGCGTTGTCTTGTAGGCATGTGCGTTGCGAGCATTGCTGTGCTGATAGTGTAACGTGTGTGTGCGTGTAGCGTGTGTGGCGTGTGCGTGTGTCGTGTGGTTTGCGTGTGCGAATGTGGTGATGTGCGTGTGCGTGTGTTGTGTGTGACGTGTGTGAGCGTGTGGTGCGTGTGTGTGCGTGTGGTGCGATGTGGTAAGTCGTGCTTGCGTGTGCATGTGTAGCGTTCGTCTGTGCGTTGTGCGTGTGTCTGTGTGTTGCGTGTGCGTGTGGTGTGTGCGTGGTGCGTGTGTGGTGCGTGTGCGTGTGGTGCGTGTGCGTGTGTCGTGTGTTGCTGTGCGTTGTGTGTTGTCGTGTGCGTGTGTGCGTGTGTGGGCGTGTGGTGTGCGTGTGTGTGTGTGTGCGTGTGTGCTGTGTGGTCTGTGCTGTGCGTGTGTGCGTGTGCGTGTGCTGTGTGCGTGTCGTGTGGCGTGTGTGCGTGTGCGTGTGTGGCGTGTGTGCGTGTGTGCGTGTGGTGCGTGTGCGTTGTGTGTGCGTGTGCGTGTGTGCGTGGTGTGCGTGTGTGGCGTGGTGTGTGCGTGTGTGCGTGTGCTGTGCGTGTGTGCGTGTGTGCGTGTGCGTGTGTGGTGTGGTGCGTGTGTGCGTGTGGTGTGTGCGTGGTGGTGTGGTGCGTGTGCGTGTGCGTGTGGTGTGCGTGTGTGTGTGCGTGTGTGCGTGTGTGCGTGGTGTGTGCGTGTGCGTGTGTCGTGTGCGTGTGTGCGTGTGTGTGCTGTGCTGTGTGTGTGTGTGTGTGTGTGAGTGTGTGTGTGTGCTGTGGTGCGTGTGTGCGTGCGTGTGTGCGTGTGCGTGTGCGTTTGCGTGTGCGTGGCGTGGCGTGTGCGTGTGAGTGTGGTGCGTGTGTGCGTGTGCGTGTGTGTGCGTGTGTGCTGCTGTGCGTGCTGCGGTGCGTGTGCGTGGTGCGTGCGTGTGCGTGTGCGTGGTGGAATGTGCGTGTCGCGTGGCGTGCGGTGCGTGTGCGTGTGCGTGTGCGTGTCGTGCGTGTGCGTGTGCGTGTGGTGTGCGTGTGTGTGCGGTGGTGCGTGTGCGTGTGGGTGTGTGTGTGTGGTGTCGTGTGAGTGTGAGTGTGTGTGTGTGTGTGAGTGTGTGTGTGAGTGTGTGTGTAGTGTGTGAGTGTGTGAGTGTGTGAGTGTGTGAGTGTGTGAGTGTGTGAGTGTGTGAGTGTGTGAGTGTGTGTGAGTGTATGAGTGTGTTGTGTGATGTGTGTATGTGCGTCTGCGTGTGTGTGTGCGTGTGTGCACGTGTGTGTAAGTATGTGTGTGCGTGTGTGTGTGGTGGTGTGTGAGAGTGTGTGAGTGTGTCAATGTGTGAGTGTGTGTGTGTGTGTGATTGTGTGAGTGTGTGAGTGTGTGAGTGTTGAGTGTGTGAGTGTGAGTGTGTGAGTGTGTGAGTGTGTGAGTGTGTGAGTGTGTGAGTGTGAGTGTGTGAGTGTGTGAGTGTGTGTGTGTGTGTGTGTGTTGTGTGTGTGTGTGTGAGTGTGTGAGTGTGTGAGTGTGCGTGTGCACGCGCGTGTGCGTGTGTGAGTGTGTGGGTGTGTGAGTGTGTGCGTGTGTGTGTGGGCGCGTGGTATCATTGGTGCGTGGGTGCGTGGGTACGTGCGTGCGTGCGTTCGTGCGTGCGTGCGTGTGTGCGTGTATATAACTTTAGGTTCTTTTAAATAGACAAAGTAAGAAAGGTTGTACAACGATCGCAGTATGTTTTCTTATAACTTAGTTATAGATCGTCCTCTAATGAGTATGAATGAGTTTTTAAAATTTTTTAGTTGTACGCATTTATCCCAACAATACAGAACTCCTAAAATGCACTTCAAAAATTCTCAATGTTTTAACATTAAATTCTTCACATTTGACGTGGAAACGTCGTTCAAAAGCTAAAAAATTCAAAAACTGCTAGTCATGATAAACTTCTCAGGCTTGTGCTTATAGATTGAGCTTCGATCTTTCTGTACCTTCACTGAAAACTTTCAGTTTAATTCTTGACACCTCTACATTTTCAGACATATGGAAGACTACTATCGTCCTACTGCAATTCTTTATAACTTTGCCAAGGCTTTTGAGATGACATTACATGCACGTCATTTGTTGCTATCCACCTTACACCTCCCCAACATGTAACCACCGTTTCACTGTTAGAAATCCGGCTACCTTCATACAATACATTTCTATATAACCTTGGACAAGCAGACACTGATGTATCAAAAGCTTTTGATAAAATTGATCATGCTTTGTTACTAGAAAAGCTGAATATATTACGCTTTAGTTAAGCACATTTTAACCTATTTCCTTTTTACCTCGCAAGGAACATCCGGTGGTATATAAAGTTTTTTGTGATAAATTCGACATAATAATCAAAATCGCATGAGAAGATTTATTAGAAAGATAGTGAGATAAGTAAACGAAAGGTGTATTAACTAGTCTGTGAGAAGTGGTAACTAACAAGGTGTAAACAACAAGAAGCTAAACGAGGCTGATTGTTGGGGACCAATATTTGTCTGTGGCCCCTTGGAGCAATGAGCTTTTGAGAAGCTGGGGAGATGAAAGAAAAATTTTGTATTAGTACATATTTATTCAATAAATAAAACAGAAATTCCCTTTCTATAGGCAAATAAAGTAGTCGATAATATTTAAAATATCGCTGACGGTTTACATGGCATTTATAGTCGGAACCTACTCTATTCAATTTTACAAGAAATCCACAGAGGATCAACCGGGGGGATAGTGGTTGTTGGTTTACTTAGAATTAAGATGGCCATTACATCCATTACGTGATATTTCTCAAGTTGCGCATTTTAACTAGAACCTTTGAAAATGGAAATATGGCAAACCATATATATATATATATATATATATATATATATATATATATATATATATATATATATATATATATATATATACTGCGGTGATGAAATGATTTTAATTATGAATAATTGAATATTAGTAATAATGTGAACGCTAAAACATTCGTTTTTAAAATGTGTTCTTAAGAAAATTTTCTTATATGTATAGGCAATACGTTTAAATCGATTTACAGATTTTGAACATTATTCTGCAACAAGGGTTGAGCGAAAGAATTAAAATCGGTACTATGGGGTTCACGTTAAACCGTCGTATGTCCAAAGCGCCAAAAAGGGCAAATCGGAAGAGATCAAAACGTCCGACAACCAAAACGTCGACGATCAACTAGTCAAGTAGCATTTTGATATATAGTGATAAAACTTTAATAATTAGTGGCATTTTAGTCGGCGTTTTAGTCACTACGATTGTCAAATTTGGAAATTCGGCATTCAAGTTATTGTCGGCTTAATGACCCTAAAGTGATATTCATCACAAAAGGCGCGTTCGGCGAAATGGTCGGAAACGTTTTGATACTATCGGCGTTTTGGTCTACAGTTAAAATTAAGGAACATGGGTGCATTCGAAAAATCGTCGTCGATATTGCAGGCACTGCCGGTATTTTGCTTCAAAAGCTAAGGTTTTCATAAAGAGCACGGTTGGTGCCAACGGAATGTCATAATCATGTTCTAAACAAGTCAGTGGAGATGTTCAAGGTTTCAAGTTTGATGGGCAAAAGGAAGCAGTAGCAGGAATATCGACGACTACTTATGTTTATAATTATACTTCCTCGTGTATTTAAAACTTATAAAGCGCTTCGGTAAAACAATATGAGGTAACGTCAATCCGCCAACACTGATGTTAAGTGCCCTTTACAGCATGTCTGCTCGATGGAATCCTTCCACTACAGTACGTTAGTTACCGATACAGTGAGTAAACACAGACATCGATAGGTGTTATACTAATGTCATGCACTAATTCTTAATTTCCATTCTGCAAATTATTATTCCGATAAAGAGTTCGGTAAACTGAATTCGGTGAACTTTGCGATATCGCAAAAACTTCGGTTTACATATGCATTGTAATGCTGCATTTCAATACTATCAATTTTCATTTTACTGTTCTACATTTTTTGCAACGTGTCTGAAGATGTTTCACAGAGCCCTAGGGCCTCGCAGAGCACACTTTAAGAACGTATCCAGTACTGTAAGCCCCTAATGGGCTATATGCTTTACCGTGGCTACAGCTCAAAATCAAAGGGCGGGCGTGAGTTCTTTCAGATAGGGCTGACTGATTGCTACCTGCTGTTTCACTCTAATCAATAAACAAAAAAATCTTTCATACATGTATTGTTTTATAAACTATATAAAACCAAATGTATACACTTATACTACGACAATAATACAAAAAACTAAACGAAACAAAGCAAATTCCTTCTACTCGGCTTCGAAGCTTAACTAAAATAAAGGGACTTTCCTTGGTTTGGGCTCTCCGGAAGTGTCTCTCCACTCTGGCACTCAAAACTGCTCTCCTTATGGTGGCTGAGAAAATAATAGTAACGGTACAGGTAAAAAAATATTTTAATTTAAACGAGGATAAACTAAGTCAACTTACATTGAAGTAAGTAACCACGAAAAAAATCAGGAGATTTTGAATATGTTTGGCATAGAAGTAAACTTTCTTCTAACTCGAATACAAGTCAATAAGAAAATCGATATTTTTATGCACGAATGACTGCTTGCGTTTCAACAGTTTTACATCTAGGTACTTTAATAATATTTAGTATGTTGCTAATATATCTAACGTGACTTATTTAATTAACAAGATGCTGTTCTTGTTAGCAGTTTATAATTAATTATATTTGTAGTGTGATGGTGGACACAGGTCGCTACTGAATTTACTGGGTTATTTACAAAGGGAAAATTTAATGGTGTGTAACGAGCTTGCTTGGTGGGTGTTCTCGTATTAAACATTTTTATGCGGAAACGATCTATTCTTTTACAGGGGATATGCGTCGTTCGGGACTGCCTTAATGGTAGTCAGAAAATGGTGGTAGTGGTGGACGATGGAAATGTCATTGAGTGAATCTCTTACCTCGCTAAGGCTGTGTAAGATATTTAAACTTTCAGGAATGATTAGTTTACTGGAATTTTTATATTTTTATACCGTGGGCGGGATAAACTAAACGTTTGATGGAGTCTGGTGTTAAAGAATGTTTAATACAGGAATATTACTTTAATCTGATTTTTATCGCGAAGTGCGATACAGGAAGTGTTCGGATTCAGGACATCTACAAGAAGTAAATTTTAAAAACGGGCGATTACCTTAAGTGATAGAAAATGTAATACTCACTTTTGTTTACGTAATTTATACGGACTGGGACTTTTCGGACAAGAAATAGCTGTGGAATCTCCATCTAGTTGGTTGCTTTCCTTCCGACAACACTGCAATTTCGTAAGTTGTCTGGGGTGGCGTGTAGGTGTAAGTTTGTGTAAATATGTAATTGGTGTCGACTAGCAGACCTGGACAACCAGCACCGTTGCGCTTTCTAGTGGATACTGTGGAGCCGGCAGAATTTAGGCAGACGTCTGGTGGTTTTATGGAAATCTGCGGAAAAGCGAGGATGGCTTCTCATAGTGGCGTTCATTTAGAGATTGGCTGTTGTTTAAATAGCAGGACTGGAGGGGACTCTGACGTAGAAAATACCTAATGATTTCGGAACGACGCCGGAGGGTATAAAAATTTATTATTTGGAATTCTGTAATTTTTGTAAAATTGATTAAATAGCCAGTCACTAATTTAAAAAAAGATAAAGGCTTTCGACTCTTTACAGTATAAAAGATACGAATGAATCTTGTAGTATAACGAACTTATCGAAGGTTTCCCTAATTAATAATTAAAATTGTGACAAGTATGGATTCTCAACAGAATAAAGATTATAAATTAGATGTTACTACCATAAAAAGATGTTAGCATTAATTAAAACAGTAGTTGTCATATTAATATTGTCATTATTACTTTTATGCTGTTAATTAATATCAAAAATCCTTTCATTAACACAAAGCACTATATTGTTGTACATACCTCGAGTAACTTCACGTATTAAGAGTTTGTTGAAATAACTTTGTAATCACATTACCATTTGCATGATTACGTAGTACAAATTAAATTAATGTAATCTAAATGATAATATCATTAGTTAAAAACGGTAGCAGTTTTAAGTATGATGTTTTAGGCATCATTACTAAACACCAGATTGTCGTTTACGCTTATTATTTTATATCTTATTACGATTACTAGTAAAATATGAAATGCAATGAACCTAAAAACTTCATTTTATTCGTTAACATTTCTTAACCTCATTATTTCTCATTTTCATAAGCATTTCATCAAAAATAAACGTATGTATTACTTTGCTTTTTTATTGCCTATGCATTCTGTCTGCCACTGGGATTAAGGTACACTGTGTCTCATTTTAGTTAAAATTGAGGGTATCTCGTATACGCGCAAAGATAGAAAAATGCGGTTTTCTCGACACTGTTCTACTTTTTCGTGAAACGAAAGATACCACAAACAGAATTGTCATAGTTCAATTAGTATTTGAGATACAGGGCGAAATTCAAAATTTGCACATTTTAACCACTCCTCGCAACAGCTTTGCCTTGTAATTTATCGAAATGGTGAAACGTGGGTTCATACAGAATTTTCCGTAGAATTTAATGGCGTTTATAGTTTTCCCCATAAAAAGTCAGTTTCTTCGCAATAAACCAAAGTTTTGTGTTTTTTAAATCGAACACCTTTTATATTCTTTTATTACATAATAGAGATTACTCTCAGCTTTCAAAAAATATATATTGTGTGGCACTTCTTTTGCACTATTAACCCCAAACATGAATGTGGAGTGTGGAGGGTAAACCTATAAGTTCTTGCAGGGCTATAGAATGTAGTATTGGAGTTTCGGAAACAAGAATCCAAAGAATACTTCGCCACCATAAACGTAAACCATGTAAATTTAGGCTTGTTCAACATCTACATCTTGGCGACGCTGAACGTAGGTTAATATTTTGTAATTGGTACTTAAATATGTTAAGTATAGTACCCAACTTGGGAAGAAATGCTATATGGTCAGACGAAGCACATTTAGCAATTCAGGTGTTTTAAACAGGTACACTAGCAGATTCTGGCCTCATGAAAATCAACACCAAATATTCCCCCCAAGACAACAAGGACGATTTGGACTAAACGTTTCTTGCTTTATATTAGGATCGAAAATAAAATTTTACATTTTCGAAGGGAACTTTTCCACTACTAGATATTTGCAGATTTTGTGCCTGAATTATTAGATGGCATTCCTTTAGCTCGCTTGAACCAAATTCATTTCCAACAGGACGGATCCCCATCTCACAATGCGCAAATTATACGCCCATTTTTGGAAAACAATTTTGGTAATATATGGATTGGCACTAATGGGCGGATCAAATGGCCTCCTAGGCCTCCGGACTTGTCAGTCTTAGATTT
The DNA here is from genome assembly GCA_036346205.1 of Vesta saturnalis. NCBI lineage: Eukaryota > Metazoa > Arthropoda > Insecta > Coleoptera > Lampyridae > Vesta > Vesta saturnalis. The sequence continues at coordinate 213,811 of JARFJB010002032.1, forward strand.
CTTTTTATGGGGTTACTTGCAAAATAAAATATACCAAACTCAATGTGATAACATTGAATGTTTGACAAATGCATTTAGAGAAGTTTCAGACATTTACAAGATCACGAACGAATTGGAACGGTGTGTGAAGCATGTCTTAGACATAATGGTCATCAGTTCGAATATCTCTTGTAGTAATTAGGCTTGTAAAGTTGTAGGTATTATATTTAGTTTTTAATTTTGTGTTTTTGCATGAAACTTCCTAACCCTTAACCTTGTTTTTTCACGGCCAACTATATCATTAAAACGTTAAATAAACGTAACATCCATTTTTGAGGTAATAATGTAAAAAAGTCCCACATAGTATATATTTTTTGAAAGCTGAAGGTGAGCTCTATTATGTAACAAAAAATATACAGGGTCTTCCATTTAAAAAACAAAACTTTGGTTTATTGCGAAGAAACTGAGTTTTTGTGGGAAAAACCATGCACACCACTAAATTCTACGGAAAATTATGTATAGAAACCCACTTTTCACCATTTCGATAAATTACAAGGTAAAGCAGTTACGAGGAATGCTTAAAATATGCAAATTTTGAATTTTACCCTGTATCTCAAAACTAACAGAGCTATGACAATCCTGTTTGTGGTATCTTTCGTTTCACGCAAAAATTGAACAAAGTCGTGGTGTGGGCACACTTTTCTAATGTATATTTAGTATGCAGTTCCAAAGTATACAGGGTGCCCCGCCTGGTAAGATACAATATTTCACGGCATTTTCCTCAGGTACATCGTGTCGAAAATATCTGATTGGCGAATACTTCCGTATAGAGATATGATATTTAATTTTAGTAGTGCTCAACAAGCAAGAAGCAAAATGCTGTTCAATTAACAACATTATTAAAAGATAAACATTATGACGAGAATTGTTCACAATATTTATTCAAAATGCCCATCATCACACTGCAATAAATGCGATTATGTTTTCAAACACCTATTCCTTATTTTATAGCAACCATAATTGTAACAAAGCGTTATACTCATTTGTTAAGTAAAAAATGACATTAAAAAAGTATTTTCATTTCTTATTCATTATTTAAACCGCAATTTCTGAAAACTGAAAGCACACCTTTCGTTTAAAACAGAATTAAAAAATATCCATTTATGTATCCATCCCCTACTTTAACCACATTATGTTTAACCGAGCTTTACCCCTATTTTCTGTCACCATTTTGAAGCAGTTCTTCAACCCCTATGTTCCGTTAGCTTTTCAACTCCTATTTTCGGCTCTCTTTTTAGACCAGTTTTGTATCCCCCCAAAGGTTTATATCTTTTAAAGCAGTTCAACACATTTTCAAAGGTCACGTGGCCTTTCATCACTTTATCTAAATCACACCCCTCTTTTGATTGGCACTCTCCTTTTCTAAGCCACGTTCCCCTTTTCAAACCAACCTCGTGATCTCTCCCCTACTCCACGCCTCACAACCCTTCGGTGCCACCAACTTATCCACGTACCTTTCCCCACGAACCCACGTCATCTCCTGCGGGTTAAATATCCCGAATCCTAAATTTCATCTACAGTCCTACAGTCCAGAACTTTTAGTACTGAACCTTGACTGCAGAATTTTGGTCCAGTATCTCGACCAAACATTAGTAAATACGTGCAAACTTTCTTACTATATGCCATTTTTAACTTGCTTGCTTACTTTCGGTATTTTGATCAAATACTAAACGTACCCGCAAACACCAAAACATCAATAGACAGACACGTAAACAAGCAAGCATGTTAGCGAACAAATACAAATTAAGAAATTTTGCCCATACACCACAAATCAAGAACCAGCAAACCAATAAGCACTCAAACATACAACCATTAAGAGCTGATAAATTAGCTAACAGTGGTACACTCCAAGGGCTTGTTTTAATATCTTATTCTTATTCTGGTGAGTAGCAAAGTACAAAGTGTCAAAAATTCAAAGAACCAAATCGGCTCGTACGTACAAAATCTCTATGTAATGAAATTGTTAGCTGTAAATTACCCAATAGCTGAAAACATTTATGAGGTCAAATGTAGTACCCAACTAAAACATCGTGGTACCAGAATGGGAGGACTTTTGAGCTTAGTGATTTCTGTCTCAAAATACAATCAAATAACCGTATACGGAAAGAACCCCAAACGTGTAGTCAAACCTATGTATTTTTTAAGAGTTTAGTATTAGTTTAGTTATTCGAAATGTTATATTCGATTGTGTAGCCCATTAAACATAAATCTTTATAAAAACATTTGTAGGATGTCAGATGAAAAGCGTTAGTATCTCGCATGTCTTTTTATTAAGATGAATAGGTCAAAGAGTAAGTAGTCACGTAAAGCAAATTTTTATTTCGTATCTTCCATTGTTGTAAGCTCCTGGAGAGACATCTACTTCAGGTCATATTTCCATCAACCAGAAACAAAGCGATTGGTTTATGAACGTAGATTTTGGGAAGATAGGAGAGAAAAATTTGCTTTACATGACTGTTTACTCTTTGACCTGTTTATCTTAATAAAAAGACATGCGACATACTAACGCTTTTCATCTGACATCCTACAAATGTTTTTTATAAAGATTTTTATTTAATGGGCTACAGTCAGTAGAAGCAAATCGAAATATTTAAAAACCACTTTCCGAATAAAGATACAACAATCAATACTAAACTCTGATAAAAAAACAAGTACACACCTAAGGTCCTTTTGGAAGAATCACTCAAGGACCTTAGAATTTAGCTCTTAGCTATATAGAATATATATTTTGATGCATCCGCAACGAAATTGGCGTATGTAAAATTTAGTCTAAATGCTGACCAACACACATGGGTCACAGACTTTCTCTTTTTGTCATCGAGGGAGGCTGCTTAAGTGCGTTGACAACGAAATTTGTGTATGAACATGTATTTTAGGCAATATTCAGGTCAAGTACTCATGGATGACGTTACTTTAACTATTGGTTATTAAGGTAATCAATTTTTCTGAGACCTCAACGAAAGTGGTGCATATAAATTTTGATCAATATTCTACCAAAATGTTGACCAACACTCATGAACTTAACTTTTGACTCATTTCCAAAAAAATGGTGTATTTACATAGATTTTGTGCAAAACCCATCACTGATATCATTTATGAATTTAAATTTAAGCAACATTTGCCCCAAATATTGACAAACACTCAAGGCGCGCAAAGTTTAGTGGTTGGTCATCAAGGCAATACATTTTACCGTGACACAAACGTAATTAGTGTATAAACATAGATTTCAGACAACATTTAACCCAAACGCAAACTTAATGTTAGCATATATATAATCGTCGCTCAATATAGCGTTTTAACCAAATGTTAAGGACCACCAAAGAAATTAATTATAGGTTAAAATTAAGGCGTCAAACACGTTCAGTGTGTGAGATGAAGGATATACATTGGTAATCACTAAGATTTAAAAAAAAGGTAAATTAGTACAATAATCGACCTAAAGGTTTTACTTCAGATACACCCGGTATATAAATATACAGACAATAAATTATTATTATTTACATCAGTTCTACATACATAAAGACAAAATCTACATCGAATGGGGCTTGTATCTCCATAGCTCAGTTTGTTAGAGTAGTATTCTAGCAAAGTAGTTTTGGTACGTTCGCATCCTACTCAAGGTAAGCTGTTTATTTATGTATTTAATAAAATTAATAAAAATGTTTGAATACAAACAATAATTTTAATATGTCAATGATAAAAGAAAGGGTGCCGGTAGCTCGGTGGTTATGAAGGGGTGGGTGTGGTACTAATTTTGTATTTAGGATAGCCTGAAATACGTAAACACAATAAGAGTACTTCATAAATCAAGAAAAATGTGCCACAAAGGCGTCACCTGTTAAACAAACTTATAGCGGGGAAACGTCATGACCTAGATCTTAAAATAATGGCCTAACAGGAAACCATAATGTTCTCTCGAAAAGAAAACATTTTTAGGTAATGCTGTAGCTAAAATTTTACTTCAAAGGTCTCTACGCAAAGATCACTTAAAATTAAATAAACCCATTGTACATTTCGATAATTCGATTTGACTCTTTTAACACTCATATTCAATCACCAATTGAAGAAGAGAATAGTAATGGTGTTCTAATTTTAGACACCAGGGTAGTTAGAACTGCATCTAATAATTTAGCAATAGATTGGTACCAAGATCCTACCAATGTACCAATAAACCTATATCTCAAAAGATGAATGCAATTAAAGATCTTAAAAATGGAATTTTAAGAATACCTCATCCTTCCTTTCATAATATTAATTTAAAACATTTCAGGATTTATTTATTAATAATGGTTACCCTAAGTCTTCGATAATAAGATTATTGTTTAATATACCGCATGACAATAATGCTATAAATAATCAGCTAAATCAACGAATTAATATTATATAATGTTTTTGAGATATTCCAAGTTTTCAATAAAAAAAGACAGTTGTATCGCCCAATAGAGTTGCTTATGCTGTCCAAACGGCAAATTATTTTGCAGTGAAACTCTGAACTATTGTACACAAAGGACTGTTTTAGTTCATTAACAACGCGCAATGACGTATTTGTATACAGGTGATTGAAAAACAATAATGAATTTGCCACTCAAAAAAATAGGAAAAGTCGATTTTTTTAAATTGGAATCTAAACTTTTTGCATCGGATTTGGGTTAAGCACCAGAACTAACTATGATTCTCAATTTAAAAATGCCTGTATCTAAATCTAACCCTTTTCATTTTATTGGAGAAAAAGCGTTTTCACTTGCACATATTCGATTCTGAAAAAGCAAAAGTTTCATCCTTTCGCATTTTCCCTAGTGCAACATTTAAAAGAAGAGTACTTTTTAGTGACTTTATGCTTACTAATCACTACGGAAATGAATGATTTTTTAATAACATAATTTGGAGCGATGAAGCGAAATTCACTAAAAATGGCATGCTTAATCGACATAATTCGCACTATTGGAGTGACGCAAACCCTCAAGTTCTTCTAAGTAAAACTGGAGTTTTAATGTTTATTGCGCAGTAAGAAACGATAAATTTGTTATGATACGTTCCTATAACGAAAATTTGAACGGTAAGCTCTATCAAAATGTAAATATTCAGAAATGAATATGTTCTATGCCCCTACAGGTGAACGATATGCAGCAATACTACAAGAGTTGGAAACTGAGTATCAGGATAATCTATCTCTGGCTGACAGAACTCAAGTGCTATACCAACATGATGGTGCACCGCCTCACAATGGCTATATTGTGACCACTTTCCTACAGCATGCGCTTGAGGACCATTGGATGAGGATTAAGTGCAACATGCCTTATACAAATGTTGCTCGTTTAAGAGATAAAGGGTGTTCAAGTTAATAATTTTATTTCTAAATTTTCCATTAACTCAGTAAGTTTGTATAGACTCAACTTGAAAAATAGTATTACTATGTTTTTCAGCATGACGAATAAGAATTTGTCATCAATTTTAACGTTGCTCATAGAGGGCGCTGGTTACACACTGCTGAATAGATAAATCGATGCTTATCTTTTTTGTGTGTGGAGAATCACATAAACTGAATCGAAAATTTGAAAGAGCAAGGAAAAATACATACTTGTTGGATTTTGATATCTTGATCCGTTTTCGAGATATTTGCCTCCAAAAGGTTCAATGCAGTGCGGCCTATTAATACAACTTTTAGTCCTTCAAATACAAAGTTGGCTTATTGCTCTGAAAAAAATAAGTTGGCTTAAATGCATCTGACAGCTATCATCATTTATGCTTGTTAAGCTTGTGTCAAAGAGTGCTAAGTAAGTAGCCTTATCTTTTTCTTTCTGCTTTATTTGTACAAGAATAAGTAGTAAAAAAATGCCACGGCATAATGAGTTTTCTAACAGTGAAATGCGAGATATGGTTTGTGTTTTTGCTCAAACAGATTTTAATGGACTTGCTGCAATCCGAAGATATTTAGAATTATATCCTAATCGAAGACAACCAAATCATAAACTTTTTAGAAATATTTATTATCGCCTAGGAGAAACTAGGTGTTTTGTCCTAAGCGTCATAATGGTGCTCCAAAAACAATTTCGGTAGAACAAGCGGATTAAGATCTAGTTCGTGTTACCGAAAACCAAGGCGTAAGCACTCGCCGTTTAAGTGCAGCGACAGGAATAAGTCAAACGTCTATCAATAGAATCTTACGAAAAGAGCAACTCTACCCTTATCATTTCATTCCCGTGCAGAATTGATTACCACAGGATCCTGCGGCACGTCAACGGTTTTCGCAATTTTTACAGACAAAACAGAACGAAAACCGAAATTTTCTTGACAAAATTCTCTTCACTGATGAAGCAACATTTACTAGACGGGGAGTTATCAAGTGGAGGAATAATCGTTTGTGGGATTCTGAGAATCCACATGCCATAAGGGAAAGACATTTCCAGCAGGAGTTCAAGATGAACATTTGGTGTGGGATGGTATCTGATTTTTTTTATTGGTCCCTTTGGACTTCCGCCGAGTCTGAACGGTCAACTATACTTAGACTTTCTTAAACAAAATTTACATGAACTGCTAGAAGATATACCGCTTGAACTAAGACAAAACATGTGATTTATGCACGATGGAGCGCCACAACACTTCCCTCTGCCTGTGCGCGATTATCTGAACGAACAGTTTCCACATCGATGGTTTGGTCGTGGAAGTGAATTTCCTTGGCCACCTAGAAGTCCAGATTTTAACCCCCTAGATTTCTCTGTTTGGTCTAGTTTGAAGGAAATCGTCTACAAGGAAAGAACTGATTCCCGTGAAGAATTGCTTCAAAAAATTCAAGAAGCTGCCAATAAGACAGGATTGTTTTTTAACATTAGATGATCTCTAAGAAAACGAATATAAAAGTGCATTGAAGTTGGTGGTGGACATTTCGAGCAGTTGCTCTAAATAAGTTATTTACCGGCATAATACGTGGGCGCTTGCATTACATATGACAGTTGTATGAACTTGCTACTCTTTTGAAAAATCAATTTTAGAAGGCATTATTTTCATGTTTGCTATTTTTTTACTATGAACACTTTAGAGATGTTATAACTTCCTCTTGCGAACACTATGTGGCCGTAAGGCCTATTGAATACTCTGTGTACCTATGCGTTATTTCTTGTTATTATTTATTATTTACTGAGTTTCGTGTTTAAAAATTAAAAATTGTGTCAATAGGACGAAACCTTAGAAGTCAAATATCTCGAAAACGGATCAAGACATCAAAATCGAACAAGTTTGTATTAACCATGTAAAAAAGGTTGCTCTTTCAAATTTTCGATTCAGTTTAAGTGATTCTACACAAACAGCGATATTTATGAGCAAAGTTAAAATTGATGTCAAATTCTTATTCGTCATGCTAAAAAACATAATAATACCAATTTTCAAGTTGATTCTATAAAAACTTGCTGAGTTATTGGAAAATTTAGAAATAGAATTATTAACTTGAACACCCTGTATCTCTTAAACGAGCAACATTTGTATAAGGCATGTTGCGCTCAATCCTCATATTTTAGGCTCTACTATTCCCAGTTTCCAGATTTCCCATTCTTAACGACTCACCTTGTATATATATATATATATATATATATATATATATATATATATATATATATATATATATATTGTTATGAGAGGTTCAAATAAACCTTGCCTTCCCAATATTATTTACAATTTTTTTTTTATGGTTTGTTAATTTGGTTTTAAATTTAAAACTACACAACTTTCAAAATTTGTTGTAATAACAGTTAATATGTTGAGCGCCAACCTGTATAAATCTCAGGTAAATTGTTTCAGAATTTTCTCTCCTTTTTTTTTTAAGCTTAATATTTCAATTCCAACAAATCTGATTTGACCAAGTAAGTTAATCCAATAAACTATTATTGACACATACAAAATTACGTAAAGTAAATGAAAAATTTTAACTTGTTAAAATTAAATAGGGATCAAATGAATTTCAAACAATAATCTCAGGGAACAAGTGAGTCTTAATAATGCGAGTGAATTAATCGACATAAAAAAATTAATTCTTTGACGTGGACGATTTCCCAGGAAAACAATAAAATAACAAACTTATTCCTAATTAAATTTATACTACACCTACCTAAGAAACATCACTGGACTGATCCTGTAGTCATATGGTTATGCCCGCTAGCAGGTGTCGAATGCAGCAAGTGGAAATTTTCTTTTTTTTCTTTTCTTCAGGCAAGTGATACTTATTAAATCTTCCCTTACTCCTTGATTGGCCAAACAAATTCTTTTGTGCTGTCCTCCACCACGTGTTGGGTATGATATTGTTAATAATGCCTTTTCTTTTTGTTTTATACAAATCGTAGATGACCAGAAATGTCTTGAGGTAGGATTGTGAGAATTATGGTACCTTCACAAATCTTACTGCAGTGATTGTAATCGTATATTCGAGTAAATCAACATACACATTATGAAAGTGTGACAGTGGTTTAAAAATTCTACTTTTTATCTATCACTTAGTAGGAACAACACTATATTATTTATTAAAGTTTTTTAATTTAGTCCTTTTCTTCTTGTCACAAGTTGTACATACACCATTCCAACCTTTATTCCACAATCACCGCTACTAATACTAATACTGTAACAATAAGTAATTAATAATAGATTATTATACCATTTAGTAGGTACATATAGGTATAAATAAAACAACTGCAGTTAACACTGAAGAAAGTGATGACGATGATCTTTTCCAAGATTTGGATGACTCAGGAAGTGATGAATCTGAAGCCGAATGACAATTATAATTTTACATTTAATTATAAAAGTATATCTTTGTAATTTAATTAATATTTACTAACTATAATAAAAATGTATTTGTTATTGTTGTTATAAGTATAAGTGAAAGGTGTCAATTGAAATTACTTATAGGTAATTAGTAATCGATTATTATTTTTATTATACAAAAGTTGCATTTCTTCACAAATTATATAATGTTAAAGCAGTGTTGAGAACCACTGGCATTTTATTATACCTATTGAATTTCTATTCTACCTGCATCTGATTCTTATTGCCTTGTCATTATGTGTGAAAGTTGCAAACGCTTTTGTTCGGCAGAAATAGAGGCATTATTCATAATATATCCATCTTTCTTTGTCACGTACAATAAGTACGAGACAGCAAAGCATTAAGGCGGTTTCAAGCACAATAGAACCATATATTGACAATCCTCCTTGTTAATCCGATACCCGTTCAGTTCTACCGGACAGGCTTTACACATTAACTTGTTTTGCATACACAATAATTATAATGGTAAGTGCAATTAAAATATGAATTTATTTCTTATTATTAATTATAATACATTTATTGTAGATGAAACCATAAAACCAAAGCATAACGCATCTTATTGCAATTTCTAACAATGTGAATGTCCATATATAATTTTATCAAAAAATAAAGATAAACTCTAAGTGATATCAAACACGCATAATATTTACAAATACAACTATTTAACTTAATCTGTCACATTTCTCTTTTTGAAAAATACATTTTAAATCTGATGTGATTTAAACTAAATTAAAACATTTAACCATTTAGATAACAAAATTAATTAACTTTACAATATAATTTAACCAACCAAAAATTTATTCTTATTTCATAGAAATAATTAACAAAGTCTGTTTTAGGTAACAAGAGTAAAAATAAACGTTTATCAAAACTTCTAAAAAGTAAAAGCCCACGTACAAAAAAAAATTGGATAAAAAAAATTCTTTCTTTTTTTTTTGAATAAAGAACAAAAAATATATTCCCTTTTTTTATGTTTAAAATATTTGACGTCTATATAAAAAAAAATGTAAAACAAAAAAAACACTCAATTATTTTACCTGTATCTTATATGTGGCTTTGTAAATATTGATAGCATGAAATTTTTTTTTTTTTTAAATAAAGTCATAAAATTCAGATTTGTTGTTATTGATGTTTTAATGTGCTTATTTATGTAATAATTTGTTTATATATGTGTAAAACAGGTCAATAAGGACATAACATGTCATTTTCCCCCCTTATTTTTTTTATATTTTGATTTTAAAGCAAATCTTTTTTTTTTTTTTATAACATCTATGTGTGTTGGATGCTAAGCTAATCTTTAAAATTGAAATCAAGAAAAATTTACTTTAATGTGAGCTAAATCTTACTTGACATTTTTATACAAATTGTTAATTCGCATTTGTGTTTTCATATTGGTAAATCATGTCTAAATGGAATCTACCCCTTCTTTTGTCAGAATCTTTAAATCTAAGATCATAACTATCTCCATATCGTTTATGTATCACATAAGGCCCTTCATATGGTACCAGTAACTTTGCACAAATTTGTTTCGAACCATCTGCTACCCTTAGCTTCTTCACGATAACTAAATCACCCTCATGAAAACTACATGTTTCTTGATTTTACTGTTCTCTTTGTATGAACCTGTCTTGTTTTTGTCTGATTATCGCCCTTACCAGACATAATTTCCGTTCTATTTCCTCATTGTTGTCTTTACTGACTTTCCATGGTCTATCAGGAAATTGTCGTTTCATTAAAATCAGTGGTGCCACCTCGGTGATTGTTGACGGCACTTCATTTATAAATGTTTCGATCTGTTGCAAATAATGCCCCCAATGAATGTGTCGTTCATGGTGCATAATTATTCTCAAATATTTGGTGACTTCCTGGATGTAACGTTCCGATGGATTTGCCTGAGGGTGTCTTATGGAACAAAAACTTACTTGTACGTTTCTCTTCCGCAAATTTTCTTTAAATCGGGTGTTGTTAAAATAAGTCGCATTGTCGGCTATTAACTTCCTCGGTCGACCTATTTCTTGTATGAACTGGTCAATCATGTCGAGTGATTTTTCCGTTGTACAGACAGGTACGGGATACAGTTTCGTGTACCTACTGAACAAATCAACGATGATGAGGATATGTTTGTTCTTTCCACTCTTCACTAAGTTACTTAAGTAGTCGATGGCTACTACCTCCAGTGGTTCTGTGGTTCTAATTGTTCTTATTTCATTTTTGTTTACATAATTTTTATATTTAGCTATAGTGCAGAGATGGCAACCTTTGACAACTTTCTTCACAACTGCTAAGTCTTTCTTGCAGAAGAAGTTTTCTCTCATAAGCAGCCAGATTTTCCTGATGCCAATATGTCCATATCGAAGATGAAAGGACAGAGCTATTTCTCTACAATACTCCTTGGTGATCAAGTATAAGTCTTGATTTTTTACTTCTTTTACAAGGATTTCATTTACTAATTTGCAATTTTTATGCTTATCCTTGTTCTTAAGATTCTTTCGTAAGTCTTCGAACTCTTCATTCTGTTGATCTCGTGTTATTCGATGATCACTGAATAAATCGTTCTCATTCTTCATACGATTTAGGTACACCTTTATTTTATCTTTGGTAAGGAGAGACTGTTCATTCTGTCTTGTAAATGCATCTGCCACTAAGTTTTTTTTTCCTTCCACGTATTTGATATCGAAATTATATTCTTGTAATATAAGGCTCCATCGATAAATTCTGTTATTGACGAATCTCGTCTTCATCAAATGGGTCAAAGCAGAGTGATCTGTCTCGACTATAAAACTTGTTCCCACTAGGTAGAAATTTAGTTTCATAATGCAATAAATGATTGCCAGCATCTCCTTCTCAGAAACTGAATACTTCCGTTCTGCACCCCTTAAAACTCTTGAGACAAAACATATCGGTACCTCTTCGTTGCCTTGTATTTGAGTTAGTATTCCTGCTATAGCGTAGTCGGAAGCATGTGTCTTGAGTGTAAATTTTGTACTGAAGTCTGGGTGATATAAACGTAATCCTTCGTAAAATACGTCCTTCAACTGTTGGAAAGCTTTTCTTTGTCTCTGTCCCACATAAACCTTTTACCTTTTTTTAATAATTCAACTAATGGTAGAGATAATTCGGCAAACCCTGCGATAAATTTTCGAAAATAATTTAAAACGCCTAAAAACCCCCGTAATTGTTTTATATTCTTAGGTCTAGGAAATTCTTTAATTTCCTTAATTCTTGCGTCATCTAATCGCATACCTTCTTGGTTAACTATAAACCCTAAGAAGTTTACGCTTAATTTCAGAAATTGGCACTTTTCTAAATTTAATTTTAAGCCATTGTCATCCAACATTTTGAGAATTATATCTAGATGTTGTAAGTGTTCTTGAACGTTTTTACTAAATATAAGAATGTCGTCAACATAGTGCAAACAAAACTATCTAAAATCTTTTGCATTGCCCTCACTAACGCTGCACAGGAACTAGCCAACCCAAAAGGCACAACCCTGAACTGATAAGTACTCCCATCAATACTAAATCCTGTGTACTTTCTTGAATTTTTATCTAATGGTATTAACCAGAAAGAATTTCGCAAATCTAACTTTGTGTATATCTTATCTTTGCCTATCTTTCCTAGTAATGATTCTATCTTTTGAGGAGATTCCATTTGTGGAGCTGTTCTTTCATTTAATCTTCTGGCATCTAAACATAGTCTTAATGAATCATCTTTCTTTTTAACAACAACTAGTGGATTTATATACTTTGTACTCGCACGTTCTATTATTCTCTCATTGAGCATACTTGTCAGAATGTCTTTTACCTTATCTTTATAGTGATATGGAACTGAATAACTTTGAGCTCTAAATGGTTCCCTCTCGTCTACCTCTAATTTGTGCTCGTAGCCCGTAGCTACCCTAACTTCGCTGTTTATCAGATTTTTATATTTTTTTAAAAGTTTGTATATGTCATGCTTGTAACTATCGTCACTGTTAATATTGGTCATTTGTATTTGATCGCCTGTGTTTTGTTTAGGCGTAATATGGTTAGTGTATACTTTCTGTAGTGTCGTATACTGGTCGTTGTCTCTTTTGTTTGTCCAATTTACAGTGTGGTCCGCAAATGATACTGTTTCACTGTCTATGTCAATAATACTCTTACAAGTTTTCAAAATGTTCATTCCTAAAATAACGTCTATTTGCATGTCCTTAACAACTAATAGTTCTTGTTTGATTTCTATGTTACCTATCCTAAGGTCCCCTATGTATCTTCTCCTAGCACATGAAAATTTTCTGTTATTAGCTGCTACCAGTTCAATAATTTTAATGCCTATGCCTACCGTATCTCTAATAAACTCTTCTGAAATTAAAGAAACTTCAGCCCTGTGTCTATTAACGCCGTTGCTTTCACGCCTTTGACTTCAACTTGAATATAAGGTAAACTATTTACAATCACGTTTTCCAATTCTACCTCATTACCATTACTACCAATCGCGATGTATTCTTTTGGGTGTTCGTAATAAGTGTTACTGATAACTGCACTCTGATCTGAAATCAGCCTAGCCTGACCCTTGTGCCTTTTTGCTTCAATAATTTTAACATATTTTGTAAGTTTTTGATTTTTAAACCTAAATATCCTTTTTTTATTCTTTCCAATTTTGTAGTTTTTATATAACAAATTACTTTGTGCGGCTAATTTTTTGTTTTTACGCAACTTTAGTTGTACGTATTTTGGTTTTTCTTGATTTATTATTGAGGTCGATTTATTTTTGTTAGAAACTGCATTAACTTTTTCTTGTTTATCAGTGTTTTGTTCTGTGCTGCTGTTTTCGATAATTGCGTTATCCGTTTTCGCAGTTATTTTGTCTCTGATGTTTTTACCAGCAGCACACCTTACCAAAAATCCACTGTCTCAACAACCTGCTCTATTCGGTCTTCATTCTTAATTCGTACTGGTTGTTTAGGGTCGTTAGTTACTTTCTGCGATGGACTTACTTCAAATTTGTTTATGTAATATTTTTCGGAATTCATTTTTTCCTGCGCTCTGGGCTTCTGTTCATTTTCGTTTTCATGTTCTTTCTGTTCTTTGTAGTAGTCTTCTTTTGTCCACTGTTTAGTCCACTGCCGATTGTAAGGGTTCGTATTTGGTCTTGGTTCAATGTATCGTCTTTGATTACGTCCTACCTGTTCATACTGTCGTGGGTTGTCTCGTCGTACTTGTAATTGTGTTGAAGGTCCAGCAGACGATCTTCGTATCTCGTCTCTGTAATCGTACCTTTTGATCAGCGCCTGGAGCTCGAAATATGTCCTAATGTCCTCTGTGATCCCTCGATCTCTTATGTCATCTTCAAAGTGCTCTGCCAGCTGAGCTATGATCACATTTTCATCCATAATATTCCCCAGATGTTTACAGAGAGCATACTTGCTTATGAGATACCTTTCTCTGGTCACCCCTAAGTGTGGGTTATATTTGCCTGTTTGCAGTTTCCTTTTTACTTTTTCTTGTTCGAGGTCACCCCAGTACTGCCTTGTGAATTGCGCCTTGAAATTATTGAGTCCAGTGATGTGGTCCTCTATTGTATCATACCATTTCAGAGCTTCACCTTTTAGTGAGGTTCTTATACATAATAGTTCCTCTGTTTGAGTAAAATTATGGCCATAAATACGTCGGTTATTGTTTATTCGCGTTTCTAAATTTTTGAGGTACATCATGGGATGTATTTCTTGTCCCCCGCCGTACTTCTCAATTTGGTTTTCTTCCCTAAAGTACATTGGAGATCCAGGTAGCACAGTTCTTGCTACCTTCATTTCTATTTCTTCTAACCGTCGGTCCATTTCCTCCTTGAGTCCTTTAGAGAAAGACTCTTCTTGATCTAACCGGTCTTCCATTTCCCTTCTCATCCTGTTGAGGTGTCCATTCATGTATTCGTCATGGTCTTGTAGTCTATGGTCTAATTCCCTTTTCATATCTGATCTCTCATTCTGGACTTGCTTCGTGCAATTGTTCATTGCCTGGTACAGTACTTGTTGTCCCGTCGAGTGTATTTGTTTTTCAATATCTTTGAATTTGTTTTGTGTTTCTGTTTTATTTTCTTCAAGTTTTGTTTCTATTATTTCTACTTTTTTCGTAAGTTGCTCTGTAAGCTGCGTTTTTAAGTCTTCTATTTTTGCTTCCAATCTTGTGCTGCTTATGTCTATGGTTGCTATTTTTGTGTTTAATTCCGCCATGCTTTTTCGGTTATCCAGCATGTAACTCTCGTTTCGTGCCTGGCTTTCCTGCATAAATTTTATTACCTGCTCGAGTTGTCCCTGTGGAATCTGTACTACGTGTGATTGAGTCTTTTCGGTGTCAAACTTGCAGGGTTCCTTGCTCACATCCATCGAGATGTTTTCAGGTGTCTGCTCCACCACCTGGTCAGAGACATTTTCCACGGAATCCTGTGTCTGTGATATACCAGATGTGGCAATTCCACTTTCGATGGAAGCTTGGACAATGTAGCTTCCGTTTTCCATACTTTCTTATGAAATATTTTTTTTTTATAGTAACACGTCAATGTTCACTCGCTGTGGCCCCACGTTCTTGGGTGACAAATAATTGTTATGAGAGGTTCAAATAAACCTTGCCTTCCCCCCAATATTATTTACAATTTTTTTTTTTATGGTTTGTTAATTTGGTTTTAAATTTAAAACTACACAACTTTCAAAATTTGTTGTAATAACAGTTAATATGTTGAGCGCCAACCTGTATAAATCTCAGGTAAATTGTTTCAGAATTTTCTCTCCTTTTTTTTTTAAGCTTAATATTTCAATTCCAACAAATCTGATTTGACCAAGTAAGTTAATCCAATAAACTATTATTGACACATACAAAATTACGTAAAGTAAATGAAAAATTTTAACTTGTTAAAATTAAATAGGGATCAAATGAATTTCAAACAATAATCTCAGGGAACAAGTGAGTCTTAATAATGCGAGTGAATTAATCGACATAAAAAAAATTAATTCTTTGACGTGGACGATTTCACAGGAAAACAATAAAATAACAAACTTATTCCTAATTAAATTTATACTACACCTACCTAAGAAACATCACTGGACTGATCCTGTAGTCATATGGTTATGCCGCTAGCAGGTGTCGAATGCAGCAAGTGGAAATTTTTTTTTTTCTTTTCTTCAGGCAAGTGATACTTATTAAATCTTCCCTTACTCCTTGATTGGCCAAACAAATTCTTTTGTGCTGTCCTCCACCACGTGTTGGGTATGATATTGTTAATAATGCCTTTTCTTTTTGTTTTATACAAATCGTAGATGACCAGAAATGTCTTGAGGTAGGATTGTGAGAATTATGGTACCTTCACAAATCTTACTGCAGTGATTGTAATCGTATATTCGAGTAAATCAACATACACATTATGAAAGTGTGACAGTGGTTTAAAAATTCTACTTTTTATCTATCACTTAGTAGGAACAACACTATATTATTTATTAAAGTTTTTTAATTTAGTCCTTTTCTTCTTGTCACAAGTTGTACATACACCATTCCAACCTTTATTCCACAATCACCGCTACTACACATTAACTTGTTTTGCATACACAATAATTATAATGGTAAGTGCAATTAAAATATGAATTTATTTCTTATTATTAATTATAATACATTTATTGTAGATGAAACCATAAAACCAAAGCATAACGCATCTTATTGCAATTTCTAACAATGTGAATGTCCATATAATTTTATCAAAAATAAAGATAAACTCTAAGTGATATCAAACACGCATAATATTTACAAATACAACTATTTAACTTAATCTGTCACATTTCTCTTTTTGAAAAATACATTTTAAATCTGATGTGATTTAAACTAAATTAAAACATTTAACCATTTAGATAACAAAATTAATTAACTTTACAATATAATTTAACCAACCAAAATTTATTCTTATTTCATAGAAATAATTAACAAAGTCTGTTTTAGGTAACAAGAGTAAAATAAACGTTTATAAAAACTTCTAAAAGTAAAAGCCCACGTACAAAAAATTGGATAAAAAAATTCTTTCTTTTTTTTTGAATAAAGAACAAAAAATATATTCCCTTTTTTATGTTTAAAATATTTGACGTCTATATAAAAAAAAATGTAAAACAAAAAACACTCAATTATTTTACCTGTATCTTATATGTGGCTTTGTAAATATTGATAGCATGAAATTTTTTTTTTTAAATAAAGTCATAAAATTCAGATTTGTTGTTATTGATGTTTTAATGTGCTTATTTATGTAATAATTTGTTTATATATGTGTAAAACAGGTCAATAAGGACATAACATGTCAATATATATATATATATATATATATATATATATATATATATATATATATCACATATAGAGCTTGTTACCAGGGCAAATAAATGAAACTAAAACTTCAAGAACTGAGTAGCCACATGTAACTTTAAAAAAATGAATCTAGAAGGACTGAAGTTACTTGCATATTAAATCATTTCTGTATTCATGTCTTGTTTTAGTAAACAGAACCTTGTAAATAACTCCGATGCTAGTGTACCTATATTAGAATTAATGTAAAGCTTAACATTTGCCTTACATCGCCTCTATTACATGGTGTATCAAGTCATCTGGGTGGTAACAATATCTTCGAATTGGCAATAGCATGCTATAATTTATTGTGAAAAGCAAACAATTTAGATTACCATTAAATCACCTGCATATATATTTGAAATCATTTTCGTTGTATAAAATCCAGTGTTGTTTTTTTTTCGTTACGTTCATATTCGGATCCCTATGTGTTAAATCCCTTTTGGCTTTCCTTGTGTAAGTATATTTTTCATTACAGTTAAAGCGTAGGTTTTCATATTGTGTAGGACTGTGTTTTACTGTTTTCAGATAAACTCAGAATCCTTATAAAAATAGACCTTTCTAAGACACGTTTGGGGTTAATATTGTATTTTGTATGAAGCTGAATATATACGAAATAATGAATTAAGAGTTTATTAATATTAAGTAAAAAGAACTTTTAAAAAAAATAGTGTGGATACATTGAGATCTTATGTTAAAAGTCAGTAGTCGCGAAGATTAATCAAAATGAATAACATTCGTAATTAAAAGCTGGATCTTCATGAGATCAAGTTGAAATTACTAGATCACAAAATCTTTTTTGAATTAAATGTCATGTTGGATTCTTGGGTTTCTCTCTCTTAGTTAGCTCTATATTTTAAAATTACACGAAAATTGCTTTCGTTTGCAGAATTATCCCCAAAATCCCTATGTCCCCGAATGGACAATTCTTGTCGACCACAAACTAATATTGCTTCTATAATTGGCTTGATTTTAGCTCGATTTTGTGCTACTTGAATTTTTCTGTTTTCATCAACTAAATCTATCACTCTCTTGAACCCCGTTTTGTATTTTGACTAAATTTTCATAAGCACAGACTGAATCTTTATGAAACTTACTGCTTTGGTGCGCATTGAATATCTACAAATATAAAAAAAAATTAGAGAAAATACCAGTAGTTTCTATTTTATTTTTGGCAAATATGACGAATTTTAGCTACGTTATTATACAAAACTGAAGCTACCTACGTATAAAAAGTGAATATACCTTATTCAAGCCATCAGCCGTTGCATGTCATTAATCGTATACCAGTACTATAATTATAATTTACTATAAAACTACAGTTGGTATTAAAAGTAATTAATTGTGTAGGATTAGCAATCGTATTTTATCCTTGTCTCACACTTTGCAGTGCTTATTTACAACTTAAAACCTGGTGCGAATATAAACTCATATCTACATATCTCGATGTTGTCAAGTAAAATTTTGTTTACTTTGTTAAATTCACCGGTACCCACTTAACCTATTTGTTTTAAATTACATTACGAAAAACAGTACTTTTTTATTTTACATGTTCATGTTTGTTTCTGAATTCTGATCAAAATCTTATGAATAAATCAAGCCTTGAACTTCATACATACAGCATATTTAAGAAATCTTGTAGTGCCTGGGGTAAGATTGGTCTGGTTCTGACAATACATAACAAAACGTATCATAGTTATTGATATTCTCGAAAGGATTTTTTACATTAGTTGGTATGCAGTGTGAAAGCAGGTCAAACGAAAACAATTTAGAAAAGTACAAGAACATCGTTTCTCTAAACCAAATTGTTGAATTTTATTATTACATATAATAGGTATACAGTATCCATTTGTTCCTAACCTAAAAATATGTATAAGCAATCAGTCTGACAACACGTACACTTGACAACGCTGATTACCACGTCATTGATTTAGTAAGTTTTAAGCTATGACGTACAACGGCTGGTGGCTTGAATAGCGTATAGTTAATTTATTTGTAGCAATAACAAGAATTTAAACACTCATTTTTCCAGTCATCCATTATTAATTTAACCAAGCCACCCAAAGCCTGGCTCCCAATACCTTCAGATTTAGCAAAGAACATACAGTATTTACATAATACGTCTTCTTATTTAGCGGAATAACAAAGCCAGTTAAACTCTGTTTTTTATTTTTAAGTTTATCAATTAAAAGGAACATGTATGATGGTGGTGGAACCACTTTTATTGTATTTACTTTTTTTGGAACGGATTTGTTTAGATTTCCAAAATCTTTTTGATTCTGTAAATGCTGGTTCTGGATTGCATTGATGGTAGTATTGTGTTACTACTGTGACTGACCTTTTCATCTTTATTAAATTCGTCTGGCTCGGCAGTACCGGCAAATGAGCTTGATGTCGATGATTCATTTTCATCAAATTTTCTTCTTTTTAAGAAATTTGCCAAGGAACTTAAATTACTCATACTTGCATGGTTCACTAAACTAATTACATAATAAATTGTCTGTTTAACAAACGAACTAAAAAAAACTAGTAAATAAAAATGAACAATAAAATAATGTATTATGAAGCATACGAATAATATTACACCACCACCGCACTTATCACGTTTTAAACACACCCTGTAAAAATTGTATGAGACAGAGACTGATCCCCTCGACTTAGCGTTTACGTTATATAGGAAATTCAGTGCTAGATAATTCCAGAAATATAAATATCTAGACAAGGCATCCCTCTGACACAACGATGACTCACATATCCGGTCGCTTGTCGCTATTATTTACTAATAATACAAATATAAAGATGATTCAATATAGTAGAAGAGGAGCACTTGAGGATGTGGCGTCATCACTGACAGAGGAAGTCACGACCACGTGGCCGAAGCCATTTCCCACCCCTATCGCTTCTTTTCGGGGACGTTTTTCAACCCCTCGATGGAATTTTCTACCCGTTGACGTCATTATCACCCCTAATTAGGGTCCTTTTGGCTGTATTAGGAGTCTTTTTGACAGTCCAGCCCCTGGAGGATAGATAAATGCGTGTGCATACAGTGTTCAACCCCTGGGCGTGGGTTTAGCCCTTAATTAAGGTAATTTTGGCAACATTAAAAGCTAAGACTAAACCACGCCCCCACCTTTTACCTGATTGCTTGCGCCAGCCCCTGATTGGTCCTTAGCCCCACTGCTCAGAGTGGTGCTCTACTTGGTAGAATAAGTATCTGTATGTGGCGGAAAGTTTTAATTTGTATTCTAATAAGGGGCCCTAAAGATAAAACAGGTATAAAGCCTCGAAACTTGCCCACGGGGTTTCGCCTCCTTTTCGCGGCCCCATTGGAAAATTTGAATTTGTGATCTAATAAGAGGCCCTAATGCTAACTTACAAGACAGGTGTAGGGCTTCGCAACTTGCTCTGGGGCTACGCCCCTTGTCGTATTCCACGAGCTCAAATTTTAAATTTGTTAAGAGCACCATCTACTTGTGTATAGACTAATGGATGTTTTCTGTAATATAGCTGGCTGCATCTAGCGGTATATTTTAAAAGTACATACAGGTCCAGGTAATGGTTATAGTAGGAAATTTGAAATAAGAGGTTTAACAGTAACTTTTAAAGTAAGACGTGTACATCTCTGTCTCAACCCACCGATCAACCTCGATCAAATCAAACAACGGGGCTTCGCCCCTTGTCCTAACCCCTTCACAGTAAATTTGAATTTGTATTCTAATAAAGGGTCTTAATGCTAACTTGTAAGACTACATAAATAAACCTTGCCTCGAGTAGTATTTGAACCTACGACTATTCTAATAAGGGGGCCTAACGCTAACTTACAGATATAGGGCTTCACAACTTGTCCTCGGGCCTTCGCCCCCTTGTCATGGCACCGGAATTCAAAATTTGAATTTGTTAGTGTAAAACTCTTGAATGTTTTCTGTAATAAGTGCAGGCGTTATTTTAAATGGAAAATCAAACAATCACAGTCAATCTAAGCAATTAACCAAATCAGTCAAATCAATCAACCTCAAACAAATCAAACAAGAAGCTGATCTAATAATTCTTTATAACCTTCAGGTAACGATTCTACCACTGTATATACCTAGCCCCTGTGACCAACCGCTTACTTTGTAGATAAGGCTAACCAACAGTCAGAGCTGGTACTCTCCCTAAACGTGAAGGCACCGGTGTAGAAAAACGGTCGATCATCTGAAAATCAATCTCACTCAAGCAAATCATAACTTTCAGCTTGTAGAAATCAGCTAACAATTCAAAAATACTGGTTTGGCTTAACTTACAGCTTGGTAAGACCAACCATATTTCAAAAATACATGAGATAGCCTTCGGAGTTACTGTCGATATACAAGCATCAAATTAGTTTGTAACACTATATGTACAGTGCTAAAAATACGTTTTACATTTAAATTAGTTAAAAATGCCTATATAACAACAAATATATAACGAAACCCGAAATCGGGCTACTATATCATTTCGCATACAAGGAAAGTCTTGGCGGAAATACCTCTAATAAAATGTTCTCTAGATTTATAAACAAGACTGAACGCACTATTTTGTTTTTGAAAATGGACAGTTGCCGTGGGGATAATAAACATGCTGACTTTCATTTTCAATTTTGATAATACAATGTGTGAATAGAAACTAACACAGATTTCGTTTCGTAAGGCAGCTGTAGGAGTCTGTGTTTTATTTTGCACTACGCTTGTCATTATCATTAGACAGCCATAATAATAACCTCTCAAATCCGGAAATATATCTGATAAAACAAGCTCTAGATTTATAAACAAGCTTAAACGCACTATTTCGTTTTTTAAAACGGACAAATACACCGGAGTAAATAAACAAGCTGGCTTTCATTTACAATTTTGATAATACACAAACGTTTTGAAACTAACACCGATCTCGTTTCGTAAGGCAATTTACAATTTTGATAATACACAAGCGTTTTGAAGCTAACACCGATTTCATTTTGTAAGGCAGCTTTAGGACGCTGTTTTATTTTAGCCGAGCTTATCATTATCATTATACAACTATAATAACAACACTAACAATAATATCCTGCGAGTTAACGTATATACTATTGTCGAGTTTTGCATGCAGTGATAAAAACACGTTTTACAGTTAAATCAGTAAAAATACCTATACAACAGCAAATATAACCAAACTTGAAATTAGGCCTCTAGCAATTAAATAAACTAAATAAAATAAGGGGTAAGGGTTAAAATAAAACGTGCACTTACCAGGGTTGTTGGCGATAAACCTATTGGACGAACGCCATGACAGCGTAAACAGTTGCTTACAATTACAACACATTTCACTTTAGGCGTCTTGCTTATAACTGAATAATATAAAGTACTTAGAGCCTTCCAGCCATCATCATCAATATAAAGTAATTATTTTCTGATTTCTCGAGTTATGTAACCACAATAACAACTTTTCACTATTCAAGTACATGTAAAACCCTAATTAATTAGCTAATTACGCGAAAGTTATAGTGCCCATGAAAATGGAAATATGATGTTCATGTTCTTTGCGCGAGTGATTACACTTATTTTTAAAAGCAGACTTGCTTGTGATGTCATCTAGTGGTATATTTTTAAACTAGCGCATGTTTTCTGTAATGGAAGTTGATCATGACTCTACCTAGTAGTGTATTTGTAAAGCAGACAAACTTTAATCAAGTTATGATGTAAGTGTAAAGTTGTGAAAAATTTTGTTAAATGTGTTTTTTGGCTGACATTTATCATTGTTAGCTTTCGCCGTAGAGAGTGTTCTGATTTGTCATCTTTAAGGCAGTTTAACAATATTTAATTTTCAATGACCTAGTTATTCGTTACTAAAATTTAATTCTATAATTGGATTTATACGTTTCCCAAACTGTTATATTAATAGCAGCTTGATGTTTATGTTTTAATTTTTCAACTTTGACAAAATCTTTAACAATTTTAACAGAATTACAACTGGCGATGATAACTATAAGTGTTATCGAAACGTTTAGATTGTATAATTTAAAATACACCATTAAAAAAGACCCAAAAAAGATAAGTATTTTATTAAAATTTAAAAATACTTAACAAATAAAATTATTTTTACTTTGTTATAAGTTTTTGTTATGAACGAATAAGTTTATACAATATCAAAATTCATATGTTTGCATTTATTACGCAAATATAACTTTTAAGTTGATTTTTTAGGTTTAATAAGAAGATTAACAAACAGTTTTACTAACACGTAATTATCAAAAAGTCTTTTTCACATTTTTGCTACAATAA
Organism: Vesta saturnalis; assembly: GCA_036346205.1. Classification (NCBI taxonomy): domain Eukaryota; kingdom Metazoa; phylum Arthropoda; class Insecta; order Coleoptera; family Lampyridae; genus Vesta; species Vesta saturnalis. The sequence continues at coordinate 237,284 of JARFJB010002032.1, forward strand.
ATAATATGAACAAACTTTAAAAATATTTATAACAAATAAACTGATTTTTACTTTTTTTATTTACAATATCACAATCAGATAAATGCCACTGGAATCATTTCTGCATATCATTTAGAAGTGCGTACAACATATTCAAAATAAGTTCAGGTTTTGTGTAGTTGCCCCTGATCTGAATTAATCGTTTCGGTCTAATAGGCGGCTGCCATTGCCTTTAGTTGTTTATTTTTACTGTCACGAAAGATTTTGATTGTTATAAAATTTAAAAAGCTCTTCAAGTAAAAATGCCCCGCCATAACAATTTTACTAATCGTGAAATGCGAGATATCATTTGTGTTTGTGTACAAGGAAATTATTCCTGTCTTGCTCGAAGATATCGGAAAATGTATCCAAACAGAGTTCAACCTGGTCGCAAAACCTTCAGTAATATTTTTAATAGATTAGGAGATACTGGACAATTTAAGCCCAAAACTGATGTGGGACGGCCTAAAAATTTTACTGTTGATCAGGAGGATGGCATTTTAGTGCAAATTGCTGATAATCCTCAACTAAGCACTCGGCGTTTAGCAACAATGACTGGAGTAAGCCATGCTTCAGTTTTTCGCTTACTGAAAAAAGAAAATCTACGCCCTTACCACTTTACACCTGTACAAATCTTATTACCTACAGATTATCCCTTAAGATTAAATTTTGTTCAGTGGATGTTAAATAGAAAAAAATGAAAATCGTGATTTTATTAAAAACATTCTTTTTATCGACGAGGCCACTTTTACACGAAGAGGAGTTTTCAACTGGAGAAATAGCCACAGTTGGGATATTGAAAATCCGCATCTATTCCGAGAATCACATTTTCAACATGAATTTAAGGTTAATGTATGGTGCGGTATATTTCAAGACAGTTTCTTGCGTCGTTATGAAATACCACCAAATTTGAATGGTAACTCGTATTTGGGGTTTCTACAAACTAGACTTTTCGACGAGCTAGAGGAATTGCCACTTAACCGAAGGAGAGTTTTGAGGTTCATGCAGGATGGGGCACCGCCTCATTATCGTTTAATAGTACGGAACTATCTAGATCAGCAATTTCCTCATCGTTGGATTGGCAGAGGTAGTGAATTCCCGTGGCCGCCTAGAACTCCCGAAGGTAATCCCTTAGATTTCTATTTCTGGGGGCATATGAAAACATTGGTATACTCACAAGAAATAAATAATCGTCAAGAGCTAAGGCAGCAAATAGTAAATTCCGCTAATTTTATTGCTAATCAGCCAAACATACTTTTTAAAGTTAGAAGATCGTTTAGTGAAAGAATAGAACTTATTGAGGTAAATCACATTGAACATTTGTTAAGTTAAGTATTTTTAAAGTTTGTTCTATTATTTATTGTAGCAAAAATGTGAAAAAGACTTTTTGATAATTAGGTACGTGTTAGTAAAATTGTTTGTTAATTTTCTTATTAAACCTAAAAAATCAACTTAAAAGTTTTATTTGCGTAATAAATGCAAACCTATGAATTTTGATATTGTAAATAAACAAAGTAAAAATAATTTTATTTGTTAAGTATTTTTAAATTTTGTTCATATTATTTGTTGAACAAAAATGTGAAAAAGACTTTTTGATAATTAGGTACGTCTTAGTAAAACTGTTGGTTAATCTTCTTAAGTAAACCTAAAAAATCAACTTAAAAGTTTCATTTGCGTAATAAATGCAAACCTATGGCTCAAAAACACCGCCATGATAAATACACATTAAAATTGTGCAACGTTGTTTCACTTTAAATATCTCGAAAAATACGACTTTATCGTTATGAAGGTAGAGTATGTTATTTACACACAAAGTATTGGAGAATAGAAAAATTGTACTAAAATGGCAATTTCACCAGTGGCGTAGAATTTAGGAAGGGCCAAGCTCTGACTTTGCTGTCGTACGTCTCTGGTAGTAGCCAGAAACGTTTATTTACCATAACTTAGAAAGGTTTGCAGTGTTTACACTTCCTGCCAAACATGATAAAGATTAGTCAAACAGTTTAAAAGTAATGGGGAAAATCATTTTTAAATTATTAAATAAAACACCCTGTAACTCAGACAGGAGACACATTTTATCTAAGTGAATTGAGTTGTTTTGAACCCAAGATTCTACAGTTTAATTATTTACCATTATTAATGAAACACCCTGTATATTTTACACTTAATTGAGAAAGAAAGATAAAAAAACACATTTTAGGTAAATATTCATTTTAATTAAATAAAAATCAACTTGACCTTAGTACATTTAGAATTCGGCACATTTTTACGCTCTATAGTTCAAACAAATAACGGTCTTTGTTACACTTCCACATTTTCCACAAACATATTTGTTACACATTGATCAAGCGTCAGCAGTTTTATTTTTGTCACATTTTTTAATTTGGCACTGATGACGCTTTTTTATGTTTCGTTGTCAGATTTGCTGGTACTTGCACCAAATTCTTTTTTCGAATCGAAATACTCTTTTCTTAGTTCAACAGCTAGAGTGAAAATAAAGTCTCTTCTTTTTATTGTACTTGAATATATAGATCTCTATAGAAACAAGTTATAACTTGGATTTTTTATATCTCGGGCGCGTGGGTAAAAATAGATTATTCATAATTTCGGACACGACTAAACAAGTTCTGACTGGCAGTAAACTCCTAAAAATTACTACAATAATAGTAAAATACATAGTTCTATCTCAAGGTTGTAATTATTTTTGTTATACAACCTCGAAACTGATTATGTTTCTAAAAAGAAAAGTTCCTATAAACATATGTCGTAGAAGGCTTCGGTTCCGAGATACAGGGTGTTGAATATAATTTTTTTTTTCAAATTTTCATTATAACTCATAAACGAATGCTTAGATTTTTTTCATGTTGGGGGGATAATGTCTATTAATTAAGGGGCATAAAACAAGCGATAAGAATGTTCACAAACTTGCACAGGGGCGGAGTGGAGGGGGTGCTCAACCACTTTCATAAACAGAACTTCTACGCCAATGACTATTTTTTTTAAAAACTGTTATTTTCATTATCTACATACAGTTTAACAAAAATAATGTACCTTCTTCTGTTTCGAAATTCCTGTGCGTTTCCGAGTTATTTTGATTTTAGTGTTTGATGTGGTACTAAGTTAAGTAATGTGCTTTATGTGAATAATTGAATATAAAGTTTTTAATAAAAAGATATAATAAAACATTTAGAGCCATTTTAGTACCTAACGATCGTTTCTTTAAAATTTCAAATACATTTTCATTTATAAATAGGTAGGTTATCGGTTTTTTTAGTATCCATTGTTATTATCCTCGTATAAAAGAAATGCATAATTATTATTGTTATGCGGTCAATACTTTCTGTATAATTATGTATGTATCAATTTCGCCATAAACATGTATGTAGTTTTAAGTGAGATTCTAATAAGTTATAGACCGCTGCTCACTTGCTCTCATTAAAGAGCCGCCACTGTATCAAGCCATATTCAAATACAAGACTTTTGTAAATTGAAATCTGTTTAGTACACTAATTTTAACAATCCTTATTTATTATTGTAACAATACTTAATTAATAATTGTGGAATTAATAAGAATTCTTAGCAATAACGATTTATAAATAAATAACAATAACACTAGTATAATAAAATTAGACACTTTGTTCAAAATGTAAACCGTTCTTTTCAATACACATTTCACAGCGACGTACAATAGAACGTCTTAAGTTAACTAAATGATGCGCCCTTATTTCATTGCAACAAAATATGATACTCCTTGGAAAACAAGTCAGTATTAAATTTTATATTTTGAAACGACAGTTTGACTTTTTACAAACACTTGCTTCATTTTGAATAATTTCACTGTTATTAATTATTGTTTTTAAGTTCAAAAGTTATTTCATTTGATTTCCAGCTTTTAATTAGTGTAACATGCGTTTACATTTACAAATAGCGAACAAGCCGACATTCATTTTATTTATGGGTTCGCAAATGGGAATTCAAGGTACGCAGCTAGGGAGTATCGGAGAAGATTTCCAAACAGACGACAACCTCATCATTCCGTTTTGTGAGTATCCATCGTCGATTTGTTAACCAGGGTTTGAAAATGTAGATGGGGCCGACAGAACCACCGTGGACGAGATAGAATTGGAGGGTATATTGCATGAATTTAATAGGAACCCCACGACAAGTACTCGACGTACTGCTGTTGCTCTTGGTATTTCCCAAAGTAAAGTTTCCGGTTTTAAAACGGGATCACAGACGCTCATATCATTTTCAACCTGTTCATGGTTTATGTCCAGGTGACGCCGAACGAAGACTTAATTATTGTAGGTGGGTTCTTAACTCCATTCAAAATAATAGAGATTTCTTATCCAACATACTGTGGACTGATGAATCCTGTTTTACTCGTCGTGGTATCGTAAACTTTCACAATCTGCATATATGGGCACATGAAAACCCACATGCCATTCGACCAAGAAGTTTTCAACATGAATTTAGTACAAATGTCTGGATTGGAATTTACGGCAACCACGTGTTTGGACCTTATTTCTTGCCACAACGTGTAAATTCAGAAAATTTCCTACAATTTTTAGAAGCAGAACATGTTAATATGTGGGAAGACATTCCTTTGAATTTAAGAGGACATTCTTGGTTTCAGCTTGATGGATGTCCGGCCCATTGTGGCAGAAATGTAAAAATTGGCTAAACAATAACTACCCGGGAGGTGGATAGGTCGTGAAGTCCAGTGGCGTGGCCTCCTAGATCTCCGATTTAACGCCACTTGACTTTTTTGTATGGAGATTCATGAAGGAAAAAGTGTATACCACTCCGGTTAATACACTTGAAGAACTTCACAATCGCATCAGAGATGCTTGCAATGAAATAAGGGTGCATCATTTAATTAACTTAAGACGTTCTATTGTACGTCGCTGTGAAATGTGTATTGAAAAGAACGGTTTACATTTTGAACAAAGTGTCTAATTTTATTATACTAGTGTTATTGTTATTTATTTATAAATCGTTATTGCTAAGAATTCTTATTAATTTCACAATTATTTATTAAGTATTGTTACAATAATAAATAAGGATTGTTAAAATTAGTGTACTAAACAGATTTCAATTTACAAAAGTCTTATATTTGAGTATGGCTTGATACAGTGGCGGCTCTTTAATGAGAGCAAGTGAGCAGCGGTCTATAACTTATTAGAATCTCACTTAAAAACTACATACATGTTTATGGCGAAATTGATACATACATAATTATACAAAAAGTATTGACCACATAACAATAATAATTATGCATTTATTTTTATTTATAAATGAAAATGTATTTGAAATTTTGAAGAAAGGATCGTTAGGTACTTAAATGGCTCTAAATGTTTTATTGTTTTTTTTTTATTAAAAACTTTATATTCAATTATTCACATAAAGCACATTACTTAACTTAGTACCACATCAAACACTAAAAATCAAAATAACTCGGAAACGCACAGGAATTTCGAAACAGAAGAAGGTACATTATTTTTGTTAAACTGTATGTAGATAATGAAAATAACAGTTTTTTAAAAATAGTCATTGGCGTAGAAGTTCTGTTTATGAAAGGGTTGAGCACCCTCCACTCCGCCACTGTGCAAGTTTGTGAACATTCTTATCGCTTGTTTTATGCCCTTAATTAATAGACATTATCCCCCAACATGAAAAAATCTAAGCATTCGTTTATGAGTTATAATGAAAATTTGAGAAAAAAATTACGTTCAACACCCTGCATCTCGGAAACGAAGCCTTCTACTACATACTACATGTTTATAGGAACTTTTCTTTTTAGAAACATGTGTTCTATCTCCTGTTAAAGTTTGCCTACAAAAAACTGACTCACCCTGTATATTGTTTTATATTCTAAATGTACATAAAAATCTAGAAAAAGTCATAATACCTCAATACCGTAACTCCAAGTACAACGGAGAAGCTACATTTTAAAGAAGGCACGCGGTCAAATTGAACGCCGCGGCAGTTCTAGTGTTTCAACACTAAGGAGCTTGAACTCCTTGGGCCACAGTGATGGATATTTCAACACAGAGATGTACATAAAGCACGTATGATGGGGTAAAGGATAGGTGCTGTGAAGATAGGATTGGAAGGAACGGAGTTAGTGTTCTGAGGGGTTATTACCCCAGCGTTCTACCAAATCTCCGCACATTGTCTGCATATACTCAATGATCATGGCGCTATATGTGTATGAAAAACAAATCATATAAGATAGATGGTAACAAGAATCCATCCCATTACCTCCCGAATGCTAATCAGATCATGTTACACTGTCCCACTAGCTATATGATGTTTAGGATAAACACGTTTAGGTCGACAAGTTTGCGATTCCTTTCTTAAAATGTGAGCTTTCTGTTATTAGTGTCTACTTTAGAAATTCTTTCCTAATATTAGATATTTTTGGAAATTATCCTACATTTTTGGATAATTTTTAAAATATAGACACGTAATGGATATATTGGGTGTATTGGAATGTAATTATACATATTTTTCTTAGTGGTTAACCCACTGCAGGAGTTGAAAATGCCGTCGCAAAAGTGGACGATAAAATAAATTAATAGAGTGGTTACTATTCCAATATGTAAATTGAGGTCATAAGATCATTAAACAGCAATTAGGTTATGGTTTATTCCCATTGTGGAAACACGAGTTTAAAACTATAATTATGAAAGATTAGCTATAATAGTGACTGTTACTACAAAGAAAAAACGGTAAAAGCATATAAAAATAAAGAAATCACAAGAGAAAAAACAAATCCTAATTAGAATTAGATAAGTTTATAGGTGGCTAATTTTACAGTATAACCTGCAGTGCAGACAACTTTTATAGTGTTAATAAAACAGTGTATATTGTGTCCAAATAACGCTCTTTCGAAGCGCCAGGGGCACTAAGTTGGGCTTTGTCATAATTACTAAACTACCTTTTACCATATGTTAACTTTTCTATGATAAGAATGAAGAACATATGTGGAAATTCACTACATCGATGTCAACCGTTTATAAATACACATTCTACTAAAATTTAAAGAAAATTGAAAACATGTGAAATGAGGCAAACGGATCGTTGCAACTGCAACTAATATAATATAATGAAATATTATTTCATTTACTCGTCTCTTTAACAAGAAATTTTATATCAATAAAATTTAATTTCCATACGTTATAAAAAAGTCGTGAATGAAATCTTTAATCTTGGGATCATAATTTATTCCAATCAATCAAAATTTCGTTAGAAAAAGCTTAAGAACCTCATGTCTTTTTAAAAATAAAAAGCAAATTTGGTGACGTTGATTTTTTAATATTATTGTTTACACATTTCTTAGGAACTAAATTGAGTTGACCAGTGCTATATGGAATTCGTCTTAAGCTGAATACACATAAATTATATTGAAAAATTTTAAAGAAAACGTATTAACCTTTTATATTGCAAATTTCACGATTTGGATAACTATGGTTTGCATAAAACGATTTTATAACGTTATGTTTTCATCTCTATAACTAGATTATTCAGATTTCGTTTCTTTTTAAAGTTCCAGGAAATTTAATTAAAAGCAGTCTGCACTTTCTCATATATAAGCTTCGCCGTTTGGATTTATACTGCTCAAAAATTACACATCTTTTTGTATTTCTTAAAAATATATTTACTCTATGACGTGTACAGGTTACTACACCGTTTTATTAAATAAATACAGATTTCAATCCATATTTTGCATGTATTTTAAGACAGATGCAATTAAACCATATGCCATAATTATTAATTATTTTAAATCTTTTTTCTCTTATTTGCAATTTTCTAAAATTATAGTTTCAATAAAGGGAACCTAAGGTGACAGACAACCCAACACATACTATAATCCAGAAACTAACAAAGATTTACCAATTTATTTTAGTACCATGTTGTAAAAGACATTATGGGCTTGATAATTCACATCAAGGTCTAGTAAAAAACACAAAAAAAATCACACTTACTCTAATAGTATATTCTGTAACGAGGTTAGAATGAGAAAATTCGATACGAGTGGAACCACGAGTATCGAATTTTCCATTCTAACAGAGTAACAGACTGTATTTCTTACGACAAGAAAATATGAATCATTAACAATTAAACTAAATCTGAACAAAAACAAAACAAGTTTTGAGATTAATATTTTAATTTCTTTACAACGGAGGTATGAATAACTAACAAATAAATGAAATCTCAACAAAACAAATCATTATACTGTATGAACAGACAAGTTACTTAATGATTACTTACTAATATTTATATTTATAGTGTTGGTACAATTACTGAAGTTAAAATCGTGTTGAAATATTTTCCGTGACATTCTTCAAAACAGATTGATTTGAAGAGGCAGATGTAACAGTTGTGTAGCAAGCAGAATTGGAAGATGAAGGAACGATCTCGGACGAACTAGATCCAGTAATCGAAGCGACTATTTGATTTGCTACATTTATTCGATTTTGTAGAGAATCTTCTATGTACCCTTCTGCTACTTGCGAAGACTTCCACCCTCCATGTCTTTTCAATGTAGTAATATCCGCACCTGCATTTACCAACGTAGTTGCTGAGGTACTGCGGAAACAAAACTCTAAATTTCTTATATCGTGATACATCAACATCGTGTTTCACATTTATAGTTGCCTTTAGGATTGAATATATTTTACATAGCGTGGAAGATTTCCATTTTTTTAATAAGTCGCCAAAAAATGCCAGTAAAATGTTTTCAGAAAATGAGTTTGTTTTCTTTTCTTGTTGCCAGTCCCTTAACAGCGCATAATACTTTTCGTACTCTTTTCTCGATTTTTGAAGCAGGAGGTTCGTGCTTATGTTACTTGCATAATTCGTAATTTCAGGCGGAGTACTATCGAATTCCGTATCTAATGGTTCACTCATTATTTTAATTAAATCACATAAAAAAAAATAAGTTAAAATTTGTCAGAATAATTATCTGTCAGATTTGCAACTGACACTGACAGTTTTCAAATCCTTGGCAATCTACGTCGTTTGGACGGATTACGGAATATTCATACCGTATCTAGATATGGAATGAAAATACATGCAAAACGCATAAGAGCAAGTATTTCAGAAAAAAAATTCACACTGTAGAGTGTGAATGTTTGTATTCTATTATTAAAAATGATTTTGTAATTATTACGTTCCGTATTGGTCGTGGAGAAAATAAACTCCAAAATCAATAATATGTCATAAGGCGTCACTAGAAATGGGATGTTTTCGGTAAAAGATCTTGGACGAGATTGTGAAATTCTGAATAATCGTAGAAAACAAGATAAGTGCCAACTCGGTAAATTACTAACTCAATTTCAAACAAAATTTGCGTTAGTGACTTTAAAATTCAAACAGTTCGTTCACATTTGTTTATATAAGCTGATTAAATAAGAAACATATAATAATTAAATAATTTTTTGGGCCGTTTCGTTTCGTATTTCGTTAATGTTATTGTGCTATAATGAACATAAAAAAAATCCAGGGCGGACAAGTACAAACTTCGAATCTAGCACATAAATGAATTGCGATTAGAAAAGAGTGATAGAATCTACGGATTAATGAAACAATAATCAATTTTCACTCCATAATATTAACGAAATAAGCACGTCATAGTCATTTTCGCAACTAGTGCGCTGTTTATACATTTCTTGGTGCGAAGCCTTTGTTTTTAACCAGAGGCGTTAAAATACTAACAAAACAATTTTACAAAAATTTTATAAAGACTAAATCTAACATTTTGGGATGTTTACTTTTAGAATCTGCTTCAAGCTTGGATTGCAAATCCGGATTTTTTTTTCTGTCGCGAGTTTTGTAATAATTTAAAGAATTTCTGCAAATATTCATTCTCGAACGAGATTATCAGTGCTGTTAATTATGATTATTTTAATTAATATGAAGAAACATGCACGTAATGGAATACTGATTAAGAACTTGTAAAAGATTAAGTCATTAGCATAAATAAACGATTTTAAATTTGATACTTGAATTAGGCAATAACCATTTTAATTTTTGTGCCATTATTCAACATACGCTATATTTATAGATATTCAACTTTTGAATAAATAAAATTATATATTCATTTCAAATGTAGCATACAGGGTGTTTGTAAATAAGTTCGAAAGATTTTAGGAAGTGATTGCTGAAGTTGTATTGTGAAAAAAGTTCCTAGGTCGAAATAAGCTTCGTTTCCGAAATACAGAGTGTTAAAATTTTAATTTATTATTTATTTTTATTAATTATTTCACAGCGTTTTAAAGGTATTAACTCGAAATTTGCAAAACGCCTGAAGGGATAAATGTGCATTTTTTGGGGTGATCCGAATATTTCTACTTGCACCAGTGGCGTTCGTGCATGAATGCCACAACCTTTCTTAATAACAAATAATGGTGCCCCACTGACTTTTTCCCGTTTTATATTTTTGTAGAAATCCCCATCAATTCTGAATTAAATTGGTCGTTTTTTCGCAGCACGCTCCGTTTTTGAGTAAAAAATAAAACATTTTTATTGCAAAATGTGTATTTTTAATTTCTATTGATACATTGTCACTGTCAATATTTTTAAATCAAATACAACCATCTCGTCGAAATATTAAATAGCATTTTTTCATTATTAGTTTGCTACAAAATTAAGGTCAATAAGTGAATAATTTTCGTGTCTTCAAAAAAAAAAAAAAAATAGAAAATTTTACAAAATGGCAGACATGCATTTTGCCTATGGTCGAAGTAATGGAAATGGTCTATACGCTCGACGACTGTATGTTGGATTATATCCAGAACCTAGGATACCTCATCATACAATGTTTGCTCGCCTTCGCCAACGTTTACACGAAAATGGTACATTTATGAAATAAGAAGTATATATTTTCGGAGTCACCGAAACAAGTACTCGAAAAATTGCCAACATATTGAATATAAGCGACTTCACCGTATTAAAAATTCTGAAAGAGCAGTAATTCTATCCGTTTCATATTCAACGTGTACCACTGTCTCGAGACTTACCGCGTCTAGTTTCTTGCCAATTGATTCTCAATGCAACCACTCAAAGTTCAAATTTTTTTAAATGGCGTTTTGTTTACTGACGAGGTAAGCTTTCCAGAGATTCTATACGAAATTTTCATAACAATCACTTATGAGCTGATGAAAATCCACATGGAACCTTTCAAGCAAATTTTTTCAACACCAATTTTCAGTAAACGTGTGGCTTGGAGTACTTGATGCTCATTTAATTGGTCCATATTTTCCTCCATTGCGATTAAATGGCGAATCTTATCATCAATTCCTACAGGTTTATGCATGATGGTGCTTCAGCTTATCATTAATGTGCGTCGTCACTATATATATATATATATATATATATATATATATATATATATATATATATATATCCAAAGTAGAGGGACCATTCAATAACTTATATATATAAAAAAAAAGTAAAGTTTTTGTTTACGGCCATGTGCTACATTTAATACGGCTATCGAATATTTTTTTTCATTTCAAATGACACCCTGTATATTTTTTTAGACTATCTGATTCCTCATTATTTTTTCTTTTTGTAAATATAAAATTTTATGGGTATTATATCAGAAAATTTTGTTGTAAATCGCAAAAAAACTGTTTGAAGGCGTATAAGACCACTATTTAAAAAACAAAATAGCTATTGCCATGGAACACGGAAACAACTGCTTTTATTATTAGTATTTATTAGAATCGTAAAAAATCTGGAAACGGATACATAAACAAAATACAAAATTCAACAAGTAATAAGCACGTATTTTTTAACTACAAAGATGGTATGCAGGAAAATTATTTTATAAACTGTTCAAAATTACCACCATTTTGTGCAACACATGCCTCTAGCCGCTTTAGAAGTTCATGATGTGTTGTTCTACGTATGACATCGGGTGTTAACTGCATACAAGCCAACCGGATTTTGTTTTTTAAATCCTCTACATTTTATGGCGGATCTGCATAGACTAGTGTCTTAAGATAGCCCCATAAGAAATAGTCCAGAGGTGTAATCAGGTGATCTTGGCGACATTTCCACTGGTCCATGGGTGGCAATTAAACTCTCATTAAAGGTTTCGTTTAGATATTCACTAACAATGTTACTAGTATGACCTGGCGCTCCGTCCAACAGAAAGTACATAATTCGTCGCAATGCTAGTGGAAAATCTTCTAACATGGTCAAAAGCTCAGTATTTAAAAAATAAAGAAATCTTCTTGCAGTGAGAGTTGCGTCATAAAAAAAAGGTCCCAATAATCTGTCTCCTATTAAACCGCACCAAACGTTAGTACCCCCAACGGTTTGATGGTTTGTATTTAATGTCCAATGTGGGTTTTCGTCCGACCATAAACGATCATTTTGTTTGTTGATAACACCATTATTGGTGAATTTTGCTTTGTCGGTCCACAAAATTCTGTCTAAAATGCCTCGGTCATCTTCCAGTTGTTCCACTAACCACGCAATAAATGTTAATCGGCGTTCTGGATCTGCTGGACGTAGGCGTTGCACTAAATATGGTTTATAGGGGTACAGCTTGTATTTTTTTAATGTCCTCTGAACATATCTAAACGATGTTCCTACTTCCTGAGCTACATGCCTAATAGACGAACGTGGATGTAGTCGAACATACGCTAAACTCTGTAATTCTCGTTCTTCGTTTATCGGGTTATTTCTCTAGGGTTCTCTATTTTGGATTTTTACTCCAGGAAATGCTCCATGTTGCCTTAATGAATTTTCAATTTTGTGTAAGTATGTGGAGGGTGATACCTGTCAGGAAATCTTTCTGCATAGAGTGCGACTGATCTTCGTGCGTTGCGATTACACTCGCTAAATATTAACATTAAATCGACCTTTTCACTATTATTCATTATGTAGTTGCCTAATAATTGCATACAATAACGTTGTAATTATACATGCCGTCACAGCTTATGAAATTACAATAAAAACTAATTTTGAAAGATGTGAAACAATCTGAAACAACTTCACAAAGCAGTTGTTTCCGTTTTTCATGGCAATAACTATTTTGTTTTTTAAATAGTGATCTTGTACTCCTTCAAACAGTTCTTTGCGATTTATCTGATTAATACCCATAAAATTTTATATTTACAGAAAGAAAAAATAATGAGGGATCAGATAGTCTAAAAAATATACAGGGTGTCATTTAAAAAACAATAGTTGTGTTCGTTTCCGGTTTAACCGGAAATGAAAAAAAGTATTTGATAGTCCTATTAAATGTAGCACATGGCCGTAAACAAAAAATAATTTAACTTTTTTTTATATATCGTAAAATAAAAAGTTATTGAATGGTCCTCTACTTTGGATCACTATATATATATATATATATATATATATATATCGAAATTTTGTTGGATAGGTAGGGAGTTGCGCAACATTAGCCAGCTCGCTCTCCGGAACTAAATCCCTTGGGTTTCTGCATTTGGGGTTTTCTCAGGTTATTAGTTTATTACAATTCCGTTGAACACGTTGAAAACCTTAGGAATCGAATTACAGCCGCCTGTAAGATAAGAAATATAGTAGGAATATTTCAATGAATATGATGGTCAATGAGGCGAAGAGTTGGCTCTTCGTAATCACTGTTGTTGTTAGGTATAGACACAATTGTTGAACGTCTGTTGTTAGGATATTACGCCTATTATAAAATATAGTATATTATAACTGTTATTTTGTACCGTTGTTTTGCGTTTACATGTATCACTGTATTAGAATAATAAACTTTTAGAAGTTTGACGCAACCTATCAAAGGTTTTCATAATTTATTTTGTACCGTTTTTAAAACTCTTTGAAATAATTAATAAGATATATAAAAATTTAGAATATTAAAGCAACTGTATCTCGAAAGCGTATAGCATATTTCGATTATCATTTATAGGAACTTTTTCACAATAACTTATAAGATATACACCCCATTAAAACTTAACGTTCTCTGCAACATCCTTCGACCTTCTTCTTAAACTCTTTAACTCTCTCATAACCTTCCTAACTAAAACCTCTCCTAACCTCCTCTCCCTCACCTCTCCTCCCCTTCCTCTCTCTCTCTCTCTCTCTCCTCTCCTCTCCCTCTCCACTCCTCCCCTCTCCCTCCCCTCTCCTCTCCCTCCCTCTCCCTCCTCTCCTCCTCTCCTCTCCCTCTCCTCTCCTCTCCCTCTCCCTCTCTCCCTCTCCCTCTCCCTCTCCCTCTCCCTCTCCCTCTCCTCTCCCTCTCTCTCCTCTCCTCTCCCTCTCCCTCTCCCTCTCCCTCTCCTCTCCTCCTCTCCCTCTCCCTCCCTCTCCCTCTCCCTCTCCTCTCCCTCTCCCTCTCCCTCTCCTCTCCCTCCTCTCCTCCTCCCTCTCCTCTCCCTCTCCCCTCCCTCTCCTCTCCCTCTCCCCTCTCCCTCTCCCTCTCCCTCTCCCCCTCTCCTCTCCTCTCCCTCTCCCTCTCCCTCTCCTCTCCCTCTCCCTCTCCTCTCCCTCCTCCCTCTCCCTCTCCCTCTCCCTCTCCCTCTCCTCTCCCTCTCTCCTCTCCCTCTCTCCTCTCCCTCCTCTCCTCTCCCTCTCCCTCCCTCCCTCTCCTCTCCCTCTCCCTCTCCCTCTCCCTCTCCCTCCCTCCCTCTCCCTCTCCCTCTCCCTCTCCCTCCCTCTCTCCTCTCCTCTCCCTCTCCTCTCCCTCTCCTCTCCTCTCCTCTCCTCTCCCTCTCCCTCTCCTCTCCCTCTCCCTCTCCCTCTCCCTCTCCCTCTCCCTCTCCCTCCTCCTCTCCCTCTCCTCTCCTCCCTCTCCCTCTCCTCTCCCTCTCCCTCTCCTCTCCCTCTCCCTCTCCCTCTCCCTCTCCCTCTCTCCCTCTCCCTCTCCCTCTCCTCTCCCTCCTCTCCTCTCCCTCTCCCTCTCCCTCTCTCCCTCTCCCTCCCTCCCTCCCTCTCCCTCTCCCCTCTCCCTCCTCCCTCCCTCCCTCCCTCTCCCTCTCCCTCCTCTCCTCTCCCTCTCCTCCTCCCTCTCCCTCTCCTCTCCCTCTCCTCTCCCTCTCCTCTCCTCTCCTCTCCCTCTCCTTCCTCTCCTCCTCATCTCTCCTCTCCCTCTCCGTCTTAAGAAATCTCGCATGTTACAACCACGCTCGAGTGGTAAAAATATGCTAGAATCTTACCCTTCTTAATACGTTAATTACTATAAAATTGAATAACTTTCTTACCGTTCTAGAACGCTAAAATACTTACCGTCGTACTTATTCCTAGCAACTAGTAAACAAAACTTACTGTCGTAGAAACAGACGAGGTAAACAATAGTGAGAATGACAAGATAATGCAGTTTTTAAACATGATATGTAGACGTTGCAATTCCAAAATAAACGATTACATTCACATCGAATAGTTTTATTTTTATTAAACAAAAGGAAATTCTTTTTACATTTTTCTTCGTGCTGACCAAATTACATTTGCAATTTGCTCTTGACCATGTAGAATAACTTTATTGGATTTTAGGTAATTTAACTGACTGGTAGTAAATGTACCAAATATCTGAATTTCATTTTAGGTGCTATTAGAGTTTCCACGACTGGCAAAGTAAAAGAACTGTTATTACTTGAAATGACATTGCTTAAGTTAGTTAATGGACTGCTGGCTAGTTTAATTAAATCTTGATATTTTTCTTTTTCTGTTTTTTCTCCTTATTTTTAGGAGTTACTGTAGAAACTCAACTTTCCGAAGATGGGTTGGTTATTTGAACACTGTGTAATTTGATTTCTTTCTCAGAATTCGGTATACGGTCGTCAGTTTCATCCTCGCTTAACTAAAATTCTAAATATTATTTAATAAATATGCTGAATTGTTAATTATTATCTGATAAGATGCGAAACATTGTGAGATTGTTTCTTTAGGATCAAATTGACTTTCATTTTCTTCAGTTTCTTTAAAAGTTTCATACATAATTTCTTGCTCTGCTGTTGTAAACTGTTGTGAGGGGTTGTCTTCTGATTTGCGAGGAATAAAATGTCGGTCGATCAAGGTTATTAAAGAAGAATAAAATAATATATTATTATACACGTAAAGAATTTCGTACCTCTTGTTCTTCGTCACCTATTCCACTTCTAATAGTTTCATTATATTTTCTATGTTGAACAAGAAAATTATTGCGTAAATTGTTCCATTCATTTTTAATTTCCAGGACAGATACTTTTTAAAAGTTCAGATTTTGTTTCTTCCAATGCTCTACTTCTTGCATGTATATTAGTATATGTCGGATCTTTAGTAGCATAAAGGCATTTGTTATCTCTATACATTGCTATTAACACCTACACTTGTTGATGCGACCACATTTTACAAACCTCAAACATTAACTTGGTAGGTTAAGTTACACGGTGCGCATGTGGTTTGGACAGTTTAAGTATAAGGCACACAATTTAATACGAGAAATTAGAACATGTGCTAATTTTCAACATTAAATCGACCCACGCATTAAATATTAGGTACAATAATTCTTCATATTTATTTTAATACTGAAATTAGTATATGGCAAACGGTGCTATGACATGCTTGATGAAAAAGAAAGAATATCAAATGAGGCATCGAATGACATAGACGGCCATTTAAAAAAGTAAAGAAAAAAAGTTGTATTTACAAACAGTATTATTAGAAAAAATCCGAAAATTAAAAAATTTCAAAGTACTACAGGACCACAAACAATTTTCTGCCATTTTAAAATAAACAAAAATCGCTTAACAAATCAGTGGCGGCGGCCGCAAGTGGGATATTTTTTATGAAAAACAAATGAATGTCTCTTAAACCAAAAGAGATAGACCCATCGAATTTGGTATTAAATGAAGGCGTACTTTATGGGCTTTCCAAACATATAATAATATATAGGTTGTTCCATTTAAAAAAGTATAAATTTAGTTTGCTTCAATAATATGAAACACCCTGTATGATCAACCTACCTGGTCCAAAAATCATTTCTCTAACTTATTTCCTCTTTATAAAATCTACCACCTCTCCTCGTTTGGCCACCTTGTGTAATTGAGACCTATGATTGTTGCCGCTTAAAGTGTGACAATGCCTTTATGCAAAATTTGGCTTGAGAAATGATTAATACTTCATAATTCTTCATTAAATTATGTCATTATCATTATATATTAATGTAGGATTTTTTAGGCAAAAGGGACACAAGGATAAAGTAATCACAACACTAACGTTGTATTCAAATATAATTCAATAGAACCTCTGTCATCAGCGTAAACTAGGAACAAGAATAAAAACAATGATATTGGGCGACATAATATAAAAATACACATACCGTTGTTTAAAGTGATCCTAATCCTTCTATAATTCAAATTAATTACTATAATCGCTTCGGGAAACTAATAGATGATTTTTTATATGAGTATTAAACATTTTGAAAATTATAAAATTTTAATTAATCAAATTTGTTGTAATTGGTAACTAAATAATGTTATGGAAATGGCAAACTATTTTTAATTTTGTCTAAAAATTAATAAATTTTAATTTTCCTTTCCTAAAATTAGTCAAGAATATAAATTACTAATTTTGTCAATGTTCTTTTTGTATTCAAACTATTTTCATTGTTTTTGAAAATATGTAGGTACCAATTCAAGTATCTATTTTCTTATTATTATTTTCATTTACGAACATTTCTATATTTGGATAGTCTATTACATGTCCTGTAGTCCGTACGTGTTGAGAAACACCGCAAGAGTTGGGTTTCACTCTGTAATCGCTTTCATGTTGATTTATTCTGAGCTTTAGAATTTGCGTTGTTTGGCCAATGTAAGTTTATGGTAAGTTGCAAATTTTAGTTTATTGGAGAGCACCAGCCCAGACGTGAGAATTATACTCTAGATAAGGTCGAATTTTGGCCTTATACAGTAGGAAGAGTTGTCGGAAGGTACAGTACTGCTTAGATCTGCATAAAAAGTCTATTTTATGAAATAGTGCTTTGGTATCTGACAGAAGATGGTCAACCCATGAAAGATTTGAAGATACAGTCATTCCCAACATAGTAATAGAGTTTTAAAACTTGTACAGGGTGAGTCAACGATAGAGTAAAGTAAATTAGTGCTTTATGGGTAAACTTTGGCAATAAAAAAATGTTTGCTTGACTATACAGAGTGTGCCAGGAAAGTAGGACAATACAACATTCCTATTTCTTTAATGAAACACCCTGTATATCATTTGACTTTTGGATTCTACGTGCAATTATAAAACTTTATTTATATAAGTTTTACGCATATAAAATTTACGATTCTTTAAATAATTCGAATTTTACAGGTTTATTATTATGTACCATCTTGTGTATTGTTAGGAAAACTTTTATATTTGGATGAAAGACGAAGATTAAGCATATGTGCTGAAGAAGAAAAATTGGAGATAAATCACTTTTCGCAAATACCTGTATATTTTCATGCTGCGTTAAAGAGAATAAAAAATCACAAAATTCTCCATAAGTATGTCCTATACTTCTCTCACTGTTTTTGAGTTAATTTGATTCTTCTATATTATTCAGAGACACAAAAAACTTGTATTAAATAGTAAACACTAACATAGATATAAATTAACACCAACAGAAAATAACTTGATATAAAATAAACGAACATTCTCAATTCACTGGATAATTCAACAGTTATTAATAAGTTCTTCATAAAATATATCCGAAAAGGTGTCGCTCCTGTTACACGCATACATTTAGTCCTTTTATTATGTTTCCCTCACGTTTCCAACCATCTCGAGTGTTGTCGTTCCGCAAGTGTCTCTTATCCTATTTTCCATATTTTGTTTTGTAGTGGTAGATAAATCTCAAGTTGAGGAATCTCCACTGACAAAAGTATTCTCGTCTTTTGAAGTCATTTTTGCATAATTCCTGATGTAATTCAATAAGGTTAGGATCATACTTATATTTTCTAGTTGTCCAATTGACAGTTGATTGTGACCTTGCACATGATATTGCTATCCGACGACTAGTGATATGGTTTTATTCAGTATGCAGCAGAATCTCAAGTTATGTTTCTTGGTTACTGGTATTTCTATTCACCACTTTGCGTTTTACTTAATTCACACTGCCAGTAGTCTCTTCATCAAATGTTCAAAAGTGAGCGGAATGGGTTGGCATCGAGCAGGATACTTCATTCTTTATAACCTTTGAGCAAGAAAACAATTTTTTTCAGCGTCTGCTAACACATAAACTATGTTTTCATGGCTACTGCGATTAATCAAAAGAAAAACCATTAAAATATTGAATAATATAGAAAAACAGTGAGGTATAGGTATAGGACATACGAAGAATTGTGTGATTTGTGTTTCCTTTAACACAGCGTAAAATATACACCCTGTATCGTTTAACTTTAATATTTTTTGTCACACTGTAAGCTTAAGCTTGGTCTTCTCTTGGTCCAAATATAAAAGTTTTCTTAACGAAACACAAGATAATATATAATAAAGTTAAACCTGTGAATGTGATTTTTTGGACCAAATTCGAATTATTTCAAAAACTGTAAATTTTACATGCATGAAACTAATGTAAATAGAGATTTATAATTGCACGTAAAATCCAAAAACCTAGTAATAGACAGGGTGTTCCATTAAAAAAATACTAACTTTGTCATGACATACTTCTTTGGAACACTGTATGGTCAAGAATAATTCACTTACTAGCTATATAATATCGTAAATATTTGTTATTGGTAAAGTTTACCCATAAAGCACCAGTTTACTCTGCTCTACTGTTGAAGCACCCGGCACATACATAAAAAATGTTTTTGCAAACTGTTAAGAAACATGCTCAACGTAGCCTTAGTTTATGGTGACCTTAATCATGCAGTATACTTATCATTTAAAATTAAACATTTTGTTACAAATTTGAATTAAATAAAAAATTACAACTAGATTGAAAAAAATATGCCTACTGGGCGCAAATTGATAGAATACATTCAGCAAAAATAAGTACGATATTGTTTAATGTATGATACACTTCCTGTTTCACTGTCTTTATGACCCACCGTTTTTTCTACAATGCTGAATATAATTGGACCGAACTTCTACTGTAACTGTTTGTAGAACTTTACGGCATAAATTTAAACACTGCGTCATATTTCAACTGTTCTTATACTTATTATTGTATGATTTTCTTACACCCCAGATATTCTCGATGGGGTTAAACTGTTACACATCCAAACCGCACTACGCGAGGTACAGGCTTACCGAAGTAAGCTGGTTGACAGACTAGCTACAGTGGAAATGGGCGGGGTCCATATAAGGAGTAAAAAGATTGAAGGATAGTTTCAAACACCTTACACTTACCATAAATCTACAACTCAATGCTCAGTCAAGGAAAAATTGTCTCTAGGTGCCAACACAATCTTAAATTTTCTTGAAATATTTAGTCTCAGACGGGATGCTAAGTTAATCCTATTTGACTGTGGAAGACAGGATTGCACCCTATTCAGTACAATCATATACCACTCCAGTTCAAATACACTTGAAAAGAAATTTATCCAAAAGCTTAACAAAATTTTGAAATGCTCCCGTAAACGGTCGTCGTAAACTTATTGATCACACACTGTACACATGAAAATTTCAAGTCGTAAAACATTAATTTGAATACTTTCTAAGTAGCCCACGTATACAATTAAATTTATATTTCAAACTGTTATAACACTCTGAATTAAATAAATATTACCCAATTTAGAAAAGAATCGAAATAAAAGTCGGTTTAATAATTTTTAATTAAATCACCACAACATTCGTTAGTTTCTGAAAAATTTAAAATATAACGGTCAATGCTTTCATCATAAATAATATCTATATATTTTAATAATACTTTCTCTTTAAAAATCGTATTTCAACATTCATCGATAGGTTTAAATTTTAATACTTTAAATCTGTAATTTGTACTTAATAAAAAATATTATGTTATTTGTGTTCTGTATTTTACTGAATGTGAAATAGTTCCAAAACAATCAAATTTTGTAATCGATCTTATTACACAACTTCAAATCCATCATTAACTTCAAAAATATTCAAAGGTCACCTTAAGTACCAATAGATGTAACCCGTTAAGTAAATTTACACAGGTTAACACTAAAATTTTATCACAGCTGACACAAAAGCCAATTCTGATATATTAAAAATTCTCCAAAACTCTTATAAACTAAACATTAAAATACATAAAGTTCGATTATCCTTTTTCTTATAATAAGAAATTATTAAGTCAGCAAGCAAGAATGAATTTGTATGTTAAACAAAACCTAAAACTATGCCTTACAATTCACAGTAGTTAATCATGGCGACCTCCAACAAAGGCCGTGGCCGCAGTAAATGGCAACACTGCAAATGCTCGAGTGGAAGACCTACACCAAGCGCGCGAGTATTCTGACAGATGAAATAACAAACCGATAGCACTCTTGATTTTATAATTTCTCATTATTTTTTGTTAGATCTGTAATTAGCAGTATACGGTAGATATCTGTTTGTATTTTTTTAACTGACCAAAATTTGCCACTCCTATAAAGTGAGGAATGGTCCGAGCAACACGTACTTACCTTTAGTGTATGACCACATAAATCAAGAAAGTAATCTAATGTGTGGGTACAGGTACAAATGAATACATATTTTACACTTGTAAGTTTATCAAAAACATGTACTTCAGATGCATTTATTTCTCAAAACAAAATACAGTGCAGTGTAAAACACTAAAGAAACATTCTACAAAATAATGCAGTTGTGTATAAAAATATAGGGCGTATTACAATTCGAAAAAGTAACAAGAAGTAAACAAGTATATTACATACTTTGATTATATACAAAAAAAAAAAACAACTAAAACCTATTTCCAGAAACAATACAGTTTTGGTGTAGAAAATAACGACCTAAGAAATACATTTCAAGTCTTTCATGTTATACATTACATTAATATTGTCAATTTTTGCCTTTTTAGATGTGAGTCAGATGCAACTTTGTTAGACCGCACCTTTGAATAATTATTAAGCAAAATGTTTGAAACAATTGACACAAGAATTTTTATAATGGATTTAATATTATTATTGCATAAGTAACAATTCTGTGAGGAACTTAGAAAAGAAAGTATGCTCATTCACTCACTAATTACTAACATATTAAAATATAGTTATGGTAAGTAAATTATATTGCCTATTAAAATTACTATTTAAGTTAAAAGACGTTACTCATTACACAAAAGTTCTAATTAAGATACATTTAAAAAATTTTAATTTTAATAAGGACCTCTAAACGCGATAAAATTGGTCTTAATAATATTCGATTATAAGCAGTGTACCATTTTACTAAACTTTTTTTTAAAGGTTTTATTTATAGTAATTACTATTTACTAACATATTAAAATACAGGTATGATAGGTAATATCTATTGCCTATTAAAATTACTTAAACTATTTAAGCTTAAAACAATCAATACAGACACATAAAACAACCAAATGTTTGCAATAATGTAAGTGTCAACATATCGGCCTTCCGTGCGCAGTTTATTATGTGGCCGCGGCCTTGTTTCAGGTGGCTATGAGTTAATCCTCTATCCTTGATATACTGAAGTCCATATGGTCTGCTTTCAGTAATCCTTTTTAAATTTGCACCCATACTGGTACAAAATACAGAAGGCAGCCGTAATCGTTAACTCACTAAGTTGTACACTAGCGAGCGCAGTTTTCTGTCGTTCATTCACGGGCAATGCACATATGCACCTGGGCAATCCGATTTATTATTTGCCCTTCTTATAAACGTTTGCCACAATAAAGAATGTTTACTTCCACTTGCATAATAGAATCCTTATTTGGTTTGTACAATTGATTTGATATTATTATCTATTGTATACTACGACAATTAATGTCTCCAACAACCCTTTATCTCTAACTAAATTTACAAACTTTTAATTCAGTTACTTCAGGCTTTCTTTATTTATTGGATCACGCACGTCTATCTATGATTCATGCCATTATGGGTTATTGCAGTCGCTGATATACGTACTGCTGAGCTAAAATTTTCATAAACAAAATCCAACACTGACCATCCTAAGGTCTCTTCAAAAACGCGCGCGCGACCTCCCTTACTTAATCTCTAACTCCCTTATTAAATGCTCCCTTATATACCTTCTGCCCAGAATATTACGTATCTCTTCGCGCTAACATCAAAATTTACCTATCACGAACGCGAATTTCGTGCGTTTCTTTGCTCTGAAACGGAACTACCGCTATGCAAAGTTAGAAAAACGCAGCCATTTTGAATTACTTTGTTAATTCACTCACAACTCCCCGAAATAACCATTAATTGTAATTATATTCACTCTGTACATTATCCAGACCATAACTGAACTTTCTATGAAAATTTCGTATGTGGACGAATTCTCTTTACTCACAATTTAAGTAACTCCCTCACATCCTAACAACTTCATTCTTGAAAATGCATTCAATTTTTCCTTATTGCACAATATTACAACATGTCTACAAACAAAAATATGCATACATATTCCGTACTTCACATTAATACAATATCAATATGATAATCATAATGTTACTCACTCATACGTCTACAACAATTACTTCAATTCGAATTCTTTAGTACACAGTATTAAAACGCCAGTGGCGAACTGGTAGTCTCTTACCAGTACCGTCCCAGTAAAAATTTCCGTAAAACATTATTTTTCAGCCAAATTGAATGCTTTCAACATGAAAAATCTTTCTACAACATTCAAATATTCCTTCATGTGATACCTAACCCTTCATTAAAAATTCCAGTGGCGTATCATTTACACAAATTTACATTCTACATTAATTAATTGTTTCTGAAATATATATATATATATATATATATATATATATATATATATATATATATATATATATATATATATATATATATATATATATTTTGTGTGTGTGTGTGTGTGTGTGTGTGTGTGTGTGTGTGTGTGTGTGTGTGTGTGTGTGTGTGTGTGTGTGTGTGTGTGTGTGTGTGTGTGTGTGTGTGTGTGTGTGTGTGTGTGTGTGTGTGTGTGTGTGTGTGTGTGTGTGTGTGTGTGTGTGTGTGTGTGTGTGTGTGTGTGTGTGTGTGTGTGTGTGTGTGTGTGTATATTAAAAGAAATCAGCGCGCTAGAAAATGAAATTCTACATCGAGGGAACATGATCTATTACCTATATTCTATTGTGTTTGAACATAAAATGGATTGTATGATTTACACTAATTATTAAATAATCCAGGAATTATAAAAATGTTTATAAAACAAATGTATCTCCGACCTAGAATTATTTGAGGTACATAGTTTCAGATATCAACCTTTACTTAGAGTTAATTAGTATAGTCACAAAAAGGTTTTTAGATTTACATTGATATCCCAATATCTAAATTTTTGGTACATAGGACCCTTAAGAAGTTACGATCAATGTTGAAATCAATTTAGCATCAATCATCACTTTCTTACAATTGAAATTGGTGCTTTATTTATAATATTGAACTATGATAGGACAGATTGTCGATAATTATAACTAACAGTTCATTTAAATTTTTAACAAACAGTTTACAAACTATTGCAAAAGGTTACATTACCATGATAGCTCCATAACTTGAAGATAATGAACATACAGTTCAACCAAGCAAACAAAAGCCCTGAGAGGGCGTACCTGAGGGAGCTGTTTTTCAACAGGTACATTCCATACAAAAAGTATTAAGGTGGCAAATTTAAATCAAATGTATGGATTGCTTATTCAAAATTCTGTGAAGAAATTTATTTATTTTATGTTAGGTACATCAAATGTTATTGAATTAATTACCAAAAACATTTAAGTATTTATTGTTTAAGTACAAATAAGATGGTTTCGAAGTTATAACATTTTCTACAAATAATATACACAATTTTTAGTTTTGTAAACATTTGTAAAATACTTAAAAAAACATCATTCTGATCACATTTGAATATAATGTGACTAATAAATTACAATGATTCTTCTACAGAACTTTCTTCCTCTTTATCTGATTAACTTTTATTTATTTGAAATGACATCCTTTCTACAGTTTCATCATAAGTGTAAATAATATAATAGCATTTAAAACATTCACATAAATAAAGTATAATGTTATTCACAATAGAAACAAAACACATATGCATAATTAAAATTTAAAATAATGTCCAAGATTTTATGGAAAAATAAGCACATATCGTTTATTATTATTGATTTATAACTAGTAACTACAAAATTAAAAATGGTTTTCTATGAGCTATCAAATTCAATAACTTCTTCCTCACTGCTTTCATCTGACGATCCAATGTTTACCAACAAATTTATTTATTTTATGCTAGGTACATCAAATGTTATTGAATTAATTACCAAAAACTTTTAAGTATTTATTGTTTAAGTACAAATAAGATGGTTTTGAAGTTATAACGTTTTCTACAAATAATTTACACAATTTTTAGTTTTGTAAACATTTGTAAAATACTTGAAAAAACATCATTCTGATCACATTTGAATATAAAGTGACTAATAAATTACCATGATTCCTTTCTACAGTTTCATCATAAGTGTAAATAATATAATAGCATTTAAAACATTCACATAAATAAAGTGTAATGCTATTCACAATAGAAACAAACACATATGCATAATTAAAATGTAAAATAATGTCCAAGATTTTATGGAAAAATAAGCACATATCGTTGATTATTATTGATTTATAACTTGTAACTACTAAATTAAAAATGGTTTTCTATGGGCTATCAAATTCATCAACTTCTTCCTCACTGCTTTCATCTGACGATCCAGTGTTTACCATAAAAGATAAAGTTTCAATTGTTTCGTCAAGTAGTTCATCACGTTGCCACATTTCTTCGGCTATGTGATTAACATGCCTATTCTTGTCCCAGTCAGATGCATTTATTTCTGCAAAAGCATTTCACACTAAGTTCTCAATATTACTTCCACTTTGAGAAACGTTATTCATTGCCACCTTATGCTTTACTAAGCTCCACATAAATTCAATCGGATTGAGTTCACAATGATAAGGAGGCAAACGAAGTACAATGTGTCCATGTTTTTAAGTAACTCATCAACATAGTAAGTTTTGTTATGCTTAAATTGCTTTACTAACTCCAACAGTTCAGCTTTTCGCATGGTGTATGTTGTCGATACTCCATTACTTGTCAGCCAGTCTTGAATTTCTTGTTTCCTTGTTACTTGCGTTGGTGGTTTATTAATTTGAACGCTGTGATATGGCGCATTATCCATTACAACTATACCATTGGGTGGTAAGTTTGGTATTAACTGCTTTTCCAACCACTGCATAAAGTTGGTATGATTCATCTCATCGTGATAATCGCCAGATTTACTTTGGGACTTAAAAATTAACAGCCCATGATTAACGAAACCATAAGATCCACCCGCATGAACGATTATGTGCCGCTGGCCAGCTCTGATGTTTTGGTACACACCGGGTTCATCATTGGATTGCCAGCACTTGCTAACTCCGTACGATGGATGGATATATGTTTCATCTAGGTACGTAACTGGTTTCTTATTTTCTCCTAGAGCATCATTTTGCCGTAAACTTCTTAAATAGCGAGAACGCCAGGCAACAATATCAGTGCGCTCCATTAAAAATGTTCGTTTATCGAGGCATTTTCTAAATTTGAAACCAATTTGTAACAAAGCCTTTCGTAAGGTTTCACGTCCTCCGGAGTAATTAATCTTATCCTCCATTTTATTGACTAAAATGTTCAACGTTGGCACCTTTTTTTCTACAGTATATACTTCATGAACGGTCCTTTTTAAAATGCCTAAATCTGCTTCATCTAAAACCATTTTATTAGAACCTCCACTTCTTTTTTTCTTAGAAGGAGACTTTAAAACTGAATTTTCAGCTGTTGTAGCTTCATTTCTAATACAAAGAAATACGTCATTTAGAAATTACGTTTAAGGTTTACAAACTACGTACCTACCTAATTTTTTTTATAAAACTAATCGATTTTCCTGTTGCCGCAGCAGCTAGCTCAGTAGCCTTGTCCAAAGGGAATGTCCACACACCATTAGCTTTTTGTTTATCGAAAAATTCCACAACTGCTTTAATGATGTTCCGGGCTTCGGAATGAATACTCTTCTTCGACTTACTAGCCATTACGAATAAAACCTGAAAAATTCGAAATATTGAAAATCAACATGATTTGAAATTTTAAAACTTGTCATGCTCATTTAGGTTAAGTGCAGCTACGTATTTCAAAATCGTACACTACTCTAAATATTGAAAAATCGATATTTAAAAAAGCATGCTTACTGTTTTAAGGTTATGAACTCTATAATCGTTTTATTATTTAAAGCTTCATATTAAAAGATACATGTGCACAATACATACCGTTTCTCTCACAAATCAGTAAAAAGAGCCTTGAAAAAGACTTTTTATAAAGACTAATCGACAATAAATACTCAAGAAACACGAAATATGACAAATGTCAATTGTTTGCGTTTGGGAATGTACGGTCGGAGACTTCTTAATGGTAATTGGACGAACGTTTTACCGCTATAAATTTTTTAATTTAGTTCACATATTTTCCGGGGTTTTTGTTTGCTTGGTAGAGCTGTATTTACTCAGTTCCATTAATAAACCCTTTACCTGTGCACAACAATGTACCTAAAAATAAGAGAAGCATTAATGATGGTAATATCACGGTGCGTCTCAAAATATTCTACCATTGCTTTTGATGTTGATACAGAAGTTTAAACATTTCAAAGAGATATTAGTTTTGAAATAAAGTATTTCACAAAAAGTAACAATGTAACAAAAAAACTAAGCACAAACGGATTGAAAAATTTGACAGTGACAATTTTATTAGATTACAGAGATGGCAACGTTGAAAAGTGCTGCCAACGTAAAAGCAGAAACGCAGTTTAAAATTTTATTCACAATTAGTTTTTAACCTACCGTTTTTTTAATCATTTAAAGGTTGAAAAGTGAATGATTCTATTGGTTTACTTTAAGCGGTCAGTAATAACAAAAAAAAGGAGACAATAATGAGATGAAGCGGTCAGTAATGTACCACTTTCCAACCTGTGGGGGAGCTAGTATCGATTTAAACTATCAATGTCAAACTGACAACTTGCCAATTTTAATAAAGGGTCAAGAGTATGGAACCATTTTTTCTCACGTGCGTAGATGGTGAGTGAACGCAAGCAATAGGTGGAAACAAACAACACGTTTTCTTTAATAAGTATGTTTAATAAGAGAATTATTGATAACAAGTAACGACAAAACCAATAGAAAAATAGTAAGCATAACATTTATGGCTTCTCATTAAATTAAAAATTAAAAGTCGCATTATCACGACCTTCAATATTAAACGAGAAGCCGAGGTGGATGTGTTCCAAATTTTTTTAATTTGGACTGTATAATGTTGCTTGTACTTTAATTGTGAATAAAATCGTATACAAACCTCGGCAAAAGTATCATTCCCCTATCTCGAGAACTAGTTCACCTAGAGGCTTCGACTCTCGATGAACCGTAGTCTGTACTTCCCTCGACAGGAATGGGACACTTTCCGCCTCGGTATGTAATATACTATATTTATATAATTTGTTAGGGATTTTTTCTAATTCTGTTTACATTATCGCTCTGTTTTGGAGTGACAACAGAACGATAATAATACATAACGCAAACTTGACAGTTTTCGCCGTATTTTGATTTATGGCATTGGCTACCCTGGATTTGGAGGTTTTGCAGACGGCTGTTAGCGCTAACCTCGAAATATTGTGCGAAAATTGCAAATTGCAAATTGCAAATTAGCAAATTGGAATTTCTAAAATTGTTTTATAACAATCAGAATTAGAAAAAAATTTATAAAGCACACGTTTCATATGTGTATTGCCGTGCTTGTGCTTTGGAACGCTCGACGCTAAACTTATAATCACCCATTAATACTAACATTATGATACTTGTATTTTAATACACTATTTCTTTACTTGCAGTGGTTACGATTGGTTCACATAAGTGGTCAGTTATACTAAATGCCCTTATAACTACCAATAAACTTAGTTTACAAACAGTGTTCTTGCGTAAATACAGCATGTGGAATCCACACACTAATATTTCTACAGTAGAAGCTTTTCAATAAGAGTTTAAGAGAACAATAATTTTTGTTTGATCCAAGGTTTAACATAAAATTTGCAAGTACGCTGTAGAAAAATAAAATTGAAGAAGAAATGAAACAAACTAGTCGACAATACGAATATCTGTTGAACTGTTTAGTATTTATAGGTATAGCAAATCCGATTTATAACTTTATTGTTGAAAAGTACCTCTTGTTCATTAAAACGTGTTAAAAACAGAATTTCTCATTGACTGTTACTCCACACTCCACTAACAAAATAATGTTTTCATATTGTGTTCATTGTGAAAGGTGGCGTCCAAAGTTTCGTATTAGATGCAATTACATGAGAAGGTCGATCTACGATTTCAATAAATTATCATATCGAACACACCTTTAGCTAACAGTGTTGTACTATTTTATTTTGATTTAGCTTTTCCTTTTTTACACCATTTTGTTATGTTTTGTTCCATTGCAAAAAAGAAACACCCACGTTATGCCCTGTTATAAAAGAAATGTCCACGGTTGGCACCAAATATTTTTCAAACTGCGTCCTATCTAATAAGGTCGATAAAAAGAATACTTTTCACACATCATTTACATTTATTTGAAAAATATCTCACTTGAAAGATAGATCTAAATCTAACCTAAAAATTCTTGCATAGTATTTTATATCCATTCAAGATAAAAATAGAATATAATCTCCTTATACGATCAAACTTGTAGCGGAAACAATCGTGAATTATATCTTATTTCCTGTTTGGGAGCCATACACAATTTGATTGTGCATCGCGTCAAATGAAAATAAAGCTTTTAACATAATGGAGTTACTCACTACCTTACTATATCAAGTTACATGTTACAGCGATAGTAGAATACTTTTTTTTTACTAGAAGTTACACATTTTATGTCTTTCTTTTATCATGGTTCATTTTTCATGTAAACAGCGTTAATACAATTTCAAAACCCTAAACACGTATTGGATAAATATAAAGGGGGAACTTGAAAATTCTTTTTGTAAGCGTTCGATTGTGTTATTGGGAAAGCGTTTTAGTTTTAATGAATATTTGTGTACAACATTTAATTGACAAATGCTTCTAATTAGAGATTGTAGACACGTTCTCCTTGCAATTACTATTCTGTTTGTAGCTTAAACCTTTCAATTTTTATCAAATAGGTCTAGCATTAATTTGTTATTCTTTTAAATTTCTATGTATTAACCAATCAAATATGCCAATAGTAAAAAGCACGTAAAAAAGAGGGTAATTCGAATTTTATGAGACCATGTACACGCTTTTATTAATTGGACTGAATATGTTTAGGAAGTTGTTATTGTAGGACGTTACAGCTTTTTTCAACTGAGGTAATATAACATTTTTTCCAAGACTAGATTGTGTGAAGTTAAAAGTTCGGATAGTTATACTTAGATAGTTATCAAGTAATTTTTAGAAAGGCAATGTTTGTGAAGTAGTTGCTTTAATAGCCCTGCTAACATTTATGTCTAAAAATGAGCAGTATCGATCAAAATTCCTGTTAGTTTAATTAACAAACATTAGACTCTAATCAACCTTTGTTAGTATTTTTTCGATTTATCAATAGTCAAACTGACAGGTGGTTTGATAAATTTTCTCATTAAAAGTTAGTAAAACTCTTAAATTAATAGAACGTAATCGATGGGCATTTTGTATAAAACAGGGAACTTCCGGTTTACATAAGAAATAAAAAGAAAAAATTCGATAGAGTTTCATTAAGGAGTTTCGTATTAGGAATTATGTATTTATTCTGAAGACATCAGTTCAACATACAATACACTAAAAATGCTAATAAAATGTTAATTTTATTACTATTTACCCGTGATATAGAAGTATGTGTATAGGGTGGACCAATAATCCGATCCTCCGGCTATATCTCAGGAACTGTTTATCGAACAGCTTTGGGAAAAAAACTTTCCTTAGTAAAAACGGCCAAGGGAAATCGCTGGAAATAACTTTCAAGTTTCTAGCTTTACCGCTAGAGGGCTTAATGTTTATAGAAAAATTTAAATACAATTTTTTTAAAAAACATGTCCAATCATAGTAGGTATTAAATAAGTAAATTAAATTGATGCATAATTTCTGCACAAATTTTGTTAAATACTTTTTTCTCAATTTTTTCAAATAAAGGGTGGGGGAGAATGGGAATGTTTGTATGAATAAACGCCTATAACTTTGGTTTGGTTCAACCGATTTTAACGACATTATTCTCATTCGAAAGGGCGTAAATGATCCAATTACATCTACAATTGTATTTAGTTTTAATTGCTGTACATAGAGGGAACTTTCGAATAGGTATTGTAAATTACAACGGAAACTGATCAAATTCGTAACAAAATGGCGTAAACCGCATGTCGATATCTTTTGTCTAACTCGAGATTTGAGTAAAAACGCGTAAACATACGTAACTAGTATTGACTCACTTTGTATTATAACTTAAAATAACAAAATATATGAAAAGAAGATCACACACATTAAAACTTAACATCCAATTAAATGTTCAAAATGTTTTCCATCATTGTCCACACAAAGATGCAACCTATCGCGGGTAGACATAACAGCTGCTTCAATTTCAGCTATGGATATACTATTTATTGCGTTTCTAACGCGTTGTTTCATGTCTTGTGTCGTGGTTAGTCAAGTTTGAAAGACTAACTCCTTCAATCTTCCCCATAAATAAAAGCTAGACATGTTAAGTCTGGAGATCTAGCTGGGAATGGAAATATACTTCCCCTTCTAATTCATTTATATGGATATCTTAAATTCAAATAATCTATAACTCGCCTGCAAAAGTGCGCAGGACACCCATCATGCTGAAATATCCGATCTCTTCTTGTTTGTAAAGGAATATCTTCTAATAAAATGGGCAATTCATTTTCCCATTTAAAGTTTCTTCAAAGAAATATGGTCCTATGATTCTTCCATCAACTATACCACACCAAACTTAAGACTCCACCTACCTTGAAGCTGCACTTCGTCCATCCAGTGCGGATTTTCTTCAGCTCAATAATGCATATTATGTAGATGAATACCTCCCGCACTACTAAAGGTGGCTTCGTCTGTCCACATTGTGTTTGATATGATATGTGGTTGTTCTTCCAGCATACCTAACATCCAATTGCAGTAATCCAGCCTGTAATCGATGTCCGTTTCATGTAAAGCTTGGTGGAATAACTACATGATAAGGATCCAGTCTAAAAATCATAGAAAAACAAATATTTTTAAGGAATGGATGAAATGATTAAAGTGCCATGTTGCCGCTTTTATCACAATATGAAAATAAAACAGTTGAATCTAAAATTTAAAGAGGATTACAATTTTCAAACTTAAACGTGCAGTTCATAATATTATAAGAAACCTTCCTGTTATGCTTTAAAATCCTTAGAACGATAGTTTTTGGTATGTTTAATTCTGTAGAGATCTGCCGACTACTTATATGTGGACTCTGTTGAACTAAAGCAAGAACATTGATTACATTATCTTTGGTCACACTTACACCACGTCGTTTATAACAAGGACGATGAAAGCTCCCAGTTATCTTAATCTTCTTGCCTTTCTTTTAAGTACTTCGTTGCCATAATGCCTCCTGTTAGGATATATTATGGCATATATATGTGAGGCAATAGCGGCATTTTAATAGCATTTGAAATAAAATCCAATCATATCATACGATTCGGCATTTGATACACTCTTTATGAATTAATTCTGATTATTTACCGATGTTAGTAATGTTAATATCTAATTAAGAAAAGTTATATTCGAGTTATATGCTAACACTTCTTTAAAATATCGCAACATTTTGGATACTGTCAATAGATAAACAATTGGAGCCCCAGTTTCCGTTGTAATTTACAATATTTAGGTTTAAAAATTTTAACATAAACATCTTTTAATTTTTTTTATTCGAAAGTGCCTTCTACCTACGCCAATTAAAACTAAATGCAATTGTTTTATAGTAAGTGTAATTGGTTCATCTATGCCCTTTCGAATTAGAAAAATTTCATTAAAATAGGTTAACCCAAACCAAAGTTATAGGTAGGCATTTATTCATACAAACATTCCCACTCTCCCCCGCCCTTTATTTGGAAAAATAGAGAAACACGTATTTAACATAATTAATTAATAAAAGTACAAATATTTATATTTCAAAAACAGTTAGCTCTACGACATGTTTAATAGAAAGTGGTTGTTTTTCAGAGTAGAAACGAAATCCGCAGTAAAACCTATACCATTCCACTTAAAATAAGAAAAGATAGGTTATGTACCGCTGTTATGGAACACTCCGTATATGCACAAATATTTTTAGGTTATAGCGTGCTTGAATCCAAGCAACTTTCGTTTAAAAGATTTGTTTTCTACTGTGCACAGTTTAGTAGCAAATTCACTTTGACGTACTGCGCAACCATATATATATATATATATATATATATATATATATATATATATATATATATATATATATATATATATATATATATATATATATATATATATATATATATATATATATATATATATATATATATATATATATATATATATATATATATATATATATATATATATATATATACATTATTTAAGCTTCCACAAGTAGTATTAAGCAGTGTAGACATTATTCGTAACTTAACTTGAGTTTATTAACGTGGAAATACAATATTCAACGTTACGGGAGAGAGTAGGAGTGGAAACGTGGTCCCTGCCTTTGGAGTTGACCTTGGACTAGCCAATGTCTGAACCAAAATCGGTTCTGTAGTAAATTTGAAAATTAATAAGGGAGCCCTAATGCTAACTTGTAAGACAGGTGTAGGAACTTGTGTTAGAGTCTGCACCCCCTGTCGTGGTCTCCTTAACAGTAAACAGTATTCTAATAAGGGGCCCTAATGCTAAGTTGTAAGACAGGTGTAGGAACTTACGTTAGGGTCTGCGCCCTCCTGTCGTGACCCTCTTGGCGCAAGATTTGAATTTGTTCGTGTCGTCATCTAGGGGTGTATGGACTAATGAAAGCTTGCTGTAATAGAGGTGGCGCCACCTAGCGGTCTATACCTAGGACAAACTAGGGTTTGTTTGTGATGCCATCTAGTGGTATATTTTTAAACTAGCAAAACATGTAAACACAAAAACATGAAGACACGAAAACACACAAATTGGAAAACACGCAAACACGCATACACACAAACAGGCAAACACAAAAACACGCAAACGCAGACACAGGCGCAGACGCGGACACGGACACGGACGCGGACGTGGACGCGGACGCGGTTTCTTTGTTTTGTCAAAATGTTTGTAACCATACTGAAGCATTTTTCGACTAGGTATCATGATGGATAAGCGATAACGTATTTTTCAGCAATGGTCAACAATGCAGGATACCGTTTTTCAATGTTGCGCTGCAACCAGAACTTCTGATAGCCTTGGTTGAACTTCTGCTTAAGCTCCTCGTCTGTGCTGACGGTGATCAACTCTTCTTGCATTATCACATTGGCTTCTGCCATAGCTGTGATATTGTACGGGTTTATTATCCATTTAGTTATTTGTAAATTTAAGAGATTCTCAAACCTCTTAGTAAAATCCTTGTGTAATGCGTCCAAGTGAGTGACATATGATAAAATAACATCACCTTGAAGCATTTCTGGCAATTTTGACAAATGCGGAATCTGTTGAATATTCATTTCTGCTTACATTTTGTTTATAAAGGATAAGTTTACTCACAAAGGCCGATATTATTGATTTTGTTGTAATCAAGTTGAGATCGTCACCCTGCAGCTGAAAATTAACTTTGTTAAACATATCAAAGATATCAGTCAAGTAATAAATATATGTTTTACAATTGTTCAAATTTTCTTTCAAATTTGGATCTTTTTTGTAAAAACCCCAACACAGATTCAAAAATAGCTGAAAATCTTGCTAAGCAAGAGCCTCTTGGTAGCCAGCGAACTTCAGTGTGCAGAAGTAACCGAGTACAGACTTCGCCGTTTTCCTCACATAGCTGAGCAAATAACCGAGAGTTCAAAGAATTGCTTCGGATCTTGTTGACAGCATTTATAACATATTGTAAAGACTGGTGCAATCTAGGACTGAGATTTTTTGCTACTAAATGATGTCTGTGGATCACGAACTGAGTGACCAGTACCTCAGGCAGTTGTCGCTTTAAGTGAGCTATAAATCCACGATGACGACCAACAATAGATGGTGCACCATCAGTCGCAACAGAAACAATGTTCTTCCATGGAATACCTTTATCGTTAAAAAAACGTTCCACGGCCTGAAAAATCGATTCTCCTCTGGTATCAGCCTCTAAATATGTAGTAAAAAGTAGTTCTTGGCAGATATTTTCATCTTTAATATATCGTACATATCCTAACAACAGAGCTTCATTGACGCGTAATGTAGACTCGTCCAACTGGAGAGAGAATCTGTTGGTCTGTAAAAAATTGCATAAAATGTTTTCCACGTCGCGACCCATCTTGTATATTCGTCGCTGAACGGTGTTATTGCTCAAAGGAATTCTTTTTATAACATCATGTGCGGGATTGTGCAGTACATTGTTGAGGACCTCTGCAATGGCTGGTAAAATAAGCTGCTCTCCAATTGTGTGGAGTTTCCTCGACTTCGCTATTGGTAAAGACATTGTAGGACGCTCGTAATAGATGATGATGCAAACATCGATCTTATGGATGGCCTTCTCTCTAGTTTTTCTTTAAGTACTTGAAAGAATGACAAGGACTTTTTTTGTCAGCATGTACTCTTGATAAGTGGTCCTCCATTTTTGAAGGCTTCATGGCATCGTTACTGAATACCTTTTCACATATGAGACAAATCGGCAAGTGTTGATTTGATAAAGATGGAATAAATCCAAACTTCAAGTAGTCCAAACTGTATTGTCTGCATTTTTTTCGTGTCTGCCATCATAAAACTCGCAGTAAACCTGAAAATAAAAAAAATCTTTAAGAAACTACTTAAAAAAACAACAATAAAACTGTTAAACTTGCATCACACCTAGGTATTGGATGTTTTTTAGGTATCCTCAGAACTTACTCATTGATAAACTTGGATAGTATAGAAAATTTGTATTAGATACCAATCAGCGTAAAAAACGAAAACAAAGAAAATTGAACATTTATAATTTTAGGTAACAACTTCTCTAAAGTAATTTCAAAAAATACTTTTTTGATACTTGCCCTGTTACTTTTTCATAAACTGCAGAAATGTATGGTTAAGCTATTAACGCGGGTAGGTAACTAAGCACTTTGTAAATTCTTTTTCATTCACTTTATTTAACTAAGTAATCACTTTGTAATCTCTTGAAATAAATAGGTAGATGAGTGTATTAGCATTCAAGCTCCAACGAATTTCATGAAATTTCAATCTAAGTGCAAGAGGGAATCCCTGGTCTATATCATAATACAGAACACGACGGTCCAGCTTCTCTAGATAACTATATAGTTCTAAACAGTTAATGGTTAATCGGCGTAATGGATTGTACCTACACCAAAAGATCCGTAAACAATTTGAAAAAGTCCTTTGGCTCAGATATAATTCTGCTCTGGGTTAAATTTTCACCTTGGCCAAACTCACCCCAAAAAGAGTTTAACATTATTTTGGCCAGGTGTCTTAAGCCGGGATTTTTCTTAATGTTCTTCTTTAGTTGAATTCCCTCTTTATTATACTATTCTGTTTTTACCTCGTCTTCTGACGTACAATGGGTGGGCCACTCTCAACATTATTGCTTGAGTTTAAGGAAATTATCGATGTAACCACTAAACAGTCCACCCTGTTTTGTAATTTTGTATATGCGGCTACCAAATACTCCCAAATCTTAACAATATCCAAAACTTTATAGTTTTTAGCGATAGCCTTACGCAACTCGTCCGCTACTAGCGTTCCTATGAAACAGCGCTCAGATTCATTATGCCCACATTCTCATTCATTTAGCTCTGCGCCACAAGTCCTACATAACGAAAACATCAACTTGCTATGCATTTTTAGAGGTTATTATTAGCTAGCATGCATCTAAGTACAAAACATCCATCGTACCCCTTCATGTTATGTGCAATACATGTAACTTTAAATTTTCGCGCTTTCTCGGCAACATACGACAGAAACGATTCACCGGGAACTTCCCTACGCATCGGTCATCGCTAATCTAAATTGTCGGTGCATTGGATACAAACTGAGCAAACATTCGCGGCCACGCACAGATTGGGCTCATACAGAAATCTATTATTCGTCCCCTCACACCGTTGCAAGGTATCTCGTACACTCCTTGATTTTCATTACAAATTTTGTCCTTCGGATTCTTCATGAGTTGGAATGGTTGTTAGGTTTTTTGATTTTATTGACAATTTTGATTATTTCATTCCGGATTTTTGAATTAAAATACTAAGAATAGTATTCATTTTGTCATTTCTAGAATTTTGATCCGATAGATGATAGAACGGAATATTAAAGACTTCATAATGTATGTAACTGACTGGGGCGATGATGCGAAAGATAATTTACATAGGTATCTGTTTGTATGGTTAGGTTTCCAGTAGTTGTTATGAGTGTATCTAAAAATGGGAGAGACTTATTTATTTCAATTTCTATTGTAAATTTAATGTTGTTATGAATTTGGTTAAGGTGATCTAAAAAGAGATTCAAATTTTCTGTTCCATTTGGCCAAACTGCAAACGTGTCGTCGATATAAGGATACCAAATTTTAGGTTTTAACGGTGTGGAATATAATGCATTAATTTCGAAATCCTCCATATAAATGTTGGCAAAAGCCGGCGAAAGTGGGGATCCTATTGGTGCTCCCTATACTTACGTGTTTATACAATTGTTTATTACACAAGAAATACGTAGAATTCATGCAGTGGTGGATTGGATTAAAAAATCTTAATTAATGGAGTGTTTTCCTTTTAGAATTTTCATAGCCTCTTCAACGGGAACTTTGGTAAACAACGGTATTATAACAAAACTTATTAAAGTGTGATGAGAATCTAAAGGTACACTTTTTAATTTATGTAGCAAGTCATATGAATCTTTAATGTAAGATTTAGCACTTCCATAAGAAGGTTGAAGGAGTTTAGCCACAAAACATGCTGAGTGGGTGAATTAAATGCACTTACGATTGGGCGTAATGGCCAATTTTCTTTATGGATTTTAGGTAGACCGTAAATTTTGGGAACTCTTGAGCTTTTTTCTCCTGGTATCAATTTTTGCTTAATTTCTTTTTCTAAATTTGTAGCGTTTATTATAGATTTGGCCTTCTTTTCCAAATAGGTTGTGGGATCACTAGAATTTTTCTTACATACAAGAGAAATTAATAATTTGGACACCCTAAGGTACCCTTTCGAATTTCGAATGCTCAGCTCGTAGTAGTAATAAATTTTCGTTGTATCTAATTTTCTATACAGTAATAAATTCTTGTTTATCAAGGTTTTGTTTAGGAAGTCTAGAATTTTGAAGAATATGAGTCTAATTTTATCAGCTGTTGTCTGTTCTGTGTCCTTTCAGGCGAATTCAACGTTTGTAATAATGTTTTCTACTGGAATTTTGTTGTCTAATTGCGAAGTTAAATCCTTTTGTTAGAATGTTCAGAGTATCTTTGTTAAATGTGGTAGCACTAAAATTATGTAAACTCGAAATGCCGTGGAGATGGAAGGAGTTGAGACTGAAATGCATGGCGCTAAAGGAGTTGGAGTGATCGTAAGTGAAAGAGCAAAAAGATGTGTTCAATAGTAAGAATTGGTATCCCCCTGGTAATATGAAGATGCTGTGAATAAAGAGTTGAATGTGAATGAAACAGTGTGGAATGAACAAGTAATACACTGACGTCGAAAGTGCATGGATAACCTTGAAAGATTGTGTTGTAATTGTGCCGTGCAGACATGTGGAAGAGCTACTATAGGTAGACAGAAAAAATGTGCCTGGTGGAATCAATCGGTAAAAAAGATGCGTACATGGCAAGATTGAGGCAGAAGATAAGACTGATAAAAAGCCAATATTTGCGGTGTGCAGATTAAGACACAAAGAAGCTAAGGAGGGAGTGAGAATAAGTAAAGAGGAAATAATTGCTGTGGAAGAAGAGAAACAAAAACTTCTTCTGGAAATGGACAAAAAATACAACACGTCGCCTAAAAGAGAACGTTGTAGGAGTAATGAATAGGAACAACGAGAAGGGACGATTGTGAAGTGGGGAAATGCAGGCAAGAATATTTCGGAAAGCTCTACAGTAGTGAGGAATATAAGACTAAAGAGTTTAATAAGAAAAAAGTAGAAGGAATAGTAAATGAAATTGAGAAGGATATTGGGGTTAAATGAGATACAGAAAACGGTGGGAAAGGTGAAAAACGGTATAGGAGCTGGCGTGGACGAAATCATTGTTGAAATGCTAAGATATGAAGGTGCAAAGCTTACACAAGGATTGTGTAAGCTTTGCACAGGCTATATACAAGGGTAGTCCTGCAATAATCTATGCGGCTTTGGTGTGGTGGCCAAAGGTTAAGCAGGGAACCGCCAAACTAAAACTAGGCATTACGAGGGCAATGACAACCACGCCTACCGCTGCAATGAAGACCCTGTTGAACCTCCCTCCACTTGATCTGGTGATTAGGGAGGAGGCCACATTGAGGCTATATAGATTGCAGAATTCACAGTACAAACTATGTACAAACAGAGCATACGAGGTTAATTGACAGCGTTGGGAGCCCCGTACTTGATATGAGAACGGACCATATGACGCCAAAATATCTCGTTGCTACACTCCTTAAGGTAATCATTCAAGATCGAACAGAGTGGAATAAAGAGGTGGACAAATTCCCACCTGGCAG
This sequence comes from Vesta saturnalis, assembly GCA_036346205.1. Taxonomy (NCBI): domain Eukaryota; kingdom Metazoa; phylum Arthropoda; class Insecta; order Coleoptera; family Lampyridae; genus Vesta; species Vesta saturnalis. The sequence goes on from JARFJB010002032.1 coordinate 277,269, forward strand.
TCTAATTTGGTACACAGGCGGTTCAAAAACCGAGACGGGTGCTGGAGCAGGCATACACTGTGTGAAACCAAGGTAAGATATCACTATCCTGCTTGTCAGGTACACTACCGTTTTCAAAATGAAAATATACACGATACTTCAATGTGCGCGGGAAAACAATAGAACGGCCTACAGTAGAAGGCGTATCCATATGTTATCTTCCAGCCAGGGGTCGCTTAAAGCACTATCAAGCTTTAAGTCCTCATCGAAACTGGTCGGGGAATGTTACGAGTAACTCAACGGCCTGGAAGAGAGGAATAAGGTAATTCCTCTGGGTCCCTGGCCATTGTGGCATCGAAGGAAACGAAAAGGTAGACAAACTCGCAAGACAGGGATCAGCGGGACCCTTCTATGGCACCAAGCCTGCATCGGGAGTAATAAGAAACGCAATCCGTAGCTATACCAGCGGATGGATTTTCGTTCAACATCAAACATACTGGATAAATAGACCAGGGTTAACACATAGCAGGGCATTCATAAACGAACCTTGCGTAAAAAGAACCACTGAACTGCTCACGCTAAGCAGGACACAGCTTAGGATCTTTGCCGGCCTCCAGACAGGACATGCGCCTGTTAAGGACCATTTAAGGAAATCAAGAAATTTGATAGAGACCCCACATGTAAATTTTGCGGTGAGTAACCGGAAACAGCTATACACATTACATGTGATTGTGACTCGCTGGCTGCTAAAAGAGCGGTTTTTCGAGTACTCACAAATAGTACCGGAAGATTTAAACACACATACCGCGAGCGACCTCTGCGCTCTGCTGCAGGGTATTAAAATGACGCATTGGCTGTAACAAACCACTAAGGAGAACTCCATAAGCCATAAAGCAGTGTCTCCGTTAAAATTAACAAAGAAAATTTATGTGGGTGATGTTAGAAGTAAGGCCACGTAAAACTTAGTAGTAGAATGTATGATGAGAGAAAGAAAGATAAGGAGTTTTAAAAATAAAAGGGCATGTCAGAGACAATATATGTATCTTGCGGAAGCTAGGGAGGTATGAAAAGGTAGGAAAGCATGGAGAAAGATTTCAAAATAAACGAGGCAGGGATTGTTTTGCCTACCTTGCTAGGGAATGGCGTGAATGTTATGTTGTTGTTATATTTATCGGTAGGCATTGTGCTTAATTTTTGTATAATACATAATATAAATGTTGTAAGAAAGTGCATTAGTATAGAAGGTAGCATTAAAAATTCAATACGTTAAGTAAGCGACTGACATAACCTCAACGCCCCCCTTTTAGAGGTAACTAAAATTGTTTTGTTTATAAATATTGAAAGTATATGGTAGTGGAAAAATAAGAACAACGTTAATTTATTTCAAATGTAATCGTATCTACCTTGGGGATATCAGTAATTTTAGAAATTTTGCAAAAAGCGCAATAACTGAATAAGAAATTAGATATGCTTACGTGCAGAAACCAACCACCGAAGAAATACAACTGCACCAACCATTATAGTTAAAGGTTACTCAGATCGCCCTCTACTTCAGTCAATAATTGTGGATAAAAATTATAGTGTAGGTACTACTGGGTGTATATGTGAGTGAGAACACATGCGTGTGGGCGCGCAGGTGTGCATGTGCGTGTGCGTGAGTATGTGCGTGTGCGTGTGCGTGTGCGTGTGCGTGTGCGTGTGCGTGTGCGTGTGCGTGTGCGTGTGCGTGTGCGTGTGCGCGTGCGCGTGCGCGTGTGCGTGTGCGTGTGCGTTGTGAGCGTGCGTATCCGTGACTAATGGCTAAATATAAGATAAAGATAAGTGCGGAACTATAGGAAATAGCGTTGAATGTATAGTTTCAGTTATTTATACGTAATAATAGAATTAGATTAGTTGAAAGTAAATTATAGCTTGGATGTATAGTTTGGTTATTTATATTGTAGTAGTAGAATTAGATTAGCTGCAAGTAAAGTAGAGCTACGGGAATTGATGCCTTCCAATAAATGGTTTAAATAACAGTTTCAACGTCAAAATGGAAAAGCACGGCTGGTCTAGTGGTATATTGGTCGCCTGATACGCGGTTGAGTCAGGTTCAATTCCTGGCTCATGGAATCTTTTTTCTGTTACGTTACAGTAGCTTTGTTTATTTAATCTACTTTTGTTAGGTTACTGTAGTTTTGTGTATCTAATCTAAATCTATTAGATTACGGTAGTTTTGTTTACGCGTTTTTCCTATTATACTGTAGATTGTAGAATTTTATACCTTCGCATTTATCGAGAATTAGCGTTTGCGCGTGTGCGTGTGCGTGTGCATGAGGGTGCGTGTGTCCGTAAGCGTGTGTGTGTGCGGGCGACAGTGTACATGTCCGTGTCCATGCCCGTGTCCGTGTCCGTGTCCGTGTCCGAGTACGTGTCCGTGTCCGTGTCCGTGTCCGGGTCCGTGTCCGTGTCCGTGTCCGTGTACGTGTCCGTGTCCGTGTCCGTGTCCGTGTCCGTGTCCGTGTCCGTGTCCGTGTCCGTGTCCGTGTCCGTGTCCGTGTCCGTGTCCGTGTCCGTGTCCGTGTCCGTGTCCGTGTCCGTGTTCGTGTCCGTGTCCGTGTCCGTGTTCGTGTCCGTGTCCGTGTCCGTGTCAGTGTGCGCGGCCGCGCCCGCGTGCGCATCCGCGCCCACGTCCGCGTGTGCGTCTATGTCTGCGTCTACGTCTCTGTTTGCGTCTGCATCTGTGTCCATTTCGAAGATATGCTTATATTATAAATACTTATAAGAAACTCATCTCTGATGAAATTACCTTATTGTTCATACTTCATTCAGCATATTTATAATTGTGTTATGTATAACAAAATCAAATAACATTGAATAATGGGTTCCGTATTCAGCCGACATCCCTCATCTTTTTTGGGACGGGTTCAATATCTGTCTGCGTAACTTTCTATAGACCCTACGTTTTAACCGCTCTTTATTTTCACCTTCTCATTCACCATCGTAAACCTTTCTATCGCAAGAGTTGGAGGAGACTGGCATAGGTTAGGTGAGTTATCGTTACCGTTGTGAGCGTTGGGCAATTTTAATTCTCGCATGTCTAATAGTATTATGTTCATTCAGGTCAAAACACAATGTCACCTTCAGCATAGTTTTTGTCAACAAAATCAGTTAATTTGGTGAGAGATTTTTGAATACAGCGTTGGCTATATTGTGCTTTGCCCTTTATCCATCCGACGTAAATCAGTGAAAACTGCGAGTGAAACTAAGACTTTGTCTGCAAATTTTTCCTTTTCTTCGTACTTTACATTGTCTAGACAGTCTTTTATGTATATTAAAAAGAAGTGAACTATTTTACATCACAATTAATTCCAAAATGGGTCCGCTTTAATGCTTAACGCCATCGTTGTATCTGTCAACTGGTTTGTCGGATATTTCTAACTTTGTTTTTATTTCGATACTTTAAAGCATTTCTGGCCAATTTCCTTGAATCGGTGTTCTATCACATGCTCTGTTTTTAGCTCTCCTCACCAATATCCCTTCTTTGGATAAAATTCACCTCTTTAGTACAGTTACACGTTGTATACCTTGGTAACGGTCGCTTATTGGTTTCGACTTCCGCCTAATTAAATTGCAAATGCTCTTAACCAAGTTATAACGTATAATCCATTTCATAGCAAATAATTCCTCAAACCTAATTGTCACAATAAAGACAAGCTATATAATCTTTTTTGTTTCGAGAAGCTACAGTGAGTGTCCCCAAATTGTTGAAACATACCTTATTCTAAAAGCCTTAACGTTAATGCATTAAACTGTGATTACTGTTACTCTTGTTTTAGTAGAAGTAATGGAGGAATAATATACCAGTATATTACCAGTCGGCATCGTTAGTCTGATTTGTAATCATATTTAGAGATATTTGCATATTTTCGGAACCCTTGGAATAGATTATTTTCTTCTTCTGAAAAATAACTAGACGGAACTAAAACCATAAGACGTAGTAGAATGCTGTTTAGTAGTCTACAACAAATGTATCTAGATTATTCTAGTAGTACTGAATCAATAATGAGTTGTTTATAACTTCCAGAATATTTGATGCAACTTTTCCGTTTCTTACTTAAAATTTTATATTATAATGCAGAACTCAGACATTTTGTAAATTATAAGAAAACTGTTACAAATACACAGACAGTATTTAAACCAATAATATTATTGTAGAAATAGGTTTCAAAACCATTCAAAAGATTATCAACTGAACATTAACTCAAAGAGTTCAGTATGTTTTACTTGCTACGATTTTTACAATGACAATATACTTTTTGCCTTTCGTAAATATTAACGTTAGTCTAATACTTTACATCGGAATGCCAGTTTTTGGCTGAAAATAATCCCAGCTTAATCTCAAATGCGAAGGATTACGATTACTTACAAATGTTTGTAAGTAATCCGATTAGTTAAGGACAGACCGTCACACTGTTTTGATTATTCCTAACACGTCCTCGGTGGTATATTAAAAAAAAGAGAGACAAGATTGTATGTGAAATGGGATTACCTATATGGAATAGAAGAATACAACTTTTAGAGGTAATCAACTTTTGTAAATATTTAAATACATACCGAGAGGAAACCTTAAATTACCATTCTGTGCGAGTTACAAAAGACACCGAGTAGCACTATGCATATCCTGAACTTTAAATTAATAGCGTGATACATACTTTACTCTATAAAGCATTCCACCATGGATGTTGTTTAAATTACTTTCTCTAGTAAATTTGCTTATCTTACATCGTTAAAATAACTAAAGTGACAACAATTGTAGGCTTAAGAAGAGGAAAGGTTCAATTTAAAATACAATGCAATACGATCTCGACTTCAAGTAAGAACATTTTAAATGTAAAGAGAGAACCTAGAAATTAATCTACAGCATTTTGTTCGAAAATTTAACAGTTCCTCACATTTCTACTTATATTATACCTTTTAAGTAACATAATATTTTTAGTGAATATTGTCGTACTGCAAAACGCTACCATGCGAAAATAATATACCTTTATTCTGTTATTTCTCCCAGAAAAAAAAATAATGGAAAAGATATTTATTGAAGTGTAAAATTTCAAGATGTGAAAATTTAGAAGAGATAATATTTTTAAACTAAAATTTGCACAAAGGCATGTGTTACCGAATGCCTTAAAGTTTTTAGAGTAACTTTGGCAAACTTGAGTTAAACTTAATGTATTTTGCTAATCTCGAAAGTTAGTGTTTAGTTAATTTATATCATTAACTCCTAAAGTTTTTAAATTAATTGAAAATTGACTTTTATAAATTTATGCAAAAGTAATGTGACATTTTGTATTACAATTTTTGGATAAAAAATGTTCATATTATACTAGTCTAGAATATCTATGTATCGTGTCACGAGAAGTTCACCGAATTCAATTCACGGAATTCTTTTTTTTGAATTACGATTTATCGAAATATCGAGGGGAAAATTCATCGAATTTCAATTGATCAAATCGTAAATTCCCCGAATTTAAAGATTTGTGGAATAAGCAAAAAAAAATATTTCTATTCCCCCTACTAATGAAATAAAATAAATACGACATAAATAATTGCAATTTTTATTCAAACAATTATTTGTGGAGTTGATCGGCCTATTTTCACAGTTTTCGCTTTTGTAGCGCGAAGTTTCGGAAGCGGACCCTGCTTCCGTCATCAGGCTTAGTTCTGAGAACTGATTTCGCACTTGGGCCGAATTCATTTACTTATGATTTTTTCAAAATACTTTCCTCTCAGATTCGAACTTGGTACCTTTCACTTACAAGTCACATTTACTGCTGAGCCACTTAGTAATCCAATATACATTTTTAGACCTATTTCGTGGTTGCGTACTAGTTTATTGCGCAGATTGCACGTTAACCTATTGCCCAGGTGTACTGACCTAAGCTCTTTTATACACTAGCTTGGCTTATTGGATTTTCTTCCAGCGCAATGTATGTGGCTTGTTTGAGTTTTCATCATTTTCCACTATCTGTATGTTATCCATTCAATTCGGTGGTCTTCGTTCCAGACACGTTCGGCGATTCTTGATCTTTTTGTTTCACCTTTGCGGATGTTGTTCTTATATTCCTGAGTTCTCATTATGAATGGACTACTAGCCTCTCCTACTCATGATCTGCCGCATTCGCTGTTACACGTCCAAGCCGCACTAGGCTTACCGAAGGAAGCAGGTTGCCAAGCCAGCTACAGTGCAAATGGACGAGGTCGATATAAGGAGTAAAATGATTGAAAGGTAATTTCAAACACCTTACACTTACCATAAAATCACAATGCTCAGTCCCGGAAAAAATGTCTCTAGGCGCTACCACAATCTTAAATTTTGCTAAAATAAATAGTCTTAGGCGGGATGTTAAACTAATCATATCTCACTGTGGAAGTCAGAATCGCAGTAAAACCATTCACCACTCAAGTTCACTCACGCTTGAAAAGAAATTTATCCAAAAGCTTAAGAAAATCTTGAAATACACGGGTCCTCGTAGACTTATTGAACACACCCCGTACATATGAAAATTCCAAGTCGTGAAGCGTTAATTTGAATGTATTCCTCGTATACCTATAAATTTATATTTCTAACTGTTATAGAACTCTGAATTAATAGCCAATTTAGAAAAATCTAAATAAAAAAGTCGATCTAATAATTTTTGTATCAACAAAACGTTAGTTTGTAGCTGAAAAATTTAAAATGGAACGACAGTGCTTTCACCATAAATAATATCTTTATATTTTATTAATACTGTATCTTTAAAAATCGTATTTATACATTCATCAATAGGTTTAAATTTTAATACTTCAAATCTGTAATTTATACTTAATAAAATACTCTGTTATTAGTGTTCTGTATTTGATTGATTGTAAAACAATCCAAAATAATTAAAACTAAATGTTGTAATCTATCTGGCTCATTGCGCAATTCCAAATCGATCATTAAACTCAAAAATATTCGAAGATGAATCTCAATTATCAAAAGGCGTAACCCGTTAGGTAAATTGAAACAGGTTAATGCTAAAGTTTTATCTCAGCTAACACAAGTAAATTAAATATTGGACATATATTGACCAATTTGCAATTGTAAATACGTACAAATACGTGGTTTCAAAAGAACCACAAAAACCAACTATTATAGACCCACCAGAATCTTTATACTAAACACATTAAAATAGATAAAGTTAATTTATCCCTTTTACTTACCAAGAACAATGATTAACCCCATAAGCAAAAATGAACCTAAAAGATAATAGTGCTTGTATCTGTTAAACAAAACCTAAAACAAGTTTTTACAAATACGTTAGTTACTCCTTTATCCTGCTGAACTGAATTTCAAAAATAAGATCCACTGACCATTCTAATGTCCCTTCAAAAACGTCACGCGCGCGATCCTTCCTTAAGCTGTCACCGAACGATTCGATTTCACTGGCCCTTCAATTGGGCACTCGCTTATACAACTTCTGCTCTCCATATTACCAAAATACCGCAGTATATTCGCGTCAACATCAAAGTTCACCTATCACGAACGATATCTCACGCGTCCTGAAACAGAACCACCGCTACACAAAGCAGGAAGAACATAGGCATCTTGAATTTACTTTTAAATTCATTCAAAACTCTCCGAAAAATCCATTCATTGCAACTGCATGCACTCTGTACATGATCCAGACCATAACTCAACTTTTACGAAAATTTCACATGTAGGCGATCTCTATTTCCGCACAATTTAACGAACTCCATCACATTCTAACAACTTCATTTTGGAACATGCATTAAATTTACCATTATTGCACAATATTGCAAAATCTCTTCAAACAAAAATATGCATATGCACATTAATACAACATCAATATATCATAAACTCATTCATTCATACGTCTACAACCATTTCTTTAATCCAAATTCTTTAATACACAGTAGCAAAAGATCAGTAGCCAAACTAACAGATTTACCAGTGCCGTTACAGTAACAATTTTTCCAAAATATTATGTTTCAACTAATTAAATGCTTTCTACATGAAATTCTTTCTAAAACATTTAAATATTCTTTCATATGATAAACGCTTCATTAAACTCCAGTAGCGTATCATTTTCACAAATTTATATTCTGCATACACAAAAAAAAAATTTTTCCGTGCAAGCTCACTTCATTTACATTCAACATACCTTCCATACGTTATCAAAATACTGTATATACACGATGCGTCAAAATAACCTTACATCGCATGGTAGGTTGTATACACAATTCTTGGAATTCTACCCTATATTGTGCGGTTTGATTTTGGTTGGTAATTAGTCCTTTTAAGGAGTAAGCCCGATGACGGAAGCAGAGTTCGCTGCCGAAGCGTTACAAAAGCAAAAACTGTGGAAATAGGGCGATCAACTAACTAATACGAGAGAACAGATACAAAACACTTGTAATACAGAACCACTTAACCTTTCTCTACAACGCCCGTGATATCAACGTAATACCTACTGGGCGCAACATTAAAACTCTAGTACACAGCTGGAAAATATCACAAAAAAGAGCTAGCAAAGCGTTAGTCAAAGAATGAATTAGACACTACCGTCTCAGAAAATACCAACAAGAACAACAATCCAACGATATTAGAAAAACCATTAGAAATCGAGTGAATGAACGAGACTTTTATAGGATAGATAAGGCTACCAGAAGCAAATATTAATAAGAGAAAACAATTCACAAGGAAATTCAGCAGAAGAAACTAGAAAATCTAATGAAGGAGAAGAACGAACCAAATAACCAATCGCAAAAATACTGCTATAAACATCCCTAAACGAAATGAAAGTTCTGGACAAAGCCTTGAACTATGCGATAATACCAAGGTATATTCCGAAGGTAGATTTAAGAACAGCAGTTCAAGAAACAGGTATGAAATTAGATCCTGAAGAAGCCGAAGAATACGGAAGCAACGTAGGTCCTAGATTCATCGAGGCGAACTACACCCAACCTCCCTAACCTAGAAATGAGAATGGTCATTTCCCTTAAGAATAGCCCGTCGATCAATATTCCACCGACAGACAAAGGAAGGACGACTGTGGTCATTGATATGGAGACTTACAACAGTAAGATCCAACAACTACTGGACTGGGGCTAGTACAAAATGTAAACCAAACAATGAAGACCAGAATTCTTGCGAATGCGACAGATCATACATGGGATATATCAGTAGACGACTCAAAGTGAGAACTCAGGAACACAATATATATACATATATATATATATATATATATATATATATGTATATATATATATATATATATATATATATATATATATATATATATATATATATATATATATATATATATATATATCTCCGGTTCAGTGCTTTTTTAGCTTTTCGCTATCTTGCATCTGTGTTCCACATCTTGTTTCCTAATAAAAGGGCCTACAGTCTAGCATAAAAAGTTGTAGCGGTTTAAACATATCCTAATGGTCTATTATATTATAAAATAAAATACAGTGTGATTCATTTAAAAAAATAGACAAAATCATGTGTTCGAGTTTTGGTTCGCTCTATATTCAATTGGTGCAATAATAAAGAAATAACACTTTCTCGTAACACTGTACCAATGTCAAAAAGTTATGCCTGGAACAAATTATTGTTAGTTTGTTCTGTCTAGGGTATACAGTACGTTGAAATGAGAATGATTTTCGTGTACAATTGACCATAACTTTTGAAATATCCTGTATAACGTAATGAAACCCTATATTGAAAATATGGGGGAGATGAGCTTAATCTAAATTTGAAATAATATATAGGGTGTCCAATTTAAAAAAAAGTATGTTTGGTTCAATCTGGTAATATGTACACCCTGTAAATACGAAAATAATTTTATAATGTCAAGTTTGAAGTTGCCGATAATTTTTGTAAATAACTTTTTTTGATATCTCCTTTAATAACGGATATTTTGTACTTCGACGCATTAATGCCGCACCCTGTACATACTAAGTGACATAGAAAGAACACCCAGTGATAATGAATATTTTGTAAACACTTTTTGGGAATATGTTTGTTTATGTTAAGATAAAAAACGATCAATTTTTTAGCCATATTACTCTAGCGGTTTTTGCGTTAACCTCTTTCAAAAACATTTACGATCACGTAGCCTTAAAATCATTTGTAACTCCAGTTACCACTTAAGACGTGTAAAACACATTACAAAAAGCTTCTTTAATTGAATCACGATACCTCGAGTGCGAAAACTCCAAAATTTTCGGCAGTTCAGCCAGTTTGATAGGGGTCGAATTGTGAGCTTACGAGAGGCTGGCTTGTCTATGAGAGATATAGCCGATAAAACGCAACGGAGTTTAAACACGGTGGCAGTCTGTGTTCGGGCATGCAACCAAGAGGGCTGTACATGAAGGGCGGGAGGTACAGCACGTCCTCGAAGAACCATGGAAGTCGCAGATCGCCGTCTTAGAGTATAAGTCTAGCATGATGTAGAGAACAGGCAAATTGGGAACAAGAACGGAATTCAATTGTCTTCAGTAATAAGTCCAGATTTTGTTTGGGCACGCATGACGGTCATGTAAGGGCGAGAAGGCGGCTTGGTGAAAGACAAGATCCCCAATTTTCTGTGGAAAGGCATGTGCAGCACACAGTTGTAGTTATGGTATGGGGGGCTATTGCTATTGGAAGTAGGTCACCTTTGGTATTCATTAGGGGTAACATGACCGCTGCACACTATATCCCGGAGATCGTAGAACCCCGTATTGTACCTTATGTTCAGACCATCCCCAACAGCACATGCCAACAAGACAATGCACGACCCCATCTTGCTATGGCTTCTTTGACCAATTTGGAAGCCAATCAAGTTGCTGTGTTACCTTAGCCACCGAGATCTCCCGCTCTTTCACTCATCGAGCACGTCTGGGATATTATGGGAAGAAGATTACTCAATTTACCCCACCCCCCGCAAGCTCTAGTGGCTCTGCAGCATGAGTTACAGACAGCATGGGATGAGATACCTCAGGAGGAAATCGATCACCTCATTATAAATATGCCCAGACGTGTTAATGAGTGCATAAGACATCGTGGTGGATCAACACCTTATTAAGTTTTTTTTGAAAAATTTAACAGTTTAATTTTTATCAAATTTTACTAGTCTAACTCGAATACACTTGTATACCAAAAATCGTTCAAATAAATTGATTATTACTCGGCGTTTTTCTTTCTATTTCACTTAGTATACATATATATATATATATATATATATATATATATATATATATATATATATATATATATACATATCATCAAGTAATCTTTTATGAACAGTAGTTACCTATTCGTAGATAACTATTTATTACGATATCGAAAAAGCCTTTCCAAACCTTGTCTTAAACATGACAGATAAATAACTCTTTTATTAAGTTTAAATTTAAGTAATCACCTAACAATACATTTACTTCAAGTGAAAATATTTAGAAAAAAGTGAAAAATCCTATTAAAACGCTTCAAAATTAACTACAGCTAAATAATGAATTCGATTATTGTAAATTTCTGGTAGTAGGCTTTGATGAGTTGAAAACACTTATTGTATAACGTTTATGTTATCTGTCGAAAGACTACAATAGTTTTTTTAATGAACATTGTTTGAAAATGGCGCTAAATTTTTCTATCGAAAAAAATTTTGATATATTAGTGTCTTATGTAAAAATGAAAGAAATGCTACAAGTGCTCGTGAGACTGTGTTCAAATGTACCCCGGAAGAAGACAACCAGGCAGAAATTATTTTAATAATGTAGCAAGAAATTTAATAGAATTTGGAAGTTTTGAAAAACCACGTTCAACAAACTATGCGATCGATAATCAAATCGTAATGGAAACAATTTTGACGAAAATCCGAAATCTCTAGTACGAAATTATGGCACGGAGTTTCATATTCCAAAATCCACTGTACAGAATGTTTTTAAAGTTGTTAAATATCATCCTTACAAGCCAACAATTGTACAAGGCCTGCAAGAAGGTGACTTTGACAGGAGAATCGAATTTTTTGTAATTGGTACCATCGTAAATGTTAAGAAAATCCTGATTTTTCTGATAAAGTTGTATGGACAGATGAGACACGTTTTACCAACTGTGGAGTCTTCAATAAAAAAATCATCATTACTGGGCCCGTGAAAATCCACATATTCGCGATCCACGCCGACTTCAAGTACGATTTGGTTTTAATGTGTGGTGCGGAATGATCGGTAAGTAATATCTTTGTTTGAGTTAATTGAGTAACATTTAATAAATTAACTACGACTCATTTTTAATATTCCCAATTAATTTCAGGAAATCGTCTGGTTGGTCAATTTATTTATGATCACACGTTAACAGCGCAACGATACCTTTTAATGTTGCAAAACCAAATCATTCCATCCATTCGTGAAGCTGTTCTCCTGATCAATTTAATAATTTGTGGTTCCAACAAGATGGATGCCCCGCACATAATTCAGGGGAAGTCCGAGCATTTTTACGGGAGATTTTTGGGGAAAGAATAATATCCAACGGTGGTCCTGTGCGTTGGCCTGCTAGGTCTCCGGACCTGACCCTATTAGACTTTTATTTATGGGAATATGTCAAAAATGAGGGGTATGAATTTGATCCCCCAGAAAATAGGCGAGTTCTGGAACATCGTATAATTAATGTTATTGAAAATATTAATCGTAATACAATACTGTCGCAAAAAAATGTGAAAAGTGCAGTGAAAAAAATAGTCGACATTTTTAATAATAGTATGTAGAACTAATGCCGGTTTTATAATTATCCTGTAAAATACATTGAATATTAATATAAAACATTATAAAATTATTTATAATGTTAAACATTTTCACACACTGTATATATATATATATATATATATATATATATATATATATATATATATATATATATATATATATATATATATATATATATTTGATCATATGAAGAAAATAGGCGAGTTCTGGAACATCGAATAATTAATGTTATTGAAATATTAATTGTAATACAATACTGTCGCAAAAAATGTGAAAAGTGCAGTGAAAAAAATAGTCGACATTTTTAATAATAGTATGTAGAACTAATGCCGGTTTTATAATTATCCTGTAAAATACATTGAATATTAATATAAAACATTATAAAATTATTTATAATGTTAAACATTTTACACACTGTATATATATATATATATATATATATATATATATATATATATATATATATATATATATATATATATATATATATATATATAGGGTGACCCAAACTCGATGGCCAAAACGAAAACAGCTGATTCCTCTGGCCAAAAGGAACAAACAATTGTTAATACAGGGTGTGTCTATTGTTGATGGTTTCCAAGATGTTAACTTGTTTTTAATTTTTTCTATTTCGTGAACTTATTTTTTAAATCACGCTGTATCTTCCAAACTAGAAGAGTTACAAGAAAACACATTAAGAGAAATTTGTAAAAGATGAAATTGCCTTAAGGAATATTGAATTCATTCGAGACAAACTCATCATTTAACATTTTTAATGACATAATGAATTCAGAAATGATTTTTTTTCAAATCCCAAGACAAATTTCCAAGAGGAATATTTTTCCAATAGAGATGGATTTGATACATGGCCGATAAAGGAAAAACTTCCTTTTTTCATAAGCTTCACAACGATATGAAAAAAACTCATGGTTGACGTACTAATTACTGAATTGTTACAGGAATACACCTCAGGAAAAACTTTTAGAGCATAAAATTACCTTCAAAAATATGGTAGAGTAGATGAGAATTGACGATTTGTCCCTCACTTTTCAATCAATCTGTACATTTACGGCAAGAAATACGTCTCCTTTACTGATATATTTTCATCACCGTAGCAACGACTTGACATTAGTCAGTTAGTTGTCAAAATTTGTTTGCTATTACAGTTTTGCTAATTTCAATACGAGTTCTTTCTGTTGTAGTGATATTGGAATTTAGTTTTTGAGTCGTTCTTGTCCACGAAATAGAAAAAATTAAAAAGAAGTTAACATCTTGGAAACCATCAACAATAGACACACCCTGTATTAACAATTTTTAGTTCCTTTTGGCCAGAGGAATCAGCTGTTTTCGTTTTGGCCATCGAGTTTGGGTCACCCTGTATATACAGGGTGATTCTGAAATAGGGTTCCGAATATCTACTGCATGTAGAACTCATTAAAATAAGACAAAATGTTCCTATAAACATGTGCTCTAAAACGCACCCTTAAAAAGTTACAGGCCCTTGAAAGGGTTCGAATTAAACTGATTTTATTCAGTTATTTCAAAAACGATAAAAGATAAAGAGACGAAAGAAAGGGAACATACATAACTTTTCACGCCGAGTAACATGAGCTATGCCATTTTTCGTTATTCGAATCAAATGCGTCCTTTTCAGGGGGATGAAAAGGGTATCAAGTCCCTAAAAAATTTTGTACGACCTTTATGCAATTTTTTTTGACAAATTCATAAATTTTGGACAGTTTTACGTAAAAAATGTCGTCTTTGCGTAAGTCGATATCGGCAACGGTTTTTGTGTAAAATGAGTTTGAAAATTGTCATAAATGTTCTAGAAATTATTAGGCCGAAAATAAAGTTACCATAGGAAACAAAAAATAGCGTTGGCTACGATACCCTGTTAGAATAAATAATTATTTATTGATAACTTGTCACCTAACTTTTGCAAAAGTTAATCAAAATTAATTTAGTGGCTGTTACAATTGTTATTATTTTAAAATGCCAGACTATTCAAATGCGGAATTTACGGATATGCATTTTATGTATGGCCGTGCAAATGGTAATGCAACAGAAGCAAGGCGTTTGTATGCGGTGGCATACCCAAATGGAAGACTTCCATCTCGACAAGTATTTCAGAGGATCCATCAACGTTTAAGAGAAAGTGGTTCATTCCAGGCAAGGGTAAACGATCGTGGCAGAGCCAGATTTGTAAGAATCCCGGCGACTGAAGAAAGTGTATAAAACATCAATCGAAACCATTGAACAATTACGGGAGAAAATTGAAATCGCCTGCATAGAAATACGACAAACGCCAAGAATTTTTCAGAGGGTTTGCAAGTCTTTGAAACGTCGCGCTAGATGATGCATTGAAATGGACGGTGGTCATTTCGAACAGTTACTGTAATTTGTCCCTTTTATTAGTAATTAGTGTTAGTTACCTTGTTTCTTATTAAATTGTGTTATTAATTATTTCATTATTACAGTGCATTATGCTGATCACAATTAATCTTACTTATTTTATCTGAAATTATTAATTGCAATTTAACTGGATAGTTTTGTGAAGTAAAATAATCTCAGTTTATGTACTAAATGATTCTGATTATTTCTAAATGCAATTTGGCAAAATAATAGGAACGTTTCTGAATTGATTCCGAAGTGAATAACAGTAATTTTATCAAATAATGATAATTTTAAAACTCATTTTACACAAAAACCGTTGCCGATATCGACTTACGCAAAGACGACATTTTTTACATAAAACTGTCCAAAATTTATGAATTTGTTAAAAAAAATTGCAAAAAGGTCGTACAAAATTTTTTAGGGACTTGATACCCTTTCCATCCCCCTGAAAAGGACGCCTATGATTCGAATAACGAAAAATGGCCTAGCTCATGTTACTCGGCGTGAAAAGTTATGTATGTTCCCTTAATTTCATCTCTTTATCTTTTATCGTTTTTGAAATAATTGAATAAAATCAGTTTCATTCGAACCCTTTCCAGGGCCTGTAACTTTTTAAGAGTGCGTTTTAAGACACATATTTATATGAACATTTTGTCTTATTTTAATGAGTACTACATGCAGTAGAAATTGGAACCCTATTTCAGAAACACCCTGTATATATATATATATATATATATATATATATATATATATATAATAATTAAAAAATTAACAAAATATTTCTGAATAATCTAATCTAATCAAACTTTTAGTATTTAAAACGAAACATTTTGTAAACGATTTGTTTTAACCTAAACTCCTTTTCACCTTCTCTAATTCGTTTACATAGTTGATTCTCATTTATTATTGGAGCCACATATGCAAAACCTTTCATAAAATTCCAAAGAACTGACGTATATAGGATTGAGGTGGGGAATGGGGTAGTCGGTGAATAGGCGTGTCCTGTCCCCGGTTAATCTAGCGTTTTCGGAAAATTTGATTTAACTGATCCCGACCATTAGGACTCTCTTGTTGAAACTACATAATTTCATGAATAGCTGAAGGCACATCATCAAGTAAATTTACCAACTCATTTTGCAAAAATACTGCCCCTAAAGAAAATCATTCAGTATTGCTACCCATATATTTACTTTATCATTAACTGGGTTAATACAATAGCACTTGGCTTTAACCAATTCCTCGTAGAGATAGCAACAGAATTAATTGACAAGTCCGTGGTCGTGACTATTTTCTAGACACATCCCGTTACAAAAGATGGTTTTTGATTGAAAATCGCATGGTAGTAACAACTATCCTTTTAAAAGTCGTACGGCTGTCGAGTTTACGTCTTTTCCAGCCTATTTCCCTCCACAACCTGTAAAATTGACTCCTCCTGATTTCGTGTAATTTTAAGTTGCCGGACAAATTGTCCCGTTCCTTTAATTTTCTACTCTGTCTTGGATAGTGAAATAAACTTAATAAAAACATCATTTTTGGGTGGTTTCGATTTGGATACAGCTCTGCGTCACGCGCATCTAAAGAAGCGGTAGAATTACATTTTTCTAAAATATGGACAAATATCAGATTAAAAAGGTTGTGTTTGAAATCTACCCATCATTAAAACCATATCCGTCATTTCAGAAAATGGCAAAATATTCAATTTGGCTTAATATATATTAGAAACTTTTGCTTGTCATAAATTTGACAAGATATATAAGTATAACGTTTCCTAGGGTACATCACTGTTTATAGTTAAATACAATTCGTTTTCATTTTTATGTAAGTTTAGTTCATTACCATTACTAAAGTTATTCCTAACATATGTTTGTTATTTAACCTTTGATTTTTTAATTAATCTTATAACTTCATTAAATACATAAAAAAAATAAATACAAAATAAATAGAATTAATGAATAATAAACAGCGTAGACTCAAATGAGTAAAAATGTCTCGTGAAAGAAGTAACAAATTAAAATTTTACTAGAGGAAAATTTTTTTTTCTGAACCTATCTTAGAAACAATTACTTTCGTCTCTAAAAAGGACGAGGAAAATGAGTTCCTAAATATTAATTTAACATTTTTATACTAAAAAACCACCAAACTATTAAACCAGCAGGGACTAACCTAAAAATGAATAACATAGTTGCCAAGTCTACATACATATAGCGAACTTCATTACTGCATTACGATCATTTTTCAATTTTTATTGTAGTTTCAGAAAGAAATGTGTGTAAAACTCGTTCAATTGACAATTTAATTGAATTTTCAAACTTTAAACTCGAGTTGAAAAACATCACTTTTTTCTCTACTTAAGCAAATAGCTATTTATAAACCATCAGCATACCACGAAAATTGGGTGTGAAGTACATATACGTCCGTCAGAAAAAATAGAGGGGTCAAAGGGTAGCATATGTCCCTTTTTGCTTTTCTTACAGTTTTTGTTTAACATCATAAAGAAAGTCCACTTACACAAGACTAAAACTCCCAGTTCCCCGTCGTAGATGACAACCCTCGAACCCATCCTGTCATCCGAAGAGTCCACTCGGAAGACGCCGCCCACCTCAAACCCACTCCAGACACCGACCCCTCGCCATTAAAGACTTCTTACAAGTCCACACACAGTCCCTTTTCCACATGTTCCCTGACCGGCGAAATAGGGTTGCTCGCATCCTTGATTCGTTCTCCCAATCCTTCTTCTAGCGAAGAATCGGCGCCTGCGCATCCGGCACTCGGGTGAAAGTCTCAGTTATCCGACAACCCAATCCTTAACTCCCTCTAAAATGGATATCCTAGCAGGGACAGTTAACGCCAGGTACGTTCGTCAGAAACGCTCCCTACTTAAACACTTCCTACACGAACACAATATACACATTCTTTCCATTACAGAAACGAAACTCACAAATAGATGCACACTTAACTTCAGCACACATCATACCTTCCTAAATAACAGCCACCACTGAATCGCCCTCTTAATTAAAAATTACTTTCCATCCACTCGTTTTCAACTTCCTGTCACACCTACAGCATCTCGAATGCCTTGCTGTGACGGTGCACTTCCCCACCCCGATAATCTTCTTTCCATATTACAACCCGCCCGGCCACAACACCCTATCCGATGACCTCTTAATTTACGCCTCCAGCCTTCCTAATGCTGTCATCCTAGGTGATTTCAATGCCCGCCACATCCAATTCGGTGATCCCGCAAGCAACGGCAACGGTAACAGACTATCATCAGCTCTGTTACAGTTGCCGCTTTTGCAAGTCGCCAACACACAGCCAACCTATTTAGAACATCTAGGTGCCTCAATAGTAGACCACATCATTGTTTCAGAACCCATAGCTCACTATTTCGATCGTGAGTGCTTTATAGGCACCATGATCACTTCAGATCATCTACCACTACTGGCAAAACTTCATTTGTCCAGCTCCCCCAGCATCTCACCAGAACAGTCATTAAAGATTTTTCGAAAGCAGACTGGAGTGTGTTCTCCGAACGCATCATCACCCAATCTTTAAACGACCCAATATCTAGACAGACCCATTAGAAGATAAATGCGCAAAGCTATTCGACCGGAATATTTCCCTCACACTAAATCAAGAAAGACCGCCACTCCAACGCGAAGTCACCTACCCAGGAACACTCTTCATTAAAACGCTTAATTGGCTTCCCGATGTTCAAAAAACACTTAACAGAATAAGAAACCGAGCAAACCTACTGGGCGCCCTCCGAGGTAGAATCAGAGGTTGCCACCCCAAAACACTACAACACACCTACAAAACATACATCCGCCCTGTTATGGATTTACCAGCACCCCTATACACCAATATAAATTCCAATCACCTTCGCTTCCTGTGAACGCCGAATACTCAGACGCGACATTATCCCAACCCGATAGATCCTTACCACTCCTTATAACTACCGTTTTCCTCAATTCCTACGGGAAAAAAACAAACTAAAATTCAAACACCCCCTCGTGATTCAAACTCAACTCCTTGACCACCTCCCCGAGGAGATAGAAGAATCCCTAGATAATGTTCCATATGCCCTCCGCATCCCCCCGTATATTCGATGACAACCTAGTATGAATCGGATTAACCACACTAAACACGCTACACCCCACTAAACAGCACGCACATTTAAACCAATTATCACAAATATTCAAATACAATTAAATCTTTTTTCTCTTTTTTTTATACCAAAAAGAACCACATCTCATGATAGTAAACTATGCAATAACACAGAACATCGCAACACCAACAAGAATGGGTTGACCAGGGCTGAAGAGGAGAAGAACTCCTGAACAGTTTACGCCTAAGATATATATATATATATATATATATATATATATATATATCATAAGCTATAAACAAGTAAATACTAACCATAACCAATACAATACCACAAACACAACGCAAAACCAACAACAGAAAAATCGCCAATACTGAAGATAACAACAAAAACAGCAACATGAACATTACTAACATAAGCATAAGGAAATGAACATGAAAAATAGGAAATTATTGAAATAACCAATTTAACACCAGCTATCTTTCAGAACTGGCTCTGAATTAAATTCAGGTTTAAATAGTAAAATACAGTAGAGATCGCTTATTTATGCAGAGGTAAGAGAATGCAGAAATCTGCAAATAATTGTGAAGTCACAAAATAGAAGTAAAACAATTTACCAGAGTTATCGTATTATCATATTGGTTTTCAAAACTACTTAACAAATTTCTTAATAATTCGAGTATTGATAAGTAACGATGCCCTCTATAGAACTAAAAATTTCAAAGATTTCTTATGTAATACTCGAGGAGTCATTCTAATCAAAACAGAGCAGGAATTAATTTTTTTACGGCGCGAAACGTTCTTGTGCAAATCAGAATTCCCATTGCAGACTATTCACATTTTATAGAAATTTCAAAATGTACCAGGTCATCCAAAATTGTGAAGTGAGTATAAATAACGATATTTAGAGAAAGTTCAAATATACGTGTACGTGTAAGTGTAACAACAGGGTTTTTACTTAACTTACCGGCGTTTTTGTACTGATGCTTCTCTCATCACTTCAAAACATTTTACTTTTATTGCGCTACTTAACTATAACACATTTTTTTTTATAAAAACTTGTAAAAGCATCTTTACACACTGTAGCTGATGCTCTGTATTAAGTTTAAAAAAAAAGGTAAAACAGTACAAACGTTTAATTAAATCAAACTCATCATAAAAATGTTAAAAGATTATATAATGTAAGATGTAACTTCCCAAAATGTAATAGACTTCAAAAACGTAATGATTTGCGGTTTTTTATTGCCATTTATTTGCAATCAAATAAGAAAATCAGATTTAAAGTAGTACAATGACAGTGATAATTTACATGCAGAGTAAACACCCATTGCCGTTTCTCCTTACGAATTCTCTTCCAATTATTGTATATATTAGGTACTAGTGCTAGTGTTAGAATCTGTGATGAAAGTCCAATGGCTTGAAGCATTTCAGACTAGGCGTTTGATCACTGATCTCAAGTAGAGTCAATGCAAGGGGATTGGGATGCATTTCCAATCGCTGAAGATATTTGTCGCTGCACTTCACTATTTGTATTACAGTTTTGTAAAGCAGTAGTTTATTGGACAGCGATAACTTCGAGTTACGACCTAGTAGCCAGTAATACTTCTTTAGTTTTAGGTTGAGGTGCTTTCTCTTCCTCCAGATATGGGTTCTCCATGTGAAGGTTTTGTGAAGGTGCGCGCCTAAACACTTCACCCAGTCTGTCTGCGGCAGAGCTTTGTCATATATCGTTATCACAGGAACGGTAACTCTTCGTTTTGTGAAAGTAATTTGTACCGACTTTTGGCTATTTATATTAAAGCGCCATTTTTTGAACCATGTGCAGAATGTAGGTTCTGTTGTAGAGTTCGGGCGGCTTTGTCGGGATCGTGATGGGTAACGAGGTTTGTGGTATCGTCTGCATAAGTTGCAGTAGCTGTGTTGGAGCTAGTATGTATACCGACCGTACAAAACATATAAGACCGATCCCAGAACGTTTTCCTAGGGGACTCCAGATTTGACAGAATATAGTTTCGAGGCCGCTTCTCCAAACTTAACTTGGAATGATCTTTCTTCTAGATAGGATTTCAGGATGTTGTAGTAAGGGTGTGGTATTGTCCGTTTTAATTCGAATAACAGACCCCTATCAAAGGCCTCGCTGACGTCAAGAAAGACTGCAGAGTAATACTTCTTATCTTCAAAGGCAGTTGTAGAGGGGCTGATAGGAAGTTTTCGATTTCACTTTCTTGAGATGAGAACCAAATGCTTCAGTTTTGCTCATATCGGTACGGGACCATGATCCGTCTTTGTTTCGAATTGAAGGTAAGTGTTTATGCCTATTAGGATGACTGGTGGCTTTCCAGAGTGAGTAATCCGTATAATCTGTGCAGGCAGTCCTTTAAGGTATTCATCGATGTATTTGTTTTTCAATTATTTGATCATATCTGTTTACTTTGGAGTAGCTGTGTTGAGCCTGCGTTTGTCATTAGGTGATCTACTAATCTGGCGAGTTCTTCGGAGAGTCGTTTTGCAGCAAATTTTTGCTTAATATCTACAGACCAGCTAGATTGATCTGTTTTTTCTTCTGTTTGTGGTGTAGCTCTGGTGGCAGCCATTTGTATTGTCTGTGTTAATTTTGCCACTGCATATTCAATCTCGCATGGTCGTCCTACTGGATAATTGATATCTAGTTGTTCTTCTAATATTTCTTTCAAGCAGTCCCAATTTGGTTTTCGATTGGTCAGGGGTGGTGGTTTGGTTATTTTTATTAATGATGTGGTCATAGTTGCTATTATCGGGCTGTGGTCCGAATATAAGTCAAAACTTTACGCAATTTTTAAGCATCCTAGTGGTATATTTTTAATATGTCGAGCAGGTCAGGAATTTTATTGATATCCGTTGACCAGTAGGTGGGCTGTTAGGTAAGCAAGATGATAATGATGCATGATAGAAAACAGAATTCGACCTCTAGGGGTGAATATACGCGAATCGCAGAAATGCTGTATGGCATTGAAGTCGCCTCCAACCAGAAATCTGGTACCAAGTGATTTAAAGTATTCTTCCAGGCTTTCTGGGTTGGGGCGATGTTCGGAACGTCAGTACTCTGCAGAGATTGCTACAGGGTCAGTGCAGTCTTCTACAATTATACTCGTTGCCTCTATGTATTTTTGGATTTCGTAATGCCTGATATGATATTTTGTCATAACTACTATCTGGTGACAGTATTTTCAATCGTTAAATTTTTATTTTCAAGACAGGCATCATATGTCGTTTATAACCTTTTTTCAGAACAAATTACTACTCTGTAATGTGTTTGTTAGTAAGATGATGCCTGTCTATAATATACATACAAGTATAAAAAAGTAATTTCACCACACTAAGCACTCGCCGTCCTTGCTACGACAATAATAATTATAATCCTTTATAATTGAACACAGTCTAATTACGGACACAAAGAGCATCGTATAACAACTAAGAGTAACGTTTATTAAAAGATGAAGCATGAAACATTAATAAATAATAGTACCCATTCTAATTACAATGCAAGGCATGAAAGTCGAAATTTTTTATCAGAAACATTGTTATAAGTTAACTGCTGAATAGTCAAGCTTCTAGATTAACATAATGTACTTTATTTTAAATTTTAATGTGCAGTTTTAAATGGAACACACTAATTTTTGTTTGTTTCTTTTACAGGTACAGTAATAAAATTACATCCCGTGTTTGGCTACTAACAGAGGAGACCCACATAGGTTTGCATTAAACAAATAGCTTCTTGTAAATTTAGCAGTTAGTTGCTGTGTTTATTATCCATTTACACCAATAAAATCAATTTCTTTTTTTAAAAAAGGTGTTTGCGTAGATATATGCAAGTTAATTATACTAATTAAGCTACATTTTAAAAATATTTTAAAATATATTATAGTGTTGAAAATCTTTCAGTGCTTGTTAAAAAAAAGACAAATCCAGAAAGCTGTGTACATGATATCCATGCAAATTGATGTGTATTATTTACTGAAATACAAGTTTTTATATGAATTGATAAACTACCTTTTGTAATGTCAGGAATTATACTGGATAATCAGTTTTTTGTGGATTTGCATTTTTACACTTTCACATAGAAACCCAAATTTTTTTTCAATTTGGGCTACAATATGTAGCATAAAATGCAAGTTTTTTATTCTTTTAAGCAGATCGTATTCCGACATCTTGTCATTTTCGTAATATTTCAAATGCTCAGTCAAACTACTGATAATTTGTGCGTAAAACGTAATCATTTTGGAAATACAGGGTGGTCTAGACCTAGCGTTAGAAATTCTTTTGGGTGATAGAACAACATAAACGTGACTCAAATACTCAGTTAAAAAAATTCCATTTCACACACCCAGTTAAAGAAAAATTATTTTGATTTTTTTCAAAAAAAAACTGTGCATTATCCAAAAATTTTGAAATTCTGGGATATTTTGATACATTCCTGGAACTTTACCACTACCATTGTATTCTACATTAAATTTCAGGTAAGGATGGATAGCTTATAAGTAGTAGACGAGAACCTCACCTTTCTCTTTTTGTGATGTCATTTGACCTTGGGGATTTCCGATGACGTAATTAGGTGTGGGAATTTTCGATGATGTAATTCAGCTTGGGGATTTCCGAACACGTAATTAGGCCTGGGAATTTCTGATAACGTAATTAGGTCTGGCAATTTCCTATGACGTAATTAGGATTGGAGATTTCCGATGACTACGCCTTTCACTTTTAACTTTGAGAAAGTTATTTACCTTGAGAAACTGGTTTGCTTTTGGGGCTGACCTTGGGCACGGACCTGCGCGGGAAACCTAAAATTTGAATAAGCCCCTAATGCTATATCATAAGACAGGTGTTGGCCTGCGCCGCCCTGATTCGAAATAGTATGGACCCCTAATGCTACCTCATAAGACAGGGTCTTGTGTTAAGCCTGCGCCCCTTGATGGGGAAGTAGTACGGGGACTCTAATGCTAACTTGTAAGACAGAGCTTGTTTGTGGATCCATGTAGTGGGGTATGGACTAATGAGTATTCTCTGTAATAAAGTTGGCGGCACCTAGTAGTATATTTAAGGGGTTAATCATGGTTTGTTTGTGGTGCCGTCTAGCGGGGTATGGACCAATGAGTATTTTCTGTAATAAAGGTGGTACTACCTAGCAGAATATTTCAGGGGGTAATTAGGGCTTGTTGCTGAGTCATCTACCAGTGTAAGGAACTGAGAGTGTTTTCTGTAATAGGGGTGGAGTCACCTAGCAGTATATTTCTTAGCTAATCAGGATTTGTTTGCCATATATGGGTAATAAATGTTTTCTGTAAAATTTACTCATTAACTGCTTGTAAGAACTGTAGAGAATTCATATAAGTGCTTTTCTAAGATGGGGCTTAAAATTATGTTTTGGTTGTGACCTCAGCATACGTTGTACAACACTACCTTAGCTCACACACACACACACACACACACATACACACACACACACACACACACACACACACACACACACACACACACACACACACACACACACACACACACACACACACACACACACACACTCACTCACACTTACACTCACACTCACAACACACTCACAACTCACACACACAGTCAGAATTAAATTAATTGGAAAATAGAACCTGCATGAAAAATAATACATATTCTAATCTATAATAATACTATAAGACCTTAAACATACATACACACGTAAATGTTAGGGAATTACCCTGAACACGTAACTTGTATTAATAAATACAGGGCGATTTCGTCTTGTCATCTCTGTGAAGATGATGATGATGATGGAACTTGGGGCAAACTGTCAGTCTCAACAGCTTGTACTCCCCAAGGAAATGGTGTAACTCAAACCAAGCTATCAGTCTCAATAGCCTGCATGGTAGTAAGGGAGACTTCTACAGTTTGAGAGCATCTGAGTTTTACCGTGCCTGAACCCACTATTTAAATCATTGAAACTCTGACGTCATCCCTACCAAGTTATAGTCGTTAACCATTTTGAGGATGTAAAAAACTCGCATTCACCTTTCACTATCTCCTTTAACATTTATATAACAAGGCCATTTTCTTTATATTAAAGGATGGCTAGAATATAACTCTGTGTTTTTAATTTGAAGTTAATTTCGGCCATGTAAGGGTATTTTTACAGAAGGCTGATTCATGCTTTGTAGCGGATAATTTTTGAACCGAGCTTGTATTATCATTTTTACGCATGCTACGGCGTATGACCATTTTGAAAAACACATGCTGAGTTTTTAGTAAACATTTAAAAAGACGGTTATAATGTACTATTGTATATTTTAATTTAAAAGTTAATTACAGTATTATAACGTACGTTGAATTAATGGGATGCATAATGTCATTATGTACAGCATGCATTTAAAAATGAGTTTCACCGTATGATAAATTGTTTGTAGAATGCAATATATCAATATATATATATATATATATATATATATATATATATATATATATATATATATATATATATATAAATAAGTTATAGCATAAACTGATATGTACAGTTCGTGAGGATAATAATAATCCTATTTCAAAATAATACAAGGTTGTAATTAAACACCTTAAATCATGCAAATTAGTACAAAAGTTACTTTAAACGGTTTGAGCCTTGAGATTGTAAAATTTACATATCGATAAACTACTTGTATGGAATGTAATTATTAAAACTGTTTTACAACACTCATTAATATAATACAGTTTGGAAAGTGACAAGTACACGCTCACTACCGAGCTTAAAAATTGCTTTTAAATAAATAAATAAAAGAGTTGTGGTTAAGTAAACAGGTAATTAGACATTATAAATAAACACAATATTGCAGATTTTTTTCAGCTAGTATTTAAGCCGTGATTATAACAGAATACTCTTTAGTATCGATTAGCGTTTCGAGATGAAAAGTCAGTGTAAGCATCCCTTTTCTGCAATAGTAGCAGGACCATCTGGTTGTGGGAAATCATATTTTATCGTGGATTTTCTAAAAAATATCGAAACTGCCTGCGATACAGCTTTTGAAAAAATTATCTGGTTCTACAGCGTGTGGCAGCCGTTATTCAAAGATCTCTCTGTGAAATTTAAAAGGTGTTTACCTCATATGGAGTAGTTTGACGGCATAAAACTAGTCCTAATAATAATTGACGATCTAATGCGCGAAACTAACGGCTCAGTGGTTGATATTTTTACAAAGGGCTGTCATCATAGAAACCTAAGTGTGTTTTTCTTAACGCAAAACATATTCTATCAAGGACGTGGACAGCGGGATATTTCTCTCAACGCACATTACATAATCCTGTTTAAGAATCCACGTGACAGGGCACAGATGCAGCATTTAGCAAGACAGATTTCATCTGACAACTCGAAATTTTTAGAGGCAGCGTACCAAGATGCTACTTCTAATCCGCACGGATACTTATTGTTCGATTTAAAACAGAATACACCGGATATGCTACGCTATAGAACAAACATATTCCGGCCTCAAGGTATTTTGCCAAGTATATATAGCGAAAAAAGGGTTGAAGCCTCACAGTTATAAAGATTACGTCATATATGATGGTTGACGCTTTAATCAAAAACACCGATATCCTGCACTCATTAGCCAGGTTAAGTAAAAGTCAATGTGACGCTTTATTGAAATGTCTGAATAGTAAGCAGGTGGAATGAATTTGCGAGTGCGCACTTAACATTTTAAAAGATTGTATACCTCTGTCAGCTGATCAGAAGCAGCGACTCTCTCAACATACACACACTTTAATGCGACTGGCACAGAGAGGTGAATCTTTCATAAAGGAGAAACAGTTTCTCGTACAGAAGGGCGGAGCGTTTCTACCGCTCCTGTTAGGACCATTACTTGGCGGAATTCTAGGTAATTTTTTTCAATAACCATGGACCACAATCTGAAGAAGATGATTATTCTACCACATTTTATACAACGCATGCAAGCGCCAGATGTCACGAAAAACAACATATTAAAGCAGTTGGGTAACGACATGGATAAAGTATTAAAAACGAAAATGACCGACCATGACAAATGGCAGCAGTACAATCAGGTTTTTCAAAGATATCTACACTTTTCCAATCAGTTACGTCAGCCCGCTAGTATTTATATATCAAAAATATCAAAGCCTAAAGGTTACCGTGCTTTTATAATATAGCAATTAATAATTATTTATGTAAACGTATAAATTGAATGAATAGAATTTGACAATAAATTTTTTTGACTAAACTCCAGAATCATAAATTTTAAAAATCAGCATCAAAAAAATTTCTATGAATAATTTAAAACGATTAAATAATAAATTTGTTATTGAATGGTTTCGGTTAAATTTAGTATTTTATATTTCAATTACGCGCTAGGTTATGTACTATACGAAATTGAAATTTTAAAAGTGTATGTAATGGTGGTTCTTCCGTTGTTATAATGTCATTTAAATAATTCTCATCATTTGATGTTTTTTTTAGCTGAAAGAAGACATGGAGAATTATATACTACAATGGGAAGTAAAGCAAAAATTAAAGTTGATGTAGAACCGCACAAGTTTAGTTGTGAACCTAATCGTAAACTTTATCACGTATGACTAAACAAGCTATTATAAATAATTTTTTGCACTAAATTTTACATGTAGAAGCCGTTGACACTGTACTGTTAAGAATTTATTTAACATTATGACGTCACAAACATGCCGACCAATTGTGGCGCGTTTGTAATCGCGTGATTCATTTTAAAATTTTATCAATTTTAAATTGCTTATAAGTAAAAAAAAAATTTTTAAGAGCTTTTTGCATCCACTATTGATATAATTTATGATAAAGTTTTAAAATACATAAAAAACAATGCATAATTTTTTTTTCAATAACCCAATTACGGTTAGGAGTAGAAGATAGTGTATGTTACTTTATACAAGTAAACAAGAATTTATATTTGATAATAATCGTAACTTTTTGTGTACATTAAGGTTAATGGTTATAATTGATTGTTCTGTACACATTAATGTCTAATATTTAAAGCCTAAAATAGTACATTAAAATACAAGTTGCAAAAGGTTGCCAATTCGCGCACGAGTTAGGAATATCGACCACTAGCGGCGGGGCCGCGAGTAATCGAACTGACGAGTAAGTGAATGGCCCTTCTGCAACATAATGTTTTATAACGCTTTCTCTGTAGAGTAATTCGATTACTGAAACATTTTGATTTTTTATAAATATAATTAATTTTCCTAGTATAATTATTTTAAGTTAGCAACACTAAAAATAATAACTGACATTGACAGCATAATTTTAAATTTAAATAAAATACCTAATCTCCGATTATGGAAAACAGTGAAAATATTTCATTAACACCCTCTTAAATTATGGAAGTGGCAGGGAATGTGATAGAAGGTTTGTTACCTGATAAAGCAAGAAGTACTTATGAGAAAGAGTATGACAAGTTTATGAAGTGGTGTAAACAAAAAAAACTCAAGTATTAATGAGAGTGTATTAATAGCATTTTTTGAAGAAAATACAAGTATTTACAAAAGTTCAACCTTGTGGAAGAGTTATTCTGTGCTACGGAGTATGCTCAATTTAAAACAAAATATTGATATTTACAAATCTATTAAGCTAAAATCATTATTAAAAAAATATTCAAGTGGTTATCAACCCAAAAAATCTAAAATTTTGGAGGCAGAAGATATTGAAAAATTTATTGCTGGAGCACCTAATGAAGATTATTTAGCGATCAAGGTGATGAACACATTTATTTGTAGCTACTATATCGAAACATATATTTTTCAGATTGTATTTATAATGGTGTATTCAGGTGCTTGCCGGCGCAATGAGTGAGTGTTACTTAGGGATATCCGTTTCCAAAAAGATTCAATATTTGTTACAATAAGTAAAACAAAAACAAATCATCTACGATTATTTGCAATAACAAATATTAATTGGATAAATCTAATTAATACATATATGTCTAAGGCCTAAACACGTAAGTTATAACAGATTTTTTATATTCTACAAGAAGGGTAAGTGCACTGTCCAAGCGATCGGAATAAATGAAATTGGTGATATGCCCAGAATAAAAGCGAAATTTTTAAAATTGGAAAATAGTACTGAATATTCTGGCCATTGCTATAGACGTTCTTTGGTTACAAGTCTAGCTAATAACGGGGGTGACTTGATAACTCTCAAACGTCATGCTGGCTGGAAAAGCTCATCAGTTGCCGAGGGTTACGCAGAAGAGTCTATTAAGAAAAGAATTGAGGTCTCAGAAACGTTTTTAAGTTGTAGAGTAGTTACAAAACGTCGTGCCACTCGAGATGCCCGGTGCGATTTTCTACAATTTGAAAAACTTAAACTATGTTATAATCGGGAAATTACGGTAGCAAGAATGCCATCCTAAAAATACACGGCCAATGAATAAATTTAGTAATTATCGATTTTTTTAACGTTCATATCGTAACTGAATACATTTTTATTGAATGATCATTTGTAACAATTTCAATTTAGGTATGTACTGGATTACCTATTTCATATTTGCATTAAAATAACTTTTTGAGCTAGTAAACATAACCTAACCTGTTCAAGATCAGCTGTTTGTATCAAGGATTTGCAAAAATGAAGTTCAACGTTTCATAAACGTTTAATTACACCCAACATGTACACAGAAAATAAGAATAACTTCTGATAAGATTTTTGGTTGTTAATCTTAGCAATCGTCAGGCAGGTAAATTCTTAAAACTTATCGTTGATCGCAGGTCTAAATATTTATATTTTTAAGAACCAACAACAGGAATCAATCAATTAGGGTCATTACATTAAAATATGTGTCAGAAAGTGTTATTAGAAATACGACAAGTATTTATTCAGTTCACACTATTAGTTTATTCTGCCTACTAGAAAATCTGAAAAATTATTTGCTCGATAACTCTTAGATTATAGGTGTAAATGTGTACTATAAAAACTTAAATGAAGCTTCTCAATGTGATTATAATATTATAACTTGAAATACTTCTAATAGGATAGAACACAACCGTTGAAATTACTACATTTCACAGCAGTGTGCAACTTAATGAGACCCCCCTTGTTTGATCGGAAAACATTTTTGTAGAAGTATTGCAAATTATAATACCAATATGTAAAATAAATCACAAATTGATAAAACATTTTAAAATATGATTTTATTAACTTACAAAAATAAATAACTACAAAAGTTTAATTAGTTAGAATCTAATTCACTGTCGCTGTCTTTGTCACTACTGCTGTAATCAATTTCTTCATCACTTTCACCTGTATTTACAGTAAAAATCAGCTCTTCGACTTAATCAATAAAACCTTCTTTTTTAAATATTTTACACACATCTTCCCAATCTTCACGACCAATTAGTTTAAATTTATTTTCTGCTAATTTCCATACATCTTCAAATTTAAACGTAATAATTTTTAACTTGAGCCCATATCTTTCCGATTGAATTTAACACCGCATGGTACGGTAGCAACCTTACCACAGAATGACCATGCTCAACCATCAACTTATCGATTAAATAATTTTTATGAACTGGCCGATGAAGTTTAATTTTCTCATAGAGTTCGGGTCGATGGTTGATCTAGGTGCTGGTTTGTTTATTGTTTTACGAGGTGAACCAAATGTACTTCCTTCAAATTTCGATCTGCCTTCCTGTGTAATGCGTTTAATTGTTCATCTGGATATGCCTGTTTCTTCTGCTAATCTTTCATCTACACCATCGACAGGGATAATAAAATCTTTTGATTCATACAATTTATAAATAATTACACGAGCTTGACTGTGAACAACTACTCCACTCATGTTCAAAAGTTTACTTGGCAGTTAGGATAACAAATAACGATGAAATAATAAAAAGTGTTTTGAGAAAGACAGATTTTGTATAAAACACAAGGAATACACTCAAGTGGCAACGTACGAATACAACGTGAAGTAAATAAAGCGAATGACTACATTTATAAGTTGAATAGTAGATATTTGTCGAATACTTTGAATCATATGCGCTTGGAGAGACGAGTGCCACGACATTTTGAAACTCTATACAACAGTATGCTGCTGAAGCGTCTTTGTCAGATCCTACCAAAAATATTGCTACACCCTCTTCTTCTGGGTCTACCAAATCTATTGCTGCTGTTTCATCTTATTTTAATATTAGTAATGACACAGGACGGCAAGGAAAACCTACAAATATTGTCGATAAAAATATAAAATAAATACCCAACAAAACTTACCGCCCATTTCCATTAATTCTGGCGAAAAGTCGATTATTACTATTAAAGTTTAGTAGTACATTTACTAACCACAATGAACAGTTTTTATTTGCTGATTACTTTGTTTTTATAAAGTGTTAAGTTATGCAAAATTAATATATTTTCACATTTATAAATAAAGAGCATTTCTCTTGTTTAATTTTAATTTGAGGTTAGACAAATTTGACAGTCGCGCAACGCAGATTGGCCAACATTAGAAAAAAATGGAAATCATTTAAGAATGTGACTCCTTCTCACATTATTTTGCAGCAAAATAATATGGGAATGTGAATGATTCCAATAGGAAATAGAGAAAGTAAATTATGTTCAGTCAAACAAAATTTTGAAGCTAGACCCTTAAATTTTAAATTATTCCTACGTAGTATCCAATTAAGCACTAATTGTCAGTTAATTTTGATGCAATTTTGAACAAACAATTATTCATAGGTTCTTTGTTCATTTTGGGTGAACATAGTTTCTATGCTTATAATTACTATTGATAATCAATTACAAACAGATATAGCACAGTATTATGATCGCATGTTTTCGAGGTAAAATGTAAAGATTCCATTCGCAAAAATTTCTTCGCGTGTAGAGACCACCTCATTTGAACATATGAAAAAATGGACATCAGGGTGTAATTAAAAATATACGTTTGTATTTTTTTAATTTTGTTATTATAAACTGGCACGCGAAGCTCATTAATGTTGAATATATAGATTAGTTAATGCTTTTACCTATTTGTTTCTGTTGTAATTGTCTTTAATATTTAGATCAGCTCCGTGTCTAATTAAATAATTTACTAGTAAAGGATGTCCATTACTTTGAGCCAAATGCAATGCTGTATAACCATCCTTATTTTGCAAGTTTATATTGGCGTTATTACTTAATAAATTTTCTACCACAGCAAAATTTCCTTCACTTGCCGCACGATGTAAGGGTGAATCCCCGTTTAACGTCTGAATATTAATTAAAGCACCTTGAGAAAATAAGTTTTTCGTAAATTTCATATCGGAAGCTAAATGAAGTGGAGCATATCCGTCTTTGTCGGTTAAATTAACAGAAGCTCCTTTCTTTAATAAATACTGAAAAATTTCGAAAGATTTATTTTCCACAGCTAAATGTAAAGGCGTTTCTCCATTATTGTTTTTAGAATTAACTGTAATTCCGATTTCAATTAATTCTTTAACAACTGAAATCTGTTGTTGTAAAACCGCATTGTGTAATGCCGTTTGCCGACCACCATGCCGAAAAGAATCAATATTTGCTCCATTTCTCATTAATAATTTTGCAATTTCCAAATTTCCTTTTAAAAATGCTGTATTTAAAGGGGAGTGTCCGGCTTTATTTGTACAGTTCACGTCGACTCCTTTTTCGATCAGTAATTTTATAACTTCATTTTTGTTATTGTGCTCTATTGCTAAATGAAGTAAATTAAATCCTTGTGAATTAATAATGTTGATATTAGCACCCACCTTTATTAATTCTTTAATTATAAAATTATTTCCATTTCGTACTGCTTTAAATATAGGCGTTTCATCTAACAAGTCCGTAATATTTGGATTAGCTCCTAATTTTATAAGAATATAAGCGGATTTATTATTGTTATTTTCTACTGCAATGTGAAAAGCAGTTTTTCCAATTCGATTAACTGCATTCACGGAAGCACCGTTTTCAATAACTTTTTTCAAAAGTTTAGAATTTTTTTCAGCCAGAATGTGTATTAGAGCGTTACCCTTTTCATTGCGTGCGTTTACATTATAACCAAACAAAATAATACTATTAAGAAGTATGTCTAATATGTTCCACTTTTCGTGCTCTGCTACATTAAGTAATTCATTATCACACATTTCGAACACAATTTTCTTTTCAACTACATATAATTCCTGATAATAAATAAAGATTTTATTAAATGCTCTATTTATCTTTTATCTATGTAGTTTATTGATAATAAAATTATCAATATTGATAGGTTACGACATGTTCATCGTTAAAAATAGCATGACGCATATAATCTATGTTATATAATGTGGCAACACTGCCAGTGGGTACTTAGGTACAGTTAGTAATATGTAAGATATGTAATTTACTAATATTTATTATTCTAATAAATATAATACAATGTTTATGATTAATAAACATAACATGGCGCTCGAAAAGAAATTAATTAAAAAGGATTGCTTAAAATAAAGCGGATAAAAGAAAATATGAAAGTAGGGTTAAGCGCTGTTGCAAAAATGGAGGTACAATTTAATTCGTTGGCTAGAGTGCCTGAAGCGATGAAATTTGAAGGAAATTTGGCAGAATTTCAAAAGGTTTAAAAAGCAATTTGAAATATTCATGGTTGCAACAGAATAACAAAAAACAGATCAAGTTAGAGTGGCAATACTATTAAATGTAATGGGTGAAGAGGCGGTGGACATTTATCAGAACTTGACAATTGAAAAGGAAGATCAAGAAAAGTATGATAAAGTTATAAAAGCCTTTGAAGAATATCTAATTCAAAAGGAATGTAACGTATGAACGATTTGTGTTTAATAATCGAAACCAAAAGGAAGGTGAACCCTTTGATTCGTTCTTACAAGATATAAAAAATTTGATCAAGACATGTGAATATGGAGAACAGCAGGAAGATGTTTTAAAAGATAGAATTGTAATAGGAATTGCAGATAAGAAGATACAGGAAAACTGTTATACATTGAAGATCTAAAGTTACAAAAGTGTGTTGACATTTGTCGGTCAAGTGAGATTACAAAGGAACAATTAAAGGTGTTACAAGAACAGGATAAAGTAAATTTGGTAAGGAAGCAAAACAATTATAAGACAAAGAAACAAAGTGTTACTCAGGAAAGGCGAAAATTACTGATTGTAGGAGCTGCGGAGGTGAACATGAAATAAATAAGTGTCCGGCATATGGCAAAAATGTAGTAAGTGTGAAGATTGAACCATTATAGAAGAAACTGTTACAAGAACACCAAACAATTAAATGTAATGGAAGAACAGGAAGACAGGAGGATTATGTGTAGAAACTGTTAAAAGTCAGTCAAATAAAAGAATAGATGCTGCATGTTGGCGGAAGCTGTCAGGGTTAATGGCAGGAAGTAATGTTTAAGATTGACACCAAGTAAATATAATACCATTTGGAGTAATTGAAAAATGGGATGCAGTAAGGAAGTAAAGAAAACAAATGTGGTTTTAGAAGCATTTGGTGGATTTAAATTAAACCAATAGGTAAAGTGGAACTATGGTGCAAGCTAGAGGTAAAAAAATTACATAATTTCGTAGTAGTAAAAATGATAATGATACACTAGCATTGTTACTGGATACAAGTGTGAAGTTAGGAATACTTTGTAAAAATAAGGTTGGTCAATTAAAAGATATATAGATAAGGATTCTGTTTGAATAATAATTTGTTGTTTACAGGAGTTGGAAAGTTTAAAAACAAATGTACGATTCAAATTAGGGATAATGTATTACCAGTTGCTATCCTCGGCAGTGCCAAACTCTTTGAAAATTACTGAATCACTTACATAAATTAGAAAGTGATGGAATCATTGCAAAAAGAGATTGGTACTGTTGAATGGAGTAATTTGTAGTGGTTGAAAACCGGATGGATCTCTAAGAGTGTGTCTTGACCGTCTGAGTTAAATAAGGCATTAAAGCGTGAGTACTGGTTAATACCAAAATTGAAGAAATTTGTACAAATTTAAGGGTAAGCTGGTTTACATTGTTAGATTTCAAAGATGGTTTCTATCATGTAGAGCTTGATAGTGCATCTGCTAAATTATGTACATTTAGTACTCCTTTGGTTACTATAAGTTTTAAGATTACCATTTGTTGAGCATAGCACGGAATTTTTCAAAAAATTAATGTTCAAAATTTTGGTGACATTGATGGAGTCATGATATATTTCGATGATCTTTTAATTGCTGCCTCAAATGAGGAGGAACATGATAAAATATTAAATAAGGTTCTGAGAGGGCTAGAGAACTGAATGTTAAATTAAGAATAAATTACAGTTTAAGGTAAATGAGGTGAAGTATGTAGGATATGTTTTTCTAAGGAGGTTACATAATTGATAGTAGTCGAATAGAATCTGTACAAAATTTTAAGAATCCTACAAATAAAAAAATACAGAGGTTGTTAATGGTGAACTATTTTAGAGTTTTATACCACATCTGTCTGAGTTAACTGCACAAATAAGGGAAATTCTGAAGAAAGAAACTGAGTTCATTTGGGAAAAACTCAAAGGGATGCTTTAGAAAGAATTAAGGATATTGACTGAAACACCAGTATTAGCAAACTTTAATGATAATAAAGTGATTGAAATACAGATGCTTCAAAAGTGGGCTGGGTTGTTGTTTGTTACAAGAGGAGACCGGTAGCTTATGTCGCGTAGCTACAGCTGCGGAACACAAATATGAAATTGAGAAGGAATACCTTGCAATAGCATTTGCTGTAAATAAATTTCATTACTTAATTTATGGTAAATATAAAAATTTGTACAGATCATAAACCTCTAATAGCAATACATAGTAATGTATAAATGACATAGTCTCACCCAGACTGCAAAATTAATTAAAATTAATATAACTTGACATTAGAGTTCATACCTGGAAATTGTTACTGTGGCTGACATGCTGTCGAGAGATTATCTTAATAGTACAAAGGATGATCCTACTATGTTAGAGATAGTTCATAATGTACATTCAATTGTAAACATATCGGAAGAAAAAGCGACAGTTTCAGAGCAACAAAAGCAGACGTTGAACTGAATGAAATCAAAAGTTTGTTCAGTTAGGGTGGCCAAATAAAATTAATAAAGTCCAAAACTGTGTAAGACAATACTATGTGTTACGTAATGATATTCATATAGTGGATAATTTAGTATTTGTAAAAATCGTTTAGGGTGCCTACAGAATTGAAAAGAGATGCTTAGGTTGCTGCACGATGAAGGTCATTTTGGGGTAACAAAGACTAGATAGGTAAAGATAGTTTATATTAGTTCGATTAATGAGGATATACAAAGTATGTCAAAAATGTAAAATATGTGAAAGATATAAGGGTAACAAAACAAAAGAACCAATGATATTCATCCAATCCCTAACAGACCGTTTGGAAAAATTCTGCAGATATTTGTGAGTTCGGTAATAAAATTATTTAGTAATTTTGATTATTATTCTAAGTGGTTGGAAATATTGAAAATTCAAAATAAGACTGCAGAGGAATTAATTAAGAAATTTAAGAATTGTTTTTCTACTCATGGAATCCCTGATGAAATAGTCTCTGATAACATGCCATTTAATTCATTTCCTATTAATGAATTTGCCAGAAAGTATTGAAGGTAACTACGAGTAGTCCTCGTTATCCCAAGTCAAATGGTCAGGCTGAGGCGTGAAAATTGCAAAACAGTTTTGAGAAAAGGATGTGATTTAGATATATCACTGTTAAACTACAGAAATACTGAAATTGTGGGAGTTGGGTTATCACCTGCACAATTATTAATGGGCGTAAATTAAAACTAAACTACCAGTTACAATTTAGCTTTAAGTCCTGAAAATAGTGTAAATGTATATAAAAATTGTTGAATAACAGAAATGCCAAGAAATACTATGATAGAAATTGTAAGGTAGACAATGAGTTTAGTTCAGAGATAGTGTAACAATTCAAAGGGATAAAGGTGCCAGCTGAAATTAATAGCCAGATACACACGCTCATATATTGTACATGAGGAAGGTAAAGAGTACAGACGAAACAACACACATTAGACATTCATCGAACAAATATGAATATTTGCCTGATATAGAGAATAATGACAAAACTGAAATGAAAGAGGCAGTGGAGCCAAATAATATAACTAAAATGATCGCCCTCAAAGACAAATTAAATTACCTAAAAGATACAATGATTTGTATTGTAAAAAAAGGAGATGTTATATAATGTCAACACTGCAGTACGTACAGTTAGTAATATGTAAGATATATTAACAACTAATATTTATTATTCTAATAAATAATAATACAATGTTTATGATTAATAAACATAACAATCTAGTTTATCGTAATCATTATTTGCAGTGTATTAAATTTTATAGGAAAGTATACAGTACGATTTATCTATGATTCATTTTTAATGTAATGTAGTATCAATGTTTCTCATTTTGTTAAATTCATGGGCATTCTGGCTCAGCCTGTTAAAAATTTTTAGTTCGTCACAATAGGGAAACTTCTTCCTTAATTCTATATCTTAACCAACCCACGATATAAATAGATAGATATTAAACCAATTTTTGCTATTAAAACTGATATGTTCGAGGTTTACGAAAAATTGTGTAATTATTCGAAACCAATTCTTCGAATCAAAAATTCTTCGAAGAACAAATTTATTTATAAATACAATGTTCAATAGTTACAAAAAATTTATTGTGTACAATAAGATTAATATAAATAATAATAATAATAATATATATGTGCTATACCACGTAGATAATCCACAACATCATTTGTTGGGGCGTAATCCAACACTAAACGTGTAATTCTTGCAGCACAATCCCTGTACAGGCTGTCCCAAATTCGAGGGCAAGCATGGGGATCTCGCTTATTATAAGAGATAGGATATAGGTTTAAATTCGGCACTTTTGCTAAATTCGATGCCGAGTAACAATCTGAAAAGAAATTTGAGCTAACTCGAATCGATTTGGTTTTATGCTCAAAAAACTAAAAATTTCGATTTTTGTTTTTCGCGTTTGGCTACCTTATTATTAGGAATTTTCAAAATTATTACATTACATTACATTATTAAGGCAACTTTTTACGCACAATACTAATACGATATTAAAAATATTATACGACGTTTTGTTTATTCTGAACCAACATCAGGTTTATTTTTTATTATCGGGGTTAAGACATATTTTTATGGCGTTGGATGGAGAATGTTATGCTGATTTTAGCAATATATAACACTTCATGGTTTGATCGACTGCGAACTAAAATACTCTTAAATTAAAAACTAAATATTACATTATCACGATACCCATGAATCAAACAAAACTCAGGAGTTGGCTTTTGTCATGTCATTTTCTAATTGTAAAAAGGGTAATAACTGCAAGATCCTTCGTGTTAGTGCTTTAAAATTTGCAAGTTTCTTTAGAATGTTTTCAAATTCAGAAAAACGAGACATGATAAGGATATTTTATAGCTGCAATAGAAATAGTGTCAGAGCAGAACAAAGATATTTAGAGGAACATCCGGAGAGGCAGCAACCAAACCAGAGATATTTTTTAAAATTAGACCAAAATTTGCGAGAATTTGGATGTTTTCAGAAACCTCGAAATGCATATGGTAGCAGACTAGACAGAGATGCCGAAGAAGAAATATTACATTAGGTACTATTTGTTAGTATTATACTAATTACAAGAATTTCCACTTACTTCACTGCTAATTTCAGCAGACATTTTTTTTGGAGAGTTATGACTTTATGTTATCCATCTTAGGTTTAAGAAAATCCTTCAACATCTACCAGAGAAATAGAGCAAACTATTGAAGTGCCAAAAACGACAGTTTGGCGAGTGTTAAAACAACACCGTTATAAACCATTTAAGTTACACGTTAGTCAAACTGTTCGGCCTGGGGACAATATGAGACCGTTGGATTTTTGTAACCAACTTAATAACAAAATGCTGGAAAATCGCAACTTTCTCAATCAAATAATTTGGACGGATGAATGCAATTTTTCCACTAATGGAATGTTTAATCGTAATAACGAGCACTACTGGTCCGTTGAAAATCCACGAATTAACAGGCAAATGCGAGGACAAGACCACCGATCCTTTAATGTGTGAGTTTAAATCTGGAAGGACAGGCTCCTTGGGACAATTATTTACGAAGGTATCCTAACGTCTCAACGCTACCTCGCATTTCTAACACACGAAATATCAGACCTTTTGGATGATGTTCCGCTAAACGAAAGATGGACTCTCTGGTGGCAAACAAACGGAGCTCCTCCTCATAATGCTGCGATAATAAGTAAATATCTTAACGGCGAATTTCCTAATAAATGGATGGGAAATAGGGGACTAAGGTGGCCAGCAAGAAGTCCAGATTTAACCCCTTTAGATTACTTCCTCTGGGGCTATTTAAAAAATATGATTTGTAAGACGCCACCGCAAAATACAGAAGAACTCCAGAATAAGGTTGTTAATGAACTTCGTCAAATTCCCAGGCGAACCATTCAAAGAAGCGTAAACAATTCTAGAAGAAGAATTCGTTACTGTATTCAAGAAGGAGGAAACTTGTTCGAACATTTATTATAATAATTTTGATTTGTTTGTATGTGTAATTATTTTGTTGTTACCTATCGATAAATTTGTGTTGTCGCTATTATGACCGTGTTACATAGACATACTTTGAGTTGTTTGTTAATGTTTTTTTTTAAATTGTTTAAATGTTTTTATATTTTTTTGGATATTCTAACGAGTTTAACAAATTAAATAAGTAGAACTACTGTAATTATTCCTTGCTGGATCCAAGAAGGCGGAATCTTGTTCTTCGTATTTTTCTCATTATTTTAGTTCGCAGTCGATCAAACCATAAAGTGTTATATATTGCTAAAATCAGCATAACATTCTCCATCCAACGACATAAAAATATATCTTAACCCCCATAAGAAAAAATAAATCTGATGATGGTTCAGAATAAACGAAACATCACATAATATTTTTAATACGGTATTAGTATTGTGCGTAAAAAAGTGCCTTAATAATGTTTAATCGAATTTTGAAAATTCCTAATAATAAGGTGGCCAAACGCAAAAACGAAAATCGAAATTTTTAGTTTTTTGAGCATAAAACCAAATCCATTCGAGTTAGCTCAAATTTATTTTCAGGTTATTACTCGGCATCGAATTTAGCAAAAGTGTCGAATTTAAACCTATATCCTATCTCTTTCGTTTATTCGTTTTTGACAGTTATTGAAGTGGAGTATCATGACAGTTCCATAGCGAAATAGAAAACCTCGTTGGTCGTCGTTGTCGTCTGCCGATCTAATTGTCTTCAAAATAATCGAGTACTGATTGAGCTTCCGGAGGAAAAACGTTGTTGTCACATAGGTATTCCAAGGTTTTAACCACATCATTTATAGGTACAAATGCGACAGCAGAAAGCAACCGGAGGGTTACTGCAAATTCTGCTTCATTTTCGTATTGCCGTTGTAATCCAGTTGCTTGGATGTTTCGGAATATGCACTGGCCAAAGTAGAAAAAAATCCACGCTGTACCGCTCGAGTAAACTTCTTTCAAAAAGCATTTAACATTGCAGTTTCGAAATCTGTCATTATACTTACGGGGTCTGCTGCAGGTTCTAAAACTTTGATTTCCCGTAGAACACGTATATATGTATGTTCCGTTTTATTTGGTAATGATGTATATACCAACGGCAATGCCTTATTATCTTGTAGACCGTGTAGGGTGATTAGCTGATGAAAAAGTGATGGAACAGTCTTAAAGGCTTCGTCGGCACACCAATGCCTGGAAAGTGCCAACAGTTGCATGTTTCTTTTAGTGCTAAAAACAAGCAACCGACCTTCCTCTGGGCCGGAATCAAATGTATTGTTTGCGTATATATTTCCTCGAAAACAACGTCTGGCCTGTGTAGCGATACTGCTGGTCCGAGGTTATGTTTAGTTCGGAGATTTCGTATTGTTCTCTTCATGTTATTTATCGATGGAAGTTGAGCTGATACAGCTGGACCAATCCCAAAAGAAGCACCATCTCTGATTTCATTTAAAATTTTAACACTCTCAACGCGAGGTGCCTTACCAGCGTGGTTATGTACAGTTTGTTTAACAATTTCCTCACCAATTGATATAACACAACCGTTGCATTTAGCTGTTTGAAATTTGTCACACTTCCAGTAACATTTATCGTCGACTTTTTTGTCATTGACATTTAACTTTTTCTTGCCTTTCTCACTATCAACGAAGTTCAGAGCCATCTTTCTTAAAGGAAATATTAGCAAATACTAAATACTTACAATGCATTGAACAAACTTATAAAGGATTGTTCATACCTATTAACAATTTTGAAATCTAAACTTTTAAATTAGAAGGAATAGAATTTTATTTACGATAAATGATGTAAAAGCAAAAGTTATCTCCATAACATTTTAAATTTGCTATTTCGAAGAAATGCTATTCAAATAGTTGGCGTTTCGAACAGTTGGATTGGTTTTCGAAGAATTAAATTGCATTCGAAGAATTTTCCGGACACGATTGTTCGAAGTTTTGGGCGCTTATTAATTTGGTGTAAAACTAACCCGCATTACAACAGACACGTGTGTTTAAAACGAACAATATTAATTGTTATGCACATTTTGGGTTTTAGAGTCGCAACCCCTTCGCAAGGAAAGTCTACCGTATGTACACTACCCAAGAAGGAATTGCTTAGGATTAAAGACTTTATCATTTTGCAATGGATTTTTTCGTATTTATACGCTTATAAAATACTAAAAATATCTTTTAGTCGAAAGTTTGTTGCTATAAGCAATCTCGCAGAAATCTCAACAGTGCCTCTCTGACTTGAGGATGCAATGGGTCCAGGGCACACAGGTAGCAAGCCGAGGAGGCGACCGTAGACACCCGGTTACAGAACTTGATCACTTAAAGTGAGACATTTTGATTCGCTTAAGGTAACACTAGTTATCGGAGTGCTTTATCTATGGCATAGGTTGTTTGTGTCTAAGCGCAGCGTAGTGAAATATCCAAATATTCCTTTATTCTTTAGGTAATAGGCATTTATGCCGTATTCTACAATATATCTAGACACCCCTCTAATACCACGAATTAATTTAATTTAATTAATCTCAAAGTCATTTTTTGTTAAAGTGTACGAATATTATTTTTTCAGGTTCACAACTAACCCCACTGCTCACTGATTCTTCAATTTATACGAGGGTGGTTCAATAATTATTGTCCCTGACCTATAAGCATTTTTGTTTTTTCACAGTCGCTTTTCACAGTAATGCACTTCTTGTGTTGTTCTACCACATCAAAACCAGCTGCATGTATTGCGGCATCAGTAACATGACTTTTATGGGCTGGTACATTGTCCTGGTGTAACAGCAGTTATCGCTGCAACTTCCCACGCCGTTTTTCCCTGATTGCTTTGCGTAACTTAGGGATTAGGACTGTATAATAGGCCCCCGTGATAGTGTATCCAACTTCCAGGTAGTTAATAAGGAGTACACCCTTCGCATCCAAAAAAATTGTGGCCATATCCTTGAGTGCTGATGCTTGCACCTTGAACTTGCGGGGAGGGGGAGGTGAGCTTCTGTACCGAGACCCTATACTCTATCGTTTGGACTCGGGATCATAATGGTGGAGCATGTCTCATCCACTGTCACAAATCTTTCACAGAACTGCTTCAAGTCTGGCTCCAAACCAGCCCTTGGACATCGAACTCTGTCTTACTGTTGAAGGG
The DNA here is from genome assembly GCA_036346205.1 of Vesta saturnalis. NCBI lineage: Eukaryota > Metazoa > Arthropoda > Insecta > Coleoptera > Lampyridae > Vesta > Vesta saturnalis. Next base: position 320,270 of record JARFJB010002032.1, read on the forward strand.
ATAACATTTTGGGTACCCAACGTGCTGACACTTTTCTGAATCCCAAGTGTTGATGCACAACGGTTTCCACTGAGCCTACAGAGATATGCAAGATTTCTGCTACTGTCACACTGCGATTCGTCTGCCTGCCACAATCGTGTCATGCACAGTATCAATGTTTTTTGGGGTGCATGATGTTGGAGGACCAGCACCAGGGGCGTGTTGACAGCTATCCCTGCCGTAACGAAAGTCGCTACACCAGTTATTTACCACCTGGTAGGAAGTGGCTCCATCAACCAACACACTGACCATGACAACATAAATGTCCTTCGGGCTTAACCTTTTCTCTGGAGATACATGATGACAGCTCGTTGTTCGGTTTTGTCCATTTTGCAAGCTAGATGCCACTTATCACACCTAAAACAAAAACATAAATGTTAATATAGTAGCTACGGTTCTGAAACTTTGCCTAGGTGCATCTTAGACATTAGGCTACAATATGCCCATCATCCATCGCAGTTAAAATATTTTATTCACCCTTGTATATCATCTATTGCTTACTTTAATTCTCGTCTACTATTTATCTTACATAAATGATATATAACAGAACTGAGAACCCCTCCTGCTTGAGGAACTCCTTTAGAAATGATTCACTTCAGTTCTTAATATTTTCCAAGTTGTGTTAAACAAGGCACACTATTTGTTTTGTAATGGTTTATTAAGAAAGCAAACGATTTCGGATTTGTGCGTCCGTAAATTACTAAAAGCTGATTTATTGAATCATCATTTAATAAATCAGTTTTAATTAATTAGCATCCCATAATTTCCCTAATTCTTAGTAAAGCGCCATGAATTCTTTTTTGGGCGCCTATAGTTCGTTCATAAAACGGAAGTGATATTTTTCCTGTAGTTATATAACCTTTTATAATAGTGTGACTCACTGAAACCCATCAGTATTAACGCCATATAACCGGAGGATTACTGGATTTAAAAAATCTTTATAGTGCATAGCAGTTTGTGTAGAGTGCATTATACATCAAGCGATAGAAAGGAATGATATTTTTCGTGATGCAATTTGTTCCCGGTTGGCGAAGCCCAAGTGATACAACGCACCAAGGGAAAATCGGCATCTTGTTCCTGAGTGTACATATTATTTTTAAACATACAGCCGTTTACCAAACATTAAAAAAATGTAAGTATTCATGAATAACTTTAAATTATAATTAAATTATGTTAGCAAAGAGTAAAACATGTTCATGTTCAGTAAGAATACAAAGAGATCAATATTTCCCTGCAGACAGAAATACTAACTGGAAACAGATTAAAGATAATGAACTTTTGATGGTAAGTCGATGATATAAAAGAAAATAAATATTTATGCAAGAATCAACGTAAAGAGAGCAGACATTGACATTGATTGATTGCACACAATGAAAATGCTTGGACGCCAAAAGAATCAGATAGTTCAGTTGTGATAGAATCAACACATTCTTTAAACAATATGGAAATAGACGTCAAATTGATTGCACATAAACTATGGATTAAAATATATTGACATTATGTATATTTTAATCTGAGACGTCAAATGGTATATTAAAAAACAAACTGCCACAAAATTCCCTAAATCAACTAAAGTAAAAATGTTTGTTTAAAACGACATAAAAAGGGCAAATTACAAAAAATCGGATAAAAAACGTGTTTCATAAGACCTTGAAGCACTCATTCCTGGGAAACTCGTGTCTACGCCACTCGTTTTTTTAAACTTGAATTAATGCTTCAAGACTGAACTTGTTTTTTAATATACTATTATAGCAGCACTTTAGCCGTACGGTTTCCAGAATCATTGTCAAACCTACGAAAATCATGCATATAGTCAAAATAGAGCTAGAAAAAATGGAACACAATATGCAGATGATACGGTAATACTTTATAAAGTTAGTGACTCTAAATGAAATTTGCTAAGCAATAATGCCCTTGTAATTCACACTAGAAAGTAATATTCTCAAAAAAAATGAGTGATAATCATACGTCAAACTGTTGGTATCACAATTTATAATAAATTAACGTGGACCATGTAGACCAGGTTTCCAACAAATTGGCTGGTAGTGTATGTCTTATGAGAAAACTTAACCTAAAGTTAGACAATATCACTTTAATTCAATTCTACTTTGTAATAATGCACTCCATAAAAAGCTATGGAGTTATACTCGTATTATCGGGCCAGTCAGCACGCTCTAATCGTATCTTTAAGATATAGAAGTCAGCGGTGCGAATAATAGCAAGTATGGAGTATAGACTGTGGAATATTGATAGGGTAGTTAGCCGTTGTGTTAAGCGACACTTTAACTACGATAATTTTGATCAAAATTGGTATTGGAACGTCTAATAGCATCCTTTATCTTATAAAAAATAATTTAAGGGTACTTCTCTCTTCTGCGGGTGTCGCATGTTAGTTAGTCTTGGTACTTATTAAAAATAAATTTGCTAATATGAGAAAGTCCTTTGTCCGCTAGGGCAAGATTACAGTTCATTATCTATTATTCAAATTATTTTCAAATTTTGTTAAAATAAAAAGAAAATTGAACACTTCAATTTTTATGCAGGGCCGTAGCCAGAGAGGGTGCCCTGTCCTGTTTGGGAAGATATTTGCCCTGCCTAAAGAAAATTGACATTTTTTTTATTAATAAATTATTAATTAGGATCCATTCAAAAAATAATACGGCTTTTAGAAGATAAAATAAAAAATAAATTACGCTTCTTCAGTCGTACACTTATTATGTTGCTGATCGCATTAATCTTACTCATGTCGAAACAGTTCATTTCGACGTGACCACTTCGACGCTTCCACTTCGACACCGCCGCTTCGACGCGACATCATCTCGACGCGAGATCATCTCGACGCAACCTTAATACCGCCTTTATAATACGTTCAAACTAAAAATAAAACACATGAAAATGCTTTCACCATTATTACACATCATAAAAGTACTTTTAGGTTTAAATCGTGTATTTTTTATTTATATTTTATGTAAATTTAAACGTTTCCATAACAATCACAAACTTATCTTTCTCAGTAAATGTTAAAATCTCAGACAAAATACTTTTCTTGCCTAAAGTTAAAATCTTTAAAAATTACTTGGGATGTTAGAACAAATTTATGAAATATAAAAAATATAAAAACCCAACCATAATCCTGTATCAATATAACAGTTCGATAAATGTACAATTTGTTACATCTCAAGTAAGTTCTTATACCTCTTACACTCGTAATCCTCATTCACAGTATCTGTCAATAAATCAATCAGTCTTTGATAAGTATCAGATTTCCGTTACTATTAAACACAGATAAAGCAAACAACGCTTTTTGCTAAATAATAATATCATGAGACTTAAGAAACAATTACTTAGAAATGAATTAACATTCTTGGGTGTTTCTAATAACATACAATTCCAATATGTGAACGGGGGAATGATAATTTTGCAGAATTACGCAGGTTTCGATTTTGCATTTAGTAGTTCTTCACGTGTCTTACGATTAATTAAATTGCGTTCACAATGATACGTTCAATTCGCAACAGGGAAAAATATGAACACAATGGATACCTGTATTGTTTCGATAAGTTAAATAGTACGAAAAAATCATGGCGGTGTGATGTTGAACTAAATAAAAATATTCTATGTAAAGGTTGTATTTATACAGACGCTGTAAGTGATGAGTTTGTTCAGATTGTCAGTACGCATTGTCATGGTAGTGATGCTGCGCGGGTCGAAGTGGTGCACACAACTAACACAATTAAACGGAGAGCTATCGAAACTCGAGAAATCCCAAATCAAATCCGTACCAATATCACTCAAACCATGTCGGGTGGAGCTATGGGTAGTTTTCCGAGTCAAAATGCTGTGCGACAAATAGTTCAACGTTCCCGAAAGTTGGTTAATGCAGCACCAGCACAACCTCTAGAGCGCGCATCTATTGTAATACCTGACAATTACAAGAATTATGGAGAAGAGAATTTTTTACTTGCTGATTCTGATTTGGTGACGACATGAGAATGATCATTTTTGCTACAGTCAGTGTTCAAACGTGGATTATGCACGTAAGAAAAATTTACGTTGATGGGACTTTTCGACTTACCCCCCCTTTATTTCAACAGGTGAGTATCCTTCAGTGATGTAATCTGTTATTCCTATAAAGAATGACACGTTAAAAGTTCATTATGCTTTAATTTTATTATTCGTTGATACGTAAAATTAAAATTAAATACATATTAGGTTTTTTTATTCATACGATAAATTCAAAACATTAATTTGATTGATACATATCTACATGAATTTTTGAGTTGTGTAAATTGTTTTTTCAGATCTTTGTTATAATGGCAGAATGTGGTGGTTTCGTTTTACCCATTTTATATGCACTGTTGCCAAATAAAACAGAAGAGACGTACACGCGCATGATACATTTAATTTGTAATACTTGGCCAAATTTCCAACCGTCTCAGATATCTTTGGATTTTGACCTCGCTATAATTAATGCTTTCAAATATAACTTTCCTCATGCGGAGTTGAATGAGTGTTTATTCCACTTAGTGAAAAATTTAAAGAGAAAATTGATACAAGAACGCCTCATAAGTCGAAACAATGATCATGCAGATTTTGCACTTCATGCCCGCATGATTGCTGTTCTTGCGTTTGTCCCAATTAATGACCTGGAATTGGATTGCAAGCGTTAAATAATTCATTGCCGAATGAATTGGAACCAATTTTGGACTATTTTGAGGACACATATATTGGTAGAATGCAGTGTAACAATCGCCGACGTCGACCTCTATTCGATTCTAGAATTTGGTCCTGTTATACGAGAACCTTAAATAATGAACCACGCACAAATAATTATGCTGCACATAGACGCTTGCAATTTGAATTTTGTGTAGATCACCCAACCTTATGGAAATTTATTGATGGGATTCGCGGTGTTCAGAAATCTATTGACCAAGTTTACCAGCGCTTTGTTCGCCGGGATGATGCACCGAGAAAACTTTGAAGGTATGCGCTGGCAGATCGACGTATTTTGGCATTAGCTCAAGACTACGAAAATCGCGAAATCACAGAGTACCTAAGAGGAATAGCACACAATTTTCTTATGGATTAAGGTTTTTTAATATTTTTTTTTTACTTTTAAGTCATTTTCTAAACAGGAAAATAATGCAATTAATTCCTCAACTGTTGGCATTTATGATTAAATTGATATAACACAAGTGTTTTTTTTTTCATTTTAATTACGACTTATTTACAAAAATGTGAAATGGCATTTTAGACCAGACGATATGTTTTAAAATGCCCATGTTTGGATGTTTTCCATATCGAATTTTTTTGCTTTAATGGCTCCAAAATGGTACTAGTAACAATAATTTCACTATTTTCGGGTCAAAAAACATGTGCTCATTATTAAACAAAATGTTAAATAAACATGAAAAATTTTGCTTTTTTTATTCTTTGAACTAGAATATCTCAAAAGCTATTCATTTCAGAGTAAAGTTGCAAAGGAAAAAAAATTTCGTAATTTCAGTTTAAACAAGAAACAGGTAATTTAAAAGCGAAAAATACATTCTTAGTATTGCAAAAATAGCAAAAAACAATGAAAAAATGTAAAAAAACAAGCATTTTTGAAATTTTTTTTTCGAATACTCATATAAAAGGTAGGGCTTGCTTTTTTTTCTTTGAACTTAAAAGCTATTTATTTCAGAGAAAAGTTGCAAAGGAAAAAAGTTTCGTAATTAAACTTTACACAAGAAGCAGCTAATTTAAAATCGAAGGATACATTCTTTGTGTTGCAAAAATAGCAAAACACAATGAAAAAATGTATCTTTGAAATTTTTTTTTCACGCACTCATATAACAGGTATGATAAATCACCACACCAAATTTCATTAAAATCGGTCTGATAGTTTTTGAACAATGATTTGGCAATCTATATTTTGAAAAAAAAGAGCCTAAACTAAGTTTAAATATACAAAAGTTTATAATTCGCAAAGTTTTTCTAATTGTTTATAACCCCAAAATTTACACAAATGTTTAAAAAATTGCTACGGCTCTCCCAATTAATGGATTTCAATTTTTCAAAAGACATTTGAGAGTTTGAGTGCTCTTTTATATGTCATTAAATTTCCAAGCTTCTGGAGGTCTTAGTTTAGGCTCTGTTTATTTTTAAAGAATTGTAATTTTTTTTCCAAAATATAGATTGCAAAATTATTGTTCAAAAGCTATCAGACCGATCAAATTTGGTATGGTGATGTACCATACCAAAGAGTTTTTTTTTGCCAAGTATGAACCTTTTATATGAGTATTCGAAAAAGAAATTTCAAAAATAATTGTTTTTTTACATTTTTCCATTGTTTTTTGCCATTTTTGCAATACTAAGAATGTATTTGTCGATTTTAAATTACCTGTTTCTTATTTAAAATAAAATTACGAAATTTTTTTTCCTTTGCAACTTTACTCTGAAATGAATAGCTTTTGAGATATTCTAGTTCAAAGAATAAAAAAAACAAAATTTTTCATGTTTTTTTAACAGTTTGTTTAATAAAAATTTGATCACAGGTTTTTGGACCCGCGCATAGTGAAATTATTATTACTAGTACCATTTTGGAGCGATTAAAGTAAAAAAATTCGATCATATGGAAAACATCCCACCAAAAACAGATACCGCATAGTCTATTAATTATAATAGTAGTCGTATATGTGATTTTGATGGGGCGTCGAAATAGTGGTGTCGAAACAGGAGCGTCGATGTGACTGCGTCGAAATAAGACGGTCCGATTTATATTATACCGTTGAATGAATCAATAATACAAAACGTGATTATTTAAAGGATGAGTTCGCGTCGAGAAGAGGTCTCGTTGAGATGATCTCGCGTCGAGATGACGTCTCGTCAAAACGATCTCGCGTCGAAGCGGCGGTGTCAAAGTGTAAGCGTCGAAGTGGCCGCGTCGAAATAAGGCGGACCGTACTCATGTATATTGCACGTTCGTACAGAGTCGTGCGAGTATACCGATTACCGAATCGAACGCGGGTAAACTTCGTTTACTGCCAATAATAAAATTATTGTCTTCACACGTCACGCCAGCGATGCGCTGCAAAGTAAAACCGATTCAAAATGCCTTTAACTGCTATTTGTCAAACATACATTCACCCGTTTGTTTTGGTGAATAATTTTGAAGAATTCAAGGCAAGTTAAGTTTTTGCTTTTTATTACATCTTACACTGTATACTGTTGGTAAACAATCAGCATTATTACACGTAGCAGCCCGCTGAAAATTTATAGCGTTTCAAAGGCTCAATTGTTTGTTATGTCAATAACTAGGAAGTATTTTAGAATGTTACTTTTTATAATTAGTCAAAAGCTTTATATTTTTTAGGTTTCTTTAATCTGTTAATGAGATAAAGATAATAATATTTATCATTTAGTATTGTTTCCGCTTCGCTTGTATCTTTATTTTTAACAAGTACTACAAATATAAATGTCTACATTACTGCCTAGTTAGAGAAATATCTATAACTGTATTCTGTATCGCATTTAAATAAAAATAAATAGCAACATTCGTGAAAAAACTTAATGTGTTTAACATGAAAATAATTAAAGTCTAACACTGTTGCCCAGTAGTCTAGTTAAACAAACAATTATCTACTATTATTGCAGGCAACGAAAATGTATATTCTAAAGTATTTTGCTAATAAAACCAAGCATAAGCAAAAAGACAATGAGAATGAACTGTCTGATAGAGACACATACTCGGACAAAAAAACTTCGACGTCTGAAGGCGAAATCAAGAATGCTAGTGATTAACCCACCGTCTCTGAAAATGTGATTAACACGTTAACTGCCGCAATGTAAACTAAAAAAAGTAAATGCCGGGGCCAAGTTGTTAAAATTTTTTAAGACGCTTGGTTATGAATTTTAAACGGTTTTTCTTGATATTTGGTGTTTCATTTTATATTTTTGAATTTTTGTCTGTATTTTAAATTGAGAAGCACGTATGCATCTCGCGGACCTGATGGACATTTTTGTTTAAGTGGCCACTGTGGTGCATACGCGCTTCTCAATAAATCGAGAATATTCCTGTCGTCACTCGTATAAGTAGTAATGTGTATTTTGTTGTTTTATCATGTCGTATGAGAAGGACCAGGAGGAAATGCAGAGATTTGTGAAAGAATTTTTGTCAGATGAAAATAGTGATGATAGTGTACGCGATAAAGACTTTGAACTAAGTAATGTTTCTGAACGCAAAGGCCTAAAGTAATGCAGCATTTACCAGCAACGACACCTTCAACGTCACGTGAGGTCCATCCAAGAAGTGTAGAAGATACTATTGAAAATGGAATTTCTCAGTACCATCTGCCAGAAGATGATTCTTCATCATGAAATGAGGATGACCTTGTAGATGACAATAATTTACCTTTGATTTGGAGAAATGTAGATGTCAATGTTTAAAAAATATAACGTTTAATTTACCAAACTCAAAAACCTCTTGATTTTTATTAACTATTTGTGAACGATGATATTGTTGAGTTAATTGTAGTGGAGACCAGTCGATATGCCCGTCAGAAGTTGAAGGTGATATCCGTCCCAAAAGCGAGAATTTCAAAGTGGGAAGATACTAATGCACAAGAAATAAAGACATTCTTGACCTTGCTTTTATCGATGGGTTTAAAAAAATTGCCAAAGCTTTGTTCGTATTGGTCTAGAAATCCCTTATACGATAATAAAATAAAGTTCCTTACGTCGCATAATCGTTTCGAGTTATTGCTTGCGCATATACATTTTAGTGATAATGGAGTCGTGAAGATCAAACAAGAATGTATAAATTATCACCCCTTTTGCAGAAGCTGATACCAAATTTTTAAAAAGTGTCGTTCAGACAATATGTAAAAAATAAGAGACATAAGTTCGGGGTAAAATTATACAAACTTTGCTTGAATGGAGGTATGACCTTCAAATATATTGCGGACATGACAAGATCGAAAATAAATCGGTTGCAGATTCTGTTGGGCTCCGTTTAGCCGACATTATTATAACTATTATACGAGTGTGACTTTAGCGCATAGTTTGTTAGACAGAAATACAAATTTAGTTGGAACATTGAAGCAAAAGAGAAAACTGAATCCGACAGAAGAGACTGGTGCTAAATTAAAAAAAGGAGAGATTGTTGGAAGGGAGAGCAATGCACCAGTGATCATGACAAAGTGGAAGGACAAGCGGACGTCCTCATATTGTGTACAAAACATACTACTGAAATGGTAGAGACGAGTAATTCAAAAACCATCTTCAATCGTCGATTATAATAACAGTAAGGGATTTCTAGATATATCGGACCAAATAAAAGCATATTCGACACCATTACGCAAATCAGTGAAATGGTATCGAATTGTAAATGCTTATATACACAGAAAATCACAAATCAGAAAATGCCCATCACGTCCTTGAAGGAAGAATTAGTTTGTCAACTAATCGACCTTTCCAAAATTCCTATACAAAATCTGCCATCATAAGTTCGATGGGAGCTGCTAGATGCGCAAACCTCAGCGCAAAGAAAATGTTCCAGTTGCTGTGCCAAAAATTTTGAAGAACACGACAGAAAGTATGCACAGACGAAAACAAAATTCCCACGCTACAAATGTATTCAGTGCGATAAATTGTATTGCATAACATGTTCATGCGATGTTCATGTATGTAAAATATAGTCTCTGTTATATTATACATATAGTTTCTAAGTTATGATTTGAACAAAATCACATTTTTGTAGTTTTACAAATACCACTTGTTTACATTGCACTCAATAAAATAAACAAACGTAGTTCCTCCATAAAAATCTTATACTTTTTTCCAAGGTACATTTTGCCTAAACCCAGAATTTCAATTACTTGGGTTAAACATACGAATGGGTTTACTAGGCCACTAAGAAAGTAAAACCCATACAAAAACAGGGGTAATCTATCCGATTTTTCGTTTATAACATTACTTGTGATCAACAATCATAAGTTTTACAAAAATGTTCAATTATTATCGTCGAAAGAATGTAAAAAGAGGTGTACATTCAGACCTTGCAAACCCCATGTTTATACCGTGGGTGAAGGAGGCTCTGCCGTTTCAGCCCTACTGAAATTGTATTAGATCTTGAAAAGGCTACACTATAGGTTTCCAACGGGGGCGGTACCGCCCCCTAGTGGGCGCTGGAGCTTTTCGTGGGGACCGTAGCGGGTCCAAAGGCAAAAGGGGGGTGTTATGACAGTCAAGGGGGCGGCCGCGGCGTACCTACCTAATTAGAAATTTAACCTTTAAGTACTGGCGTCAACTTTACATACATAACTACTCGCATGGCGCCTCCTAGACACCAATGTGATTTATAGCTGTTTTTGTTACAAATTGTACAAATTTGTTTTGAATGTCGATTTCTCAATCTTGGGCATAAATGAGCATTTTCTGGTACCTGTAGCTACTTCTTTATATTGTACTATTGACAATATGTAAACACACGCGAATTTATTTATTATTATTATTATGTTTATTAAGAGAAATTCTACCAATGTAACTGCTCGCAAGGCACACCGTTGTCTTTTTGTATTTATTAGTAAAAACTTAACAATATATATTGGTCATACTTTGAAAATACGTACCTCTATTTTCATGAAAAAACATTTTATCTAGCCGTCTAAAATGTTTATCTTACTATTATGGCGTAAAAGTAAATAAAAATTAAAACATTTAAATAAAAATTAAGTATAGACTAATTGATTCGGTTTAGGACTGTCGGTAACAAGTCTATGCAAGACGGTAAGCAAAGGAGTGATTTGCGCAATCAAGCATGTTTCGACAAAAATACGGAAACTTGAATAACCTGTTTGCAGAGCAAGTGCACCGAGGCACCACAAACAAACAAAGGCATAGGAGTTGTTGGGTGCTCGAAATCAAACATTTAAAAGGCAGGGATAGCTCTTCTAATGTCTTATTGTTTTTGCGTGCCTCGTCAGTGATCCATACTCGTGCCTGACTGATAAAGTAAAGAAGTCATTATAGCCATTAGTTTTATAACTTTCTATAAATCGGTTGAAAAGTTAATGTATTGAAATCGTAACAAATTGTGAATAGCAAAATGTCTGAAACTAAAAAGAAATGTCGGCAGTACTATATTGAGTATTTGAAATATGGATTTACGCAATCTCTAACAAACCAATTATTACCTGTGTTTAATTTGCCAAAAAGTTTTTTAAATGCAGCCATAAAGCCTTCTAGGCTCCAAGAGCATTTGAATAAAATGCATGCTGATAAAAAGGGCAAAGATTTATCCTATTTTCAAGGACTTGAAGTGAAATATTTAAAACAGCCAACCATATCAAACGTTTTTGCATCGTGTTCTAAACAAGAAGATGGACTACGAGCTTCATATAATATCTCATTATTAATTGCAAAAGCGGGAAAACCACACACAATTGGTAAGGAATTAATTATGCCGGCAGTTAAAGAGGTAATCGAAACTGTTCTTCATCATAAGACGCCATCAGATATCATAAAAAAAATTCCTTGGACTAATAATACAGTGCAAAGAAGAATAGTAAAATGGCTAAAGACGTTGAACTATCAATATGTGGTTACTTAAAAACTTCAAAATTTTCCATTCAACTCGATGAATCAACTTTACCAAATAACTCTTGGCTTGCATCCGATTCATAAAAGATGAAAAAAGTTGTCAAGAGTTATTATTTGCAAAAAATTTGGAAACCGATACAAAAGGAGAATCAATATTTAAAACCATGCACGTTTTTTTCAAGAGAAAGAAATTCCTATTCGAAATATTTTATCAGTTGCTACAGATGGTGCTCGAGCAATGACGGGGCGTCATAAGGGTTTCATGGCACATTTAAAACAAGCAGTACCATATGTACTCACTATACATTTTGTTATTCATCGTCAGAACTTGGTTTCAAAAAATCTTAATGAACGCCTGCATACGTCGCTCCATTGCGTTATTAGAGCAGTCAACAAGATAAGAAGTAATTCATTAAATGACAGATTATTTGGGCAACTGTTATTGTAGTGAAAATGATGAAGACTATAATCGCTTGCTGCTGCACACAGAAGTACGATAGCTCTCGAAAGGTGTTTGTCTGAATCGCTTTTTCAATCTATTTGACTCAGTACGGGACTTCCTTGAAAACAGAGACGATGCTGCGCGGAAATTTGATTGCGTCCAAAAATGACATCGCTTATTTGACAGACCTTTTTAAAATATTTAATGGTGTTAATTTACAATTGCAAGGTGATGAGTTGAATTTAATAAAAACAAAACAAAACAAACAAAAACGTCATAGCTGCTTTTGTGGGAAATCTTCTTCTATTCAAACGAAATTTAGGAAGAGGTGAATACAGCCACTTTCCGACATTACCATCATTATCGGTAAAACACGAAGAGTTACTCACTTACTGCCAACACCTGGACGCTCTTCATGATGATTTTACAGAGCGATTCCAGGATATTTTAAATATGAATATACCAAGCTGGGCTTTAGACACTTTCGCAAATGTAGATACAGCAGAATCATCAAATTTAGAAGAAGAACTCGTAGAACTCATAACTAATGAAGAATTAAAAATAAAATTCAGAAATGGATACCAAGAGTTCTGGCTCCAAAAATCAGTATCAGCTCTCCACCCTGGATTGTGGGAAATAATACAGAAATTTTTAATTGCCTTTCCTTCATCATATTTGGGTGAGCGTACGTTTAGTGTAGTAGCTGATTTACTGTGTAAGAAAAGGAATAGACTGCAGATCATTGAGCGTGGTTATTTACGACTGATGTTAACTAAATTGAAACCCGACATTAGCAAATTGTTAAAACTCCACCAGCCTCAACCATCTCATTGATATTTATGTTTCTTATTGAATGTTGTTTTAATATTATATTTTTTTACTAATTTTTATTAATTGTCTTGTCTTTGCCTTTGTGTAGTGCTCCAGTGCGGTGTGCTCCAGCTTTGTGTATTTGTATTGTCTTGCATTTATTGGTTAAGTTATAATTTTCTTCTAACACTTTGCATGGTCTTTGTCTGAATTAAATGTTTTTATTATAACATGTTTTTGTATTTTTAATTAATTAATAATCACGACCTTCTGCCACGACCACGAGGAGCGCGATTAGAGAGAGAGAATTAATTTTTAATTTGTGATTATTAATAGATAATAGACAGACATGCAAAATTCTTATAATTAACTATTATGAAATAGGGGCCGTCGGAATTTTTTTTCTTGTGAAGGGGACGGTAGTCCATAAAAGGTTGGGAACCCATGGGCAATGCACTCCGCTGCATTGAATGTGTGGCCTGAGATCACCATAATAGGGTGTCGTTTTCATCTTGGGCAGTCGTGGTAAGTAAATTTAAAAATATTGCTTCTATGTGTAATGCATTTCAGGTACCAAAAATTCAGACATTGGGTTTGTCGTCCGAATACCATATCCGAAAGTGGTTATATTACATGTTCGGCTTAGTATTCCTAAACCCTCGTGAGGTAGGAGATTGCTACGCATTGGAGTTAGCAGCTATCCAACCAGAAAATTCCAAAATTACTGAATTCGCGGATTATTTAGTGCACCATTACTTAACTGAAGACAGCACATGTCCACCACATTTGTGGGCATCCGCATCTTCTGCATTAAATAGAACGACAAATAGCTGTGAGTCTTTCCACTCACATTTTAATACATATTTCCATTTAACGCACCCGTCTATGTATACACTCATCGAAGTTTTACTAAAGTTGCGGTGTGAAATTTATATAAAAATACAAAGTACGCACACTGTATACAAATTCAAAAATTCAACCACGAGAAGAAGAGAACGGTACCTCAGATCTAAGTTAGAAGATCATAGAAAGGGATTAATTTCGAGTCAGCTACAATTTGTTAAAATTGTGACACAGCCATATGGAATAAATATATAGGGTAGCTTATTCTATATTGTAATTACAAATTTGTACTATAAGTAAAGAAAAGTATTGTTTTCGTTTACGAATCGCGATCTTTCTAATCGAGGCGCAGCCGAGATTACAAACGCGGTGAGTAAAGAACCTACTTTTCTTTAAGAATAAAACATAATTTTTTTCGGACACTAAATGGAAATGGATTACATTTCATCAGAGATTATTTAAAAAATACATGACGAGGGCGAGACTCAAATTGCCATTTCTATCACTGCAGCAACTAAACAAAAATAGGTAAACAAAAGTTTTGTCAAGTGTTACCGCGTGACAATGAAAATAAATAATGAAAATCATCCCAAAATATCGGCATTAGCGCTTGAAGCTGTAGATAGTTTATTACCCTTGAAATCACGAGATAAATATGAGAAGACCAACAATATTTTAAATTCTTAGAGGACTTCAAAGAGAGTAAGGGATATCGCCAATGAAGTTATGCTCGCTTTTTTTATGAAAAGGTTAGTTTTCCCGAATACATTTATTTATTTATTTTAAGTTTTATTTTCATATTTGATTACAGGCTGAAAGACTGAAATCTTCCACGCTGTGGTCGACATATTCCATATTGAAAAGTACATTGAGAGTGAAAAAAACGTCGATATATCGAATTATAGGAAGTTACAGTTATACTTAAAGCGCCAAAGGGATATGAAGCAAAAAAATCAAAAATTCTATCGCAGGATGTGTAACGGGAGCTTTAGAAAAATCAAAATGTCGCGCTAAATTATACGAGATTAGATGTTTATGCATTATTTTTCTGAATAAAGAAACGGTTTTCGTTTATTTGTATTTGAATGTAATTAATATTCAGATGAAAAGCTTGAGTTTGTTTTAATAAGGTATCTATATATTCAATGTGAAAATATTAAAAATACGCAGCATATAGCATATAGTGAGCGAATACAAACATTCGCGATAAGTAAGCTAACAGAAAGGGTAGCATAAAAATAAGCGATCAGAATCCGCAGTCTAAGCGACATTGTATAGTCACGCCGCCCTATAAATGGTTAAAATTACAAATACGAATGAATTAACGGTGATAGGGAAGAAGTAGAAAATTACCTTCCTTATTAAAATAATAAAAAGTGACGTAGTAAGTAAAGGTAACGCGTGTTGTATATCTCAGAACCGTAATCAATTGTGTTTAAATAGTGAACAATAAATATAATAGACAGTAATCGACCCAAATTGGGAAATCGAAGTATAAAGGACAATAACTAGAATTTATTGATGTGTAAAAAGGGAGCATTCGCGTGTTGTAAATAGCTCGCATTTTGTTGCGCAGGCTATTTGTAGTTAAAATTCAACGATTAAGTAAAAACTGTGTAGTGTAAATATCGAACAATTATTCACTATAATCATTAACTGATGATAGAAAATTAGAAGCGTATTGAACTACACAAAGGTATAAGGAAAGATAAGAGCAACAATAGAGAAATGGCGCCAGCATTACATCATCAGTTGCAATGAAAATAAGTAAGAACATTTTTTGTTGTGTTAATAAATAAAACATTTTTGTGTTTGATTTTTCGAGACTTTACATTTGATTATCACAATTAAACGAGAACAATCGTTTGGTTCTGATAAAGATTTTATTTGTTATATGTTAGTTTTAAGAAGGTTATTGTAGATTTATGTTTGATTTTATAAATATTTGTAAACAGCATATTGATGTATTTTAGTTCAGAATTAGAATTTAATTAAATGAGTATAATTATAAAAGTTAAAAAGAACTCAAATCTTATTCTTTGGAGCGGGTTAAATAAACAAAGGTAGTATCTAAGGGTTCTACGCGTGTTGCAGATGATGTGTCAAAATTTTAGACAGAAGCGCCTGACGATACTTTTCTTATGATTAAATGACGTTAATTTTCGGTCTGTATGTCGTAGTGAGGAGCTAAGAAAGATAAATGTGAAGGATATCGAGGATACCGGTTCTATTTTGGTTGTCACCCTCCAGGACACTAAGACCAGGAAGAAGCGTATATTCAGCGTTATGACGGAAATGAGAGGAATTAATGAGATTGAGTTGTATAGGAGATATGTAAGCTTGCGTCCAAAAGATATGAATCACTCAAGATTGTTCATATTTTATATGAACAATAAATGTACAGTGCAACCTGTGGGGATCCACAGTTTCTACAAAATGCCGAATAAAATTGCCCATTATTTGAAATTACCCAACCCAGACGGTTACACTGGACACTGTCTACATCGAACGTCACCTACTTTTCTTGCTGAGGGTGGAGCGGATATCAGGGGGCTCAAAAATCATGAAGGATGATTATCAAACACGACTCCAGAATAATATGTAGAAAAAAGCATTACTAATAAAATGGCGACTTCGAAAATGATTGTTTATCAGCCATCATCGTCAAACAGTGGATGCAAAATCCATCAGATATCCTAGAACGTACTGAATTACAGTTGGTTCCTGCATGTAGCGATTAGTCATTTTCTACATCAAATGGAGGAGTTCATCAGGAGGTTTTATCAAAGTCGGCACTATCATTTAATGATTTACAGTTAAAACATTGTACAAGCATAAGTTTTTCTAACGTTAATAGTTGTACGTTTAATATTTATTCCAATAAATAATTAATAATTGTTTGCTATAAAGAAAAGAGGTACTGTTCTTTACGATTTGTAATAAGGAAATATGGTCCATTTCCACTGAGTCTCCGAAAAATAGCATTTGTGTATATACTTTTGTTTTGTATATACTGGTTTGGCGACTTAAACCAGTGATGCTTGTAGGTGTGCATTTTAAAGGTACATTTTAGGCACTAATTACATCTAATGATAATTAATCCCCACAATTTACCAAGTGATTATCTACCTCATAATTGTACGGCACAATTTATATGTTTCGCTGTCTCATTCTCTAAGTGCTCCTTAATTAGATGTAATTAAATCGGCGTAATTTGCACCTATCCCGGCAAGGAAGTGTGTAGGTAGGGCATATACTGTCCGGGGTGGTGGTGTACGGAGTATCTCCTACGGGATAGTGCTTCCGGGAAAATTTTGAAAAATTTGAGTTCGAATGCATAGTTTTAGTGCTCTAAATTCGTACAAAAGCTTTTCTTTCGTGTTGTAATTTGCATCCAAATCTATCGCTTATAACCTAAACTATGCGTACGTCCGAGGTAGTGCAATGTATTTTTGTTGTTGAGATCACTAGAAACAGGCAGGACTGCTAAATAAACTAAACTTGCCATTCTTTGATGTTCCATAGCAAACCTCTGTGGGCAATTAATTCCGGTTAGTGTGGAAAACGATGATTCACACATGCAAGCACTACATCCAAATGTTGCTACAGACGCATACAATTCGTATATCTCTTTAAACGCCTCCCTCCACTTAAATAGTTCTGCAAATATGTTTGGTTCTTGTATTTGGTTCAAGTACTACGGAGAGTTCTTTTACGAATGGAATAGCAATACCTGCAAAAAAAGTGTACTTACAAAGTTATAAGAATTTTGCATAACTTACCAAATTCTTTTAGCGGTTCGAGTTTTTCGGGATTAATTTCATTTATAGAGCCGACTGATTCAAATAAGGTATTATTTGATTCAAATCTGCCAATAAGTTGTTCCATAATAAGGTCTGTTATTTCGCAGTAAATACCTTTCAAGTTTAATTTTGTGATATTATTACCCACTCTTGGTAAGTTTCGCTTGTTTGACTTGCTTCTTGATTTATCGGTAGTGCAGCCAAGACTACGAAATCCTTGAACCTGGAGGCCTCTTGTCGTTTTCTCTTTTTCACTTGAGGTTCGCTTCCTATGGTCTCGGTACTACACATCAACACCCGAGTTTCGTTGTATATTTTTTCAAATTTCACCTCTGAACGTATTAATTTTATTTCACCTTGCACAGATTTGATTATGTTAATTGCGTCTCTCAAACTCGATGATCTGGCATGAAGCGGAGCATTAGCTGGATCTAGAAGCCCAAGTATTTTTCATAATTATCAAAACAAATCTAAATCCTAGTTTTACCATTACCGATTACAAGCCAGAATTTTTTGCAATATCTGCGCAATAGAAATTCCTTTTATTGCCTACAATTAGTTTCATTGCCTTCAGTATGGTATCATATTTATAAAAATCACTTTCATCACTGCCGGGTAGCCAGACCATCTTTGTTCTAGCCACCAAGCAAAACGTTATTACAGTAACTTTTTACATAGCTTTGTAACGTTACACCTCAAGGATCACGGACGTTCTATAGAAGTTACTCAAAAGTTCTATGTCCGCGTTAAACACGTTGCAAGAGATGCGTTAAATGTTGAGGTTACTGTAACTTTCTACAGACGGTTGTAATGTAAAATCTTAAACACTAGGACGTACCTACTGTAGACGTTACATTGTTCTATGTCCGTCTTAAATACGTTAGTATTCATGTTATTTATTGGCGTAACTATCGTGGAGCAATTGGAGCAGCCGCTCCAGGTCGTTAATTCCAAAGGGGCGCAAAAATTTGAACGTATGAATTACCTACTACAACCTGTTTTTCTTGTAAAAAACAGGCATCCACTTTAAATAATACAATATTAAGTTTCTTAGATTTTGAAAAATTTACAATAAAGAAACAAACAAAAACTTTTAAGCTTAATAATTTTCTTAGTAAAAGGGACAACAAACAATAAAGCTGTCCATAAACCACATGGTCCGGGCGTGGTTTACAAACAATATCAAAAATCCTTACTGCCGGTTTAAAGGATAAGGAACTTTAAGGATATACATTTAAAGCTTACACTTGCACATTTTTTTATGATAATTGGTGATTTTTGCATCCAGCCCCGTAAATATACACGCCAGGCCTGGCCCCCAGAACGATTCCTTTACTTACTTTTTTTGTTATTTCATTTTAAAATTTTGTAAATAAAATTTTAATTACCTACTCTCTTCTATAGTAATTTACTAACTATAAACACGAATCAAGCTCACTGTAGATTTTAAGAAAGTTGGTTAATGTTCAATATATTTATGGTTCTTACTTACAATTACAAACTTTAGTTTAATTTTTTTATTATAATGTCTGATAAATACATATAGTATATACTTAATTACGAATAGTGCGAAATAGGGTATCCGATATACATATACATATGACATGACACGTAGACATTTGGCTATAGCTGTTATCTTATTTTGACTACACGTCTACACTTACACATAGTTGACTAAACATGTTATATTAAAGGATTAAAAAGCATTACTTAGAATTCGCGTTTTACTATTACGACCAGATAGGCACAGAACAATACACTTGACTAAAATCAATATTATCAAGTTAATGCCTATTTTGAGTACTTAGACACAGGTATCGCTTTTTTATATGTAGTTAGTGGTATGCTTTTGTTGTATTATTATTAACCGTTTAACCAATCATTACATTTTATTTTCCACATAAAAACCATTTGTTGGACCGAGCAAAATGTCTAAAAAACTGAGTGGTGCAGAATTCCGCAAGCGGAAACGCGAAAATGACATAGCAGAAGAAAAGTTATTACAAGCAAAGAAAAAAGTTTCATCATATTTTACGATCAATGCCGTACTTCAAGAAAAGAGAGCACCGTTGAGGAGATGCCTGGATCTAGTACCAGTGCCATAAAAAACTCCGGTCCGTCAACAGTGGCTGATACTGGCAGTAATGCTTCCCTGATGCTGTTGATCAGGACGATCGGGTACCGTTACAGTTCTCCGACACTGATGCTTATATGTTCATCGTCATACGTAGCAAAAAATGTTGCCTCTTCAGATAAGGCTAACTTCGACCCTGTTCTAACTGCTGAATAAAAGAAATTAATTATTCAGTTAAGGTCCAATCAGTCTAAAGACCCTTTTTCTAAACACCAGGGAGGACGAAATATACACTGAGGCTTCGATGAAAAATGGTATTACCAAAAAAAAAGACAGAGGTGATCAATTTAATTTAAAACGGCATTCGCTGTGTTAGTCAAAAAAACTAAATATATGCTACTGCCAACCTGGTTGGCTTTTTAACCCTTCAAATAAAGAAATGAAGTTGTCAAAAGGGACGGCTGATTGGGAAAATCTCGTGCGAACGTAGAGAATCATAAGGAATCATAGTCCCATGCGATTTGCTTGTAAATTTTACTTCCGATGGAAAGTGGGAATCACTGTAGACATTTGTAGAAAATTTCGAAGAAATAAAAAATGCAACGAGTTACTGGCGGAGAGTCTTAAAACGTGTCGTTGACGTTATTATCACTCTTGCCTTTTACAGAACACAGGTAATGAAAATCAGTCTAAGGTTATTTCCTGGAAATAATATACCCTCTAGCACGCTATGCCGATGTTTTGGCAGACTTAATCAAACGACCCAAGAGTTCTACAAACTGTTTAAGCCATAAGATACAAAATGAACTAATCAGCCTGATTTCCACGCGCATAATTGATGATATAAAAGAAGAAATAAGAAAATCTTCTTTTGTATCTGTGATTTTTGATACAACCGAGGATATTGCAAAAATAAATCAGCTCAGTGTAGTTTTTCGTTATGTAACAATAAAAACAGACGATCAGGAGCGATCTCTAGAATTACACCTAAATGAATCGTTTTGTGAGTTTGTGGAGGTTGACAACCAAATTATATGGAGAAAATAGCCCTCCATATTATATAAAAGTTTTCTGACGTTTTGAAACTAAGAGGTCAGGGGTATGACGAAGCAGCAAATATGAGCGGTGTTTACAGTGAACTTCAAGCTAGAATAAAACAAAAAACCCCTCTGCTAAATACGTACACTGCTGTGCTCATGCACATTATTTAGTTGTTAACGACTCTGTCTCTCATATTTCTGAAATAAGAAACTTTTTTGATAATGTTCAAAATCTATGTTTTCTTTAGTTCTGTGTCTAGATGGGCCTCGTTAAAAAAATCTACTCTAAAGATGGTTTGTCCTACTCGATGGACAAGTGGAAACCAAGCTCTTGATACACATCGCAACGGTTACATTGAAATTATGAAGACTTTGATGTATTTAAATCTAAATGGAAAAACAAAGATGAATAAGGAAAAGCCAAAGCATTCTTAAATTACTTTCAGCAGTTCTCTACAGTAATACTTATTGTATTGGAGTTTATTGATAGATTCCATTGACACCATATCAAGAAAACTACAGAGTGCAGACTTGGAACACGCATGTATAATGTGTTCCCTTAGAGACAAGGTCAATAAAATGAGGGATGAGTGGGTAGTGATAAAAAAATCTGCAACGAAACTGTGTAAAAAATGGAAAGTTTTGCCCTATTTTCCTGAACCGGGTTGGCCCTGTCATAATATTGACTTAAAAAGCAATTGTCAAAATCGGTCCCATTTTCTTTTAAAACATTTGAAGTAAGTTCTGAAAAGGTTTTCGAATCCACTTTTTCGGTGTTATATATACTCAGTAAGGATTCAAAAACTGTAGCATTTTTAACATACATTATACCGAGTGAGACATTTTCTCGGTTACTTTTGTCTCGCGTACCATCTTCCAAAATAGTATAATCCAGGGTACATCTATACTCTTAATATCCAAAACCACACTCTTTCGTATTATGTGTGTCAAACCGTCAACAATATCATTTTGAATTTTTGGCGATAAGTATTTTGCATTGGAAGGAATATGCTTAACAATTTCAACAAGTAGTGGGTCCTTTTTTGTGGTATACTCGAATAGGCCCATAATGAGACTGTATTCCCGATGCTCTTCAATAGTGTAAGTTCCACGCAAGGCGAGTTCGTTTATTACAAGGAATGTCTGATATTTCGTGCTTCGGAAATCTATTCTTGGAATCTAATGGGTCTTTCCAATGTGTGTAGCCTGATTTTGTATACGACTGTTCTTTTAAATTCATGTTATTGGGAAGAAATCGCCGATAAGCGTAACAAAACCCCGCATTTTTCTCAACAGAATGCTCAAGCCATTTAAATTTTTTATACCATTTATCCTGTTAAATAAGCTTGTTTTATGCGATCACCTAATTGTGCAGGATCATTTGAAAAGCTGACTGATCGTTCCGTTAACATTGTCATTTAATTTTAATTGTTTAACACGTTAACTGCCACGAGAAGCAAGTGTGCATCTTAGGCGGCTATGTATTTGCCGCCTCGAGGTGCACATTTCCATCTCATGCTTTACTATATTTTAAAACCACGTGGTTCAATGGTAACTTCCACAAGCCGTAGGTACACTTGTTACAGTCCATACACAAAAA